>CM035415.1:170973750-171316250 GCA_020310875.1 Ceratopteris richardii
TTACTTTGAGAAGCTGTTGGCCTGCCATCTTGGCTCAAAACTGTCCGTATGGCTTATGCCACTAGCATGTGTCTCTAACTCAAAGAGGATCTGTGAATCTATTGCTTTGAGTATCGGAGCCTCTGAAACAACTTGTTTCGGAGTATCAAAATTATCAGTCCCTGACACTTAAAATATCTTGTTGCTCTTGCTTCCATGCAAAAGAAACCTTGCCTTGAAGAAAGTTCATCATAGGCACTGCTATCGACGAATAAAAAAAGATGAATTTTTGATAAAAATCAGAACGTCCTAGAAATGATCATAACTGCCCGTCATCTTGAGAAATAGGCCAAAATAACATAACTTAAACCTTGTTGGGATCCATTTGAATCCCGTCAATAGATACTCTATCCTATGAAGAAACAACCAAGTCTTCTCTAGATTAACTGAGTCTAATCATGAACTCTTACTCTTATATGATGGTAGCCACTTATAAAATCTATTTTATTAAATACAATGGCTCCACCTAGAGCATCTAAAATATCATTAATCCTAGGCATAGGATATCTATGTCTGATAGTAATCTTATTAAGTGCTCAGTAATTGATGCACATCCTATAAGATCCATCTTTCTTCTTCACTAGAAGAACTAATGCTGCAAAGGGTGAATAGCTAGGTCCAATCAACCCTTTTTTGTAATTCTTTCAAGGACAACTCTTGGAATTCTGCTCTCACTTTCACTGAAAGTGCTGAACCATTCCAACTAGAGTCTCCATGACTACATGAATCCATCATACTACATGACAAATGCACAAAGTAAAGAAAATAAATAAACTCACAATCAATTGTAAGCAACTTGGTAGCTTTTACTAATCACGTCTCTTGGAGATCTGGTTCTCCACAGGTAGTCGCCTCCCCTCATGCTCAAACTTGATCACTTTACTTAGTCACTATTTATGATGCACTATGAATACAAACATCAAACTTGCTTCTCAACTTTTCTTCCATTTGGAACTACTTTCTTACTTATAGACCTTGCATTGTTGTATAATTACTCCCTATTGGAGATAACCTTGCTTTGTCTAATAAATGCAAACCACATTATTTACTCTTTGCAAACCTTGCCTTTCTATATGTCTTGGCCACTCTTGAGTATCTCACCCACACACTTACCTTGTTTGCTCCCTGCAAACCTTGCCTTTATGTGTATCTTGGCCAGTCTAGAGTTCTTGGGCTATAGACTTGCCTTGCTTGATTAATGAAAATGAGTCCATCTAGGATCTCTATTCATCATTCTTAGAATTAAGCTACTATAGAATCAAGATATGATTTTTCTATAGAACTAGGAACTCTAAAGTCTATGTCTTAACCTCCAAATCTAGGAAGTTCTAACATGACTTTTCTTTTACTATTTCTAACTATGGCATTCTAATCAAACTTGATTTACCCTTTTTATTCCACAAATCTGAAGTCTATACTTCTTGTGAAATAAGCTGCTTTGTTCTATACACATATAAATGTGCACTATAACTCATAACTATGAAATTAGAGTAACTATTCTAGATACTTAATTTATAAGTATCCTAAACTTGTAGGTGTTCTTAGAGTTCTCTTCTAAGGTGTCAAATTACCTTGAGACCTCTTACTTCTAAGTTTCTAACTTATGAAACCTTGGTAAAACTATCCCTTGTCTCATGTTGCCCTTTCTACAAAAGAGCAATTCTTTCACTTGAAAAATTCTCCTCTCTTTCTAAATTTATTGCTTTAAATATTTTCCTTTTAAAGATTGACTTTATTTCTTTGGATCATAATGCTAATTGCATTCTTGCTTGATCATGAAATATTTGAGGATCAACTATCCTCTATTCTAGGTTCTAACTAGAAATCCTAGAAGTCTTAGATGTGAAATTATTAAGCTCCTCATTATTATGTCTTTAACAACATTAATCCTTGTCGTAAGACCTCCGCTGGTCTTATTCTTGAATTAATGTCTCCATTCAATGATATCTACTAGATATCCACAACTTGTACTTTTCTATGATCAAAGTGATACTAGTTATTCATGATCTTGATCATTATATAGTTTAAATATTCTATGTATATTCAAAACAAGTAAGTGGTAGCGGAAAAGAATACATTACAAGTCTTTGCTCAATAGAACATAAAGAAATAAGAAAGTTTTAGTATGTTCTATATGCTTGGATGCATATGCATACTAAATTTCTGAAAATTTCGACAACATAACGACGTAATTTTGAAAACCGAAAAAAATATGACAAGCAATTTTCGTGATAACGGTGCTAATAGGCACAATCTATCTACAAATAGACCGAAAAGGGATTACACACCCTGACAAATTTTGTAATGCCGATAGGCATAATATGACTACAAGTAGACCAAAAGGGTCTGATACACACCCTGACAATTTTTTTTATTTTTCTCCTCGCTAATCTGCAAGAAAAATGCTTACCTTTTCTTGCAAGAAGAATACATGCACCGCAAAATACGAACTCACATCTAAACGATGCGTGCAAAATTGCATGTCCTATATGCAATATGATGCAAAAAGAGAGCAACGATGCATATAAATTGACAAGAGATTTATTTGGAGGTTCCAAAAAAATAATTTGCAGATGTGTGAAGGTGCTGAAGATGATCCATCCCTCGGCAAAATAGAATGCCAATGTTCCTCCAAGAATCAATGCTTCAAAACAAAGATTGAAAGAGAATTGTTGAAGAAGTATAGCAAATTTGAAAACTCTGAAGATTATTCTCGTCGCCTTTGAACCTCTATAGCAACGCTGTCAACCACCACGTGCGCAAAGCATGGGTATTATCCCATATGCAGTTAGAAAACCATTTCAAGGTGCCTCCTCTAGCTTGTTGAACGAGCGTGCAGTCTTGGTTAATCCCACATGAGAACTGAAAGGTTGGTGAAGTAGATATACATCACAGGTCGCTGAAATAAACAATATGCCGAGCCACTTCTAGTCTCTCAACGGTTGAAGAGTTGAGTGTTGAGGCGGTTGCCCTTGCTGTCATCCAATAGTTTGACGAAGTTATCTTTAATAAGAAAAAAAAAAACAGAAATGGCCTCCGTTACTCTACATGGGGACAACTTGATTGTGCAGGGTCGACAGGATCTCCGGGCGAGTCCAGTCTAATGATTCCAGGGTAGCACTCTGAGCGCGTGGGCAGGTACTGATTGTGGCCAGGGGCGTACATTTCCAGAGGGGATCTGGGTCAAGGGGAAGTCACGTGGTCTCCTATGCTCTTTGCTCTATCATGAACAGAACTCCGAAATGATAACAACTCCCGCGACCTCTGATCAGGACGACGGCAATAAAATGATGAACTGAAAAAATAAAACATAGGAACGCATGAGAAATCTCAGTGGCTATCAATTGTAAGAAATCGCTTGAATGATGTGTGTGACTCTCCTCCCATCCATATATACCCTCTTGTACTCTAAAAATAGCAATGATATACCACTAAAAATAGCAATGATCTGGAATAGTCTAGTGTGAACATGTGGCCATCATGCAACACTTATTCCCATTACTACCAAAGTAGTTCCCATTACTACCAAAGTACCTTAGGGTATCCCCCGAGCTTGGGACCTTGGCTAGCTAGCCCTTATCCCTCACACACATGGATTGATCCCTGTGGATCAAATAGATTGATCCCTGTGGATCACATGCACTGATCCCTGTGGATCAATGTCTGACATTGAAGGTGCATTCAATGTTGTTCTCTATCAGTAGGCTGATGAATGCTTGACTTAGTTATGCATAACTTGGCATGATATTTAGTTTGTTGTCTCTCAGATGTGCAAGTTTATTCATTGCCCAAGTGTCAAGCATTAGAAGGTGGTTAAGCACATCTTTTGCTACCTGTATGGTACCTAACTACTTGTATTATTTTATCCCAAGGGTAGATCACTAATGCCAGATTTACGTGCATCTCTCAATTAGATGGGGCTAGTTGCTATAACACTTGTGTTTCCACTAGTAGTTCAAGCTTCATGCTTGGTAGCTCATGCACGTAGGAGTTTGATGTCTGCAAAAGCACGCGAACAACACAAGGAAGAAGAAGAACATTGGAGCACAACACACAATACTAAATGTATTATCACTAGAATGTACAAATATAAGTAGCCCATTAGGGTAATAGGCATATATACAAGCCGAGGGAAAAAACCTCCTAGAGAGGGAAAAAATTGCCCCGGTGGTCCTAGAGTGTTCACACACATCACTACCTAAATATATCAACAAAACCCCTAGGAGTGTGTAGTGAATGAGGAGTTGGAACTCATGTATAAGGAAGTGCCAAGCCATGTGGAATCAATCCACAAAAGGAAATAAGCCTAAAGATTTGTGGAGAGCTTCAAACTTCTCCATAGGCATAGCCTTTGTGAAAAGAGTTGCAATGAGTTGCAATGTTCTCCTATGTGGCCACATATGCCAAAGTGATCTCTACAACAGAGAAAATCTCCCTAACATAATGATAGTGCACCTAATGTGCTTAGTCTGACCATGGAACACAAGGTTCCTCGCAATTGCCAATGTGCTTTGACTGTCTATGAACGTGGTGGTGGAAAAAGACTCGCCAACACCCAAATCAGCCATAAGGCATTTGAGCCACACACACTCAATAGTTATTGTGAAAGTTGCCCTATACTCAACCTCACAACTAGAAGTGGCCATAGTAGGCTTCTTCTCGCTCAACCAAGATATGCATGAGCTACCAAGCATGAAGCAAAAACCATTGATAGACACATGAGTGTCATAGCAATCAGCCTAGTCAAAGTCAAAAAAAGCATGTAAATCTAGCAGTAGTGATCCCCCCTTGGGATAAAACAATCCAAGTAGTCGGGTACCACTCAAGTAGCAAAAGATGTGCTTAATTGCATGCCAATGCTTGACACCTGGGCAATGCATGAATCAGCTCATGTGTGAGACAACAAACTGAATATCTTGCCAAGTAATGCATAAGTAAATCAAGCATCCAACAACCTAGTGATGGAGAACAACATCAAATGCATCTCCAGCATCATGAAGACTAATCATAAACCTATCTCCATAAGAGTGGCAATAGGTTTGCAGTCTTCAAGGCCAAAATAGTGCAATGATGTGTCAATAAATTTTGTTGGTCACAAAGCTATTCCTCCATCAACTTGCATAAATTGAATGCCCAAATAATGATGCAAATGCCCCAAATCTATCATCTCAAATGGGGCATTCAGATCAGTCTTAAAATCAACAATATGCTTCTCATGAGGACTAGTGAGTAGCATGTCATCAACATACACAACAACGATTAGAAGCACATGATTTGCATGCTTAACATATAAGGTTCTCTTAGTTGGACTGTTCTCAAAACCATGTGCAATCTGATAGGAATGTATCTTTTCATACCAAGCACATGATGCTTGCTTCAAACCATATAGTGCCTTTTTCAACCTACACACTTGGTTTTAATGCCCCTTCTACACAAAGCCATGGTTGTAGGAAGGAGGTCAAGGGAGCGATGCCTCATAAGGGTTGGATTAGGCCCCTGTGCCTATCCCACAAGCGACATCTACATGTTGGGCACCTCACTCGATGCCTGAACTTCAAAAGTAAAAGAAAAAGCCCTCGGTCATGTGGGATGAAGGATGGGTTGTAGATGTCATGGTGGAAGCATGTGAACGTGGAATGAAAATATAAATTCTAAGTAAAAACACCAAACTCAAGAGTGCCACATAACAAAAACTATACTCGATGATCATGATCAATATACAAATGAATGTCACAAAGTGACTACGGATAATACAACTCATATAATGAAAAATTCTACCATAGTGTGGATCAGGTAATAAAAGCTACAAGGGTCTTCTCGGCCACAATGCAGAAAAGATGCCCAAAAACTTCAATCTTCTTTGTTCTTCACTTTCTTCACTTCAAATTGTAATCTTCTCAAAAAGTCATGGGAATCTGAACATCTGAAAACGATCATAAAAAAGTCTTCTCTTCACTTTTCTTCAAATCACGAGCTCATCTAAAAAAGTTCATGGGGACCCTTCACTTGGCCTTCAAAAATTCTCTTTAGTTCATGTAATATCTGAAAAAATCAACAAGAAAACCAAATGAATAGTTAGGGTCTTATTTATAAGTTTCTAGGATCCCAAGTTTCTAGGATCCCAAGTTTCTAAATGTAGATGATTCTCTCAAATTCTCCAAGATTCTTCTCCTTCTCTTCTTTTCTAACTTAGGAGCTTCTTTTTCTAATTTTGTAATTTTGAAAAATCCATTCTATTTTTGTTGTTCCTTTTTATTTTTATTTTTCTCTTTTTCTTTTCTTTTATTTCTTTTTCTTTTTCTTTTTATTTTTGACTAAGGTTTTTATTTTGGTTTCACACTTATATACAAAAAGGTTTAATTAAAATTAAGGGTTAGAGTTAGAATAAATCATGATTTCAAGGTCCTATCCTAGGGTTTTTATTTGGTTTTCTTATGTTTAGGGTTAGAAAAATCAATTAACGGTTAAACATGTACATTAGGGGCTAAACTCCTAGAGTTTCTAAGGATTTAAGTTAAATTCTAAGGGTCAAAATTAGGGTTTTTAGGGTTAAGAACTGAGTTTTAAGGGTTACTTTGTAGTTATTCACCTAGGTTTTCTTGTTTCAAGGCCTTCCAGCTTTCATTATATATACAAAGGGTCCAAAATCATGGGTTCCTAAGGGTTGAAGTTAGGTTTTCCAAGGGATAAAGGTTAATTTTTGAGGGGTTTGGAATAGGTTAATGAGCTTTATACAAATATATAAGTCGAATGTAAAAAAAATGAAATGGTTTCTCATCATATAAACAATCAAATTAATCAAAACTTAAACAATTTATGAATCTTATTATCTTCCTCCAGTCAAAACGTCATATCATAGTCAGAAAATAAAGAAATGAATTTGAAAAAATTTCTTGATGCACACTCTCTGAGGGATTTCATCTTGACAACGGGGCTTAAAAACATACACTTCTTCATGCAAGTCACCATTCAAAAATGCAGTTTTAGTGTCCAACTGATGTACATTCCAACCATGATGAGCTACAAGTGCACAAATGCTACAAATAGTAGTCATTCGGTATGTAAGAGCAAATGTCTCATCAAAATCAAAGCCTCTTTCTTGAGCATAACCCTTTGCAACAAGCCTAGCCTTATACCTATCAACTGTTCCATTTGGCTTACACTTCAGCTTGTATACCACTTAGGGACAATGGCCTTCATGCTAGGAGGCAAGTCTCAAAAAGACTAGGTACCATTTTTCATGATAGCATCATATTCTGATTGCATAACAACCATCCAATTTTTAGATTTATGTGCTTCATCAAACGAAATAGGGCACTCATAGCATAGCAATGTGATGCGAAAGAGGTACTATGAGAGCCTGAACGAGTACGACATGGTAGAGGTGCATCTAATTTTTTGTCATGTTTTTGTTGGGTACAGTTTTGAAAGTAAAGGCTATCGACTGTATCATCCATAGGCTAAACTCATTCTGGTTAGCCGTGATGTTGTTTTTGTGGAAGATGCCATTCAGCCATTGCTTTCATGTACTAAGGAGACATCTGTTAGCTCCAAAGACATGTATGATACGTTGCTGCCTCTTTTTATAGGTGGACATTCTAGTGCTAGTCCTAATGAAGCAACTTCTCAACCTTTGCAGGTTTCATATGATGATGCAGACCATCCCATTTTTGATGCAGATTTACATGATGCACTTGTTGATGAGAGAGCTGATATTGAGGAGGAAAAAACTATGCCAAAATGGTTGGTGCAGACTTTAACAAATTGGATGCACCTCTATCATATCGTACTCGATCAGGCTCTCATAGTGCCTCTTTTGCATCAGATTGCTATGCTATGGCTACATCTAGTCTCTATGATGAGAATGAGCCTGTTTCATTTGACGAAGCAAAAAATTCAAAAAATTGGATGGCCACTATGCAATCTGAATATGATGCTATACTTAAGAACAATACCTGGTCTTTATGTGAATTGCCTCTTGGCAAGAAGGCCATTGGCACTAAGTGGTTTTACAAGCTAACCCATAATCCTGATGGAAGAGTTGATAGGTATAAGGTTAGGCTTGTTGCAAAGGGTTATGCACAAGAAAGAGGCATTGACTTTGATGAGACCTTTGCACCTACATGCCACATGACTATTGTTCAGAGCATCTGTGCACTTTCCGTCCATCATGGTTGGACATTAAAACTGCATTTTTGAATGGTGACTTGCATGAAGAAGTGTATGTTTTTAAGCCCTGTGGCTTTGTGCAGAAAGGGCATGAAAACCAGGTGTGTAGGTTAAAGAAGGCATTATATGGTTTAAAGCAAGCACCACGTGCTTGGTATGAGAAGATACATGCCTATCTGATTGCACATGGTTTTGAGAACAGTCCAACTGAGGGCACTGTTGGAGTTAGACGTCTGCAAAAGCACGCGAACAACACAAGGAAGAAGAAGAAGCTTGGAGCACAACACACAAGACTGAATGTATTACTAGAGAATGTACAAAGATAAGTAGCCCATTAGGGCAATAGGCGTATATACAAGCTGGGGGAAAAAAACCTCCTAAAGAGGGAAAAAAGTGCCCCGGGGGTCCTAGAGTGTTCACACACATCACTACCTAAATACATCAACAGGCACCTTATATGTTAAGCGTGCTAATGATGTGCTTCTGATCATTGTTGTCTATGTTGATGACATGCTGTTCATTGGTCCTATTGAGAAGCATATTGCTGATTTTAAGGTTGATTTGCATGCCTCATTTGAGATGTCGGATTTGGGGTATTTGCATCACTATTTGGGCATTCAGTTTATGCAAGTTGATGGTGGGATGGATTTGTGTCAAATGAAATATATTGACACATTATTGTAGCATTTTTGTTGGTGCAAACAAGCCTTAACACTTGGCCTTGTTGTGTGCTTTGAAGATTCAACATAAAGCTTGGACTATTGGAACTTTGGAAGTTTAAAAGATTGGACTCTTGGATGATATATTCACAAGAATCAATAATCATATGAACCTAGTCTTATTGACTCTTACTTTTTTATCTCATGTAAAAAAGGTCCATGTGACTTTACCAACAATGTAATCACACCTACTAGACTAGAGTCGTGGAAAAAGTAGATGTTTTAGTTGAGGGAATATCTCCCTAAGTCTAGTGGAGAGAATCAAGGGAACTTTAATTTGAATTCAAATTCAAATTTGTTCAAAATTCCTATAAAAGAGCTATGTAAAAGTCGCGGGTTAGAGGCTCACTCCCCGAGGCAATTCCAAGCAAAATCACTGAGTGTGTGAGAGCTACTCATTAGCCTACACCTCTGAGTACCATTGGGCATCACTCTACATGCCAATGGGAATGTACATTTGATAGTTTCAATACATATACTCATAGTTCTTAACTCTGTGTTCTCTGAGTCATTCACCTCAAAGTCTGTCAACTTCAACAGGACATATCTCAAGATCTACTGAACCAAATTTGATGATCCAGGGCTCATTGGAACCAGCTCAAAGCATTCTACAACACTACAAAATTTCAAGTCATTCTATTCAGCCAATTGGGAGAAATCGCTGTCGAAGTGATCACTGGTATATTTCTGTGTTGTTCCTAAAAAATCGGGGGTGTCCCTGATTTTGCTAAAGATCATGCTCAGTGTATAGTTTGTTATTTGGAGTGATTTAACTTGCTAATGAAAGCTTGTTAAGTTAATTTAATACTCCCAGAAGGAATTAAACCAATTGCAAGTGTGCTGGACACACTGAGCTTAGGACTGAGCAGGTGTCAATACAGGAATAGAAAGTTTTTGGAGTTGTGAAGGTTCAAAATCATCTGTTTTGATTTGGTCATTACTCAATCATTTTGTAAAGCACATATATAGTTTCTTGGTGTCATTTGGAAGCTCAAGGAGTCTCCTAACCATATCTGAAGAGAAGAGAGGGCAGGTGTGAAGCAGGTCTAGCAGCACCAACTTGATCTTCTGATTGTACCCAGCCATCACATCCAACAGTGGTATCAGAGCAAATAAGGTAATCATGGGTGATGGTTTCCCCTCCTTCATTGACAAATTGGATAGAAATAACTACCAGGCTTGGTCATTGAGAATGAAGACTTATCTACAAGGGAGAAGCTTGTATGGATACATATCAGGAGATGAGGAGTTGCCCTCATTCAAAACCAGAGGCCTACCTACAAAGGATGAGCATGAGAGACTAAATCAATGGTGTGCTAAAGATGCTTTGGCAAGGTCATATCTTCTAAACTCTATCTCTGATTTCCTTCTACCTCATGTTAGGAACTGTAAGACTTCCCAAGAGACTTGGGAGACCTTATCAACATACTTCTCATCAAGCACAAGGGCCAGAAAGAATCAGCTATGGATTGAGTTTACAACTCTCAGGAAGCAATCAAAACAATGTGTCTCAGATTTTGTCACCAAAGTCAAAGACATTGCAGATCAACTTGCAAGTGTTGGAGAAGAAATTGAAGAAGAGCAAATAGTCAGACAAGTGATCAATGGACTCAAAGCAGATGACAAGTGGGAGAGCTTTACCACTGCAATGGACTTGTACATGGACATTCAAGCACCTGATCTAACAACTCTGATTGGACAACTCTTTACACATGAAGCAAAGATCACAAAGAATGGAGAGCAATCAAAAGGTAACAATCCCTCTGCCCTATATACAGATAAGAAGTCTAAAGATAAGGGTAAAAGTAAGAAGGTTGATGAAGAAGGCTCTACCTCCCAAGCAAACTATGCAGGGAGAGGTAGATCATCTAAAGGTAGAGGCAGAGGAGGTAAGTCAGGTAGGGGGAGACCCTACAATCAATCTCCATGCAATATTTGTGGCTTGTCTAATCATACTACAGATGAATGCTACAAAAACTACAAAAACCAAAGAGGAAGAGGTCACCAAAGAGGAGGATACTCCCAAGGCAGAGGCAGATTCAATCAATCTCAAGGCTACCATGGCTACAACAATAATTACAACAATAGCTACAATCACAATGGCAATTATCAAGGTGGATACAGGAACAGGAAGGATTACAACAATTATGCAGAGGATCAAGATGATTCCTTGTTGATTATGAACATGACATCTAAATCAGGTATCAATGATGATCATTTGTTCTATATTGATTCAGGTTGCTCCAACCATGTAGCTGGGAATGTTGCCTTACTCTCTGATTTGGAAGAACCTAAAGGCAAGCACCAAGTGCAGACAGGTGATGACACTAAACATTCAGTGGTTAAAGTAGGTAATGTCAAAACAAGTGATGGTAATCAGAATTTGCTAAGCAGAGTATTGTATGTCCCAACAATCACCAAGAATCTGATGAGTGTAGGTCAGATTGTTGAAAAAGGTCTACAAGTCAGGTTCACTCAACATGGTGCATATGTGGAGGATCCAAGACATGGATTCAGAAGGATAGCCAAGGGAGAGAAATCAGGTAGACTATTTACCTTTGAACTTGAAGATACTAAGAACATTGCATTATACAACTACAAGGACCAAACTCTATCAGAATTGGAGATGTGGCACAAGAGATTAGGTCACATTGGAGAGAGGACCATAAAGCAAATAAGTAGGGATCAATGTGTGCTTGGGATACCTAATGTATCCAAGCAACACATGATATACAAGTGTGGGGCTTGTCAATTTGGTAAGTCACACAGATTGCCATATACCAAAAAAGGTTTTATGCATGAAGACTACTTGGAATTGGTGCATACAGATGTTTGGGGACCAAGCAAGGAGCCATCCATATCTGGATCAAGGTACTATGTATCTTTTATAGATGATTATAGCAGATGGACTGTCTTGTACTTCATGAAACATAAAGATGAAGTATTTAACTGTTTCAAAAGGTATCTTGCACTAGTAGAGAATCAAACAGGTAGACATTTGAAGAAGTTAAGGTCTGATGGTGGTGGAGAATACTTCTCCAATGACTTTGAAGAGTTCTTGCAGGAAAGAGGCATCAAGAGGGAGATTACCACAAGGTACTCACCTGAACAAAATGGGGTAGCTGAAAGAAGGAATAGACTCATTGTGGAGACAGCTAGGTCTATGCTTAATGAAAAAAAATTACCAAATTATCTTTGGGCAGAGAGTGTATCTACTGCCACATACTTAATCAACAGGTTGCCATCAAAGACACTTGATGGAATGACACCCTATGAGGCTTGGCATGGTAAGAGACCATCTCTGGATCATTGCAAGATCTTTGGGTGTGTTGCATATGTGCATATTCCCTCACAGGTAAGGGGAAAACTAGACCCTAAGGCTGAAAAGTGTATTTTCATTGGTTATGATTTGAATCAGAAAGGATACAGGTTCTATAACCCCTCAAACAAAGGCTTTAAGGTAAGCAGAGATGTCATCTTTGATGAAAATGATTCATGGTATGATAATGAGTGCAGGAAAGTTAGCCTACCTTATGATATGGAAGAAGACTTTCCAAAGCTTGTCAGGCAAGAACCAACTCAGAAGGAGGACACAAGCTCAGATGATGAAGACACCATCAACATTGAAGAGTTCAAAGCTTGGAAATCCAAAGGGAAGATGAAGATGAAGCAACTTGAAGACAATCCAGAATCCTCAACTCAAGCTATGAGGAGATCTTCAAGAGAAAAGAAGAAACCTATTAGGTATGGGTATGATACTTCACTTGTAACCAAGCACTCTGTATATCTTGCAAAGGATATCTTAAGTGAAGAACCAGGTACATTTGAGGAAGCTATTACTAAACCAGAATGGAAGGAAGCAATGGATGAAGAAATGGAGGCTCTCAAGGAGAGTGATACTTGGGACTTGGTACCCAAGAAGGACTCCATGAAAGTTATAGGATCCAGATGGATCTACAAACTCAAGAGGAACTCAGATGGCACAATAAGCAGGTACAAAGCTAGGTTGGTAGCCAAGGGTTTTGCACAAACCCAAGGCATTGATTATGAGGAGACATTTTCTCCTGTGGCCAAGATGCCAACTATCAGAATTATGGTGAGTGTAGCTGCATCCAAGAATTGGAACATGTACCAATTGGATGTGAAGAATGCATTCTTGAATGGATGGATATCTGAAGAGGTCTACATGTCACAACCACCTGGATATGAGGATCCCAATAAGGTAAATCATGTTTGCAAATTGAAGAAGGCTCTGTATGGATTGAAGCAGGCACCTAGAGCATGGAACTATAGGTTGACAACCTATCTCTTGGATCAAGGATTTGTGATGAGTAAAGCAGATACTTCATTGTTTATAAAGAAGAACAATTCAGAGGTAATATACTTGTGTGTCTATGTTGATGACATCATTATTACAGGAAATGATGTTCAAGGAATTAGACACATCAAAGGTCAAATGATGAAGGAATTCAAGATCAATGATCTTGGATTATTGAAGTACTTCCTAGGGCTTGAATTGGTCTACACAAATTCAGGTATATTCATTACTCAGAAGAAGTACATTCAGGACATGGTCAAGAAGTTTAATTTGGAGGAAGCTAAAGTCTCAAACATTCCTATGGAGGTCAACCACAAACTCAGTGCACATGAAGGAGAAGAACTCAAGGATATTACAGGTTATCAAAGTTTGGTAGGTAGTCTCAATTATGCTACCTTAACCAGGATTGATATATCATATGGTGTTAGTGTACTTAGCCAATTTATGCATAAGCCAAGAGTACCACATTTGGAGGCAGCCAAGAAGATAGTAAAGTACCTAAAGGGATCACAAAATCATGGTTTGTATTATCCATATTCATCAGACATTGATATCAAAGTATACTCAGATGCAGATTGGGCAGGTTGCAAGGATGACAGGAGGAGTACATCTGGTTACATATGCTTTGCAGGTGATAAACCAATTTCTTGGTCATCCAAGAAACAACCCACAGTAGCCCTATCATCTACTGAGGCAGAGTACAGAGGGCTAGCCAATGCTACTCAAGAAGCAATATGGTTGAAGCTACTATACTCAGAATTGGGCCTATACACAAGGTCACCTATCATATTTGGAGATAACACAAGTTCACTTCACCTAGCAGCTAATCCTGTGTATCATGCTAGGACAAAACACATAGAGGTGCATTACCACTATGTGAGGGAGAAATTACTTAGCAAGGAAATCCAATTATCATATGTGTCCACTAATATTCAATGTGCAGATTTGCTTACAAAATCTTTGGATGGGAGCAAGCTATGCAGGTTTAAATCCATGATTGGATTACAGGATATCATTGAAGACTAAAGATGAAGACTCAAGCAAGTGTTTGGCTTGAGGGGGAGCTGTTGGTGCAAACAAGCCTTAACACTTGGCCTTGTTGTGTGCTTTGAAGATTCAACATAAAGCTTGGACTATTGGAACTTTGGAAGTTTAAAAGATTGGACTCTTGGATGATATATTCACAAGAATCAATAATCATATGAACCTAGTCTTATTGACTCTTACTTTTTTATCTCATGTAAAAAAGGTCCATGTGACTTTACCAACAATGTAATCACACCTACTAGACTAGAGTCGTGGAAAAAGTAGATGTTTTAGTTGAGGGAATATCTCCCTAAGTCTAGTGGAGAGAATCAAGGGAACTTTAATTTGAATTCAAATTCAAATTTGTTCAAAATTCCTATAAAAGAGCTATGTAAAAGTCGCGGGTTAGAGGCTCACTCCCCGAGGCAATTCCAAGCAAAATCACTGAGTGTGTGAGAGCTACTCATTAGCCTACACCTCTGAGTACCATTGGGCATCACTCTACATGCCAATGGGAATGTACATTTGATAGTTTCAATACATATACTCATAGTTCTTAACTCTGTGTTCTCTGAGTCATTCACTTCAAAGTCTGTCAACTTCAACAGGACATATCTCAAGATCTACTGAACCAAATTTGATGATCCAGGGCTCATTGGAACCAGCTCAAAGCATTCTACAACACTACAAAATTGCAAGTCATTCTATTCAGCCAATTGGGAGACATCGCTGTCGAAGTGATCACTGGTATATTTCTGTGTTGTTCCTAAAAAATCGGGGGTGTCCCTGATTTTGCTAAAGATCATGCTCAGTGTATAGTTTGTTATTTGGAGTGATTTAACTTGCTAATGGTAGCTTGCTAAGTTAATTTAATACTCCCAGAAGGAATTAAACCAATTGCAAGTGTGCTGGACACACTGAGCTTAGGACTGAGCAGGTGTCAATACAGGAATAGAAAGTTTTTGGAGTTGTGAAGGTTCAAAATCATCTGTTTTGATTTGGTCATTACTCAATCATTTTGTAAAGCACATATATAGTTTCTTGGTGTCATTTGGAAGCTCAAGGAGTCTCCTAACCATATCTGAAGAGAAGAGAGGGCAGGTGTGAAGCAGGTCTAGCAGCACCAACTTGATCTTCTGATTGTACCCAGCCATCACATCCAACAATTTTCGCCTTGAAGACTGTAAGCCTATTGCTGCTCCTATGGAGATAGGTTTACGATTGAGTCTTCATGATGCTGGATGTTAGATGCTTGATTTACTTATGCATTACTTGGCTAGATATTCAATTTGATGTCTCATAGATGAGCAGGTTTATGCATTGCCCAGGTGTCAAGCATTGGCGGGTGGTTAAGCACATCTTTCGCTACTTGAGTGGTACTCGGCTACTTGGGTTGTTTTATCCCAAGGGGGATCACTACCGCCAAATTTGCATGCTTTTTCTGACTCAGACTGGGCTGGTTGCTATGAAACTCGTGTGTCCACTATTGGATTTTGCTTCACGCTTGGTAGCTCATGTATATCTTGGTTGAGCAAGAAGCATCCTACTGTGGCCACTTCTAGTTGTGAGGCTGAGTATAAAGCAACTTTCATAGCGATTGTTGAGTGTGTGTGGCTAAGATGCCTTATGGCTGATTTGGGTGTTGGTCAGTCTTCTGCCACCACCATCTTCACTAGTAGTCAGAGTGCATTG
Organism: Ceratopteris richardii; assembly: GCA_020310875.1. Lineage (NCBI taxonomy): Eukaryota > Viridiplantae > Streptophyta > Polypodiopsida > Polypodiales > Pteridaceae > Ceratopteris > Ceratopteris richardii. The sequence continues at coordinate 170,989,714 of CM035415.1, forward strand.
GCAGTTGCAAGGAACCCTGTGTTCCATGCTCTCACTAAGCACATTGAGGTGCATTATCATTATGTCAGGGAGAGGTTCTCTGCTAGGGAGATCAGCTTGGCATATGTGCCCATGCATGATAACATTGGAGACCTTTTCACAGAGGCTCTACCTAGGGAGAAGTTTGAAGCTTTTTGCAAAGCTTTCGGCTTACTTCCTTTTGTGGAGTGATTTCTACATATCTTGGAACTTCCTTATACATGAGTGCCAGCTACGTGTTCACCGCATCACTCTCAGGGGGGATTTGTTGAGATATTTAGGTAGTGATGTGTGTGGACACTCTAGGACCGCCGGGGCACTTTTTTCCCTCTTTAGGAGTTTTCTTTCCCCCTGCTTGTATATACGCCTATTTCCCTAATGGGCTACTTATCTTTGTACATTCTGGTGGTAATACATTCAGTATTGTGTGTTGTGCTTCAAGCTTCTTCTTCGTCCTTGTGTTGTTTGCGTGCTTTCGCACATGTCTAACTCCAACAATGGCTTGCACCCATGCCAAGCCTCATATGCAGTGATAGAATATAGTGATTTAGCGAGAGACCTATCAACTACATATGTTGTACACATAACAACCTCAAGCAAGAAACTATGTGGTAAGGCTTGACTCTTGAGCATACACCTCGCCATCTCCATGAGTGACCTATTGTTCCTTTCAGCAACTCCATTTTGTTGAGGTATATATGGCATTGTACATTGATATTTTATCGCATGTTCAACCAGAAATGCATTAAAATCAGAAGACATATATTCCCATCCTCAAAAAATGAAGGGTGCCCATTTTGCATGTTGATAGATTTTCAGCCAAAACAAAAAACTATTTGAAGCACCTAAAAGTTTAGACTTTTCTTTCAATGGATATACCCATGCAGTCCTAGAAAAATCATCAATGAAATTCAGGAAGTAAAGTTAGTTCCCAAAGGAGGGTGTCTACATAGTACCATAGACATCATTGTGAACAAGCTAGAATTTTTGAGTAGCTCGAACTAAACCATCTTTTGGGAATGAGGAACACTAAATTTTGCCCAAAATATACCCTTCACAAACATGTTTACTAGGTGCCTCAAGTTTGGGTAGAGAGGACACCATTTTAGATTTCTGTAGGTGTAGGAAACTAGTAAAATTCAGATGACAAAAGCGTGCATGCCAAAGCTTTGCATCTAACATAGCTTGAGAATAATGTATTGCACATGCTCAATCATTCACATTTTTTTCATAGTCTATGAGCTTAAACAACGCATGACATAAAATGCCAGAAGCAATAATGACATCGCCATTTGACAGATCATGAACTATACATCTATGATCAACAAATTTCACAACCAAGCCGATCTCTTATGCTGAAACTGATAACATATTTTTCTTGATCCCTTGCACAAATAAAGCATCTGACAATGTAAAAGAACTACCATCTGTAATAGTCAAAATGATCTTACCAACTCCCATGATAGGAAAAGAGGAGACATTAGCACATGTGGCAGTATTCCCTGTAGTGGCAAGCTCAAATGAAGTGAAGAAATTGCGGTACGAGGTAATATGTTTGGTTTCCCCACTATCAAAGTATCGAACATCAAAGTCTACTGTAGATATACATTGTCCTTGAGAAGATGGGTCATAACTACAAATATTAGTAAATGCCCATTCTTCATTCTACACAAGATTAGCAAATCTGATTTAAGTGTAGAGGCTTTTGCAACAACCATCCCACCCTCTTTTTTCTTTGCCTCGTTTGCAGCCAGTTTTGGAGAACTCTTTATGACATGATCATTTCCTTTACAATATTTGCAAAAAAATTTATACTTTTCTGTTTTCTTCTCATCTCTATCATCCTTCTTTGATTGTGTAGAATTAGCAAATTTTTGCTTACTAGTAGATGAGCTCCATTTATGTTTGCCCTTCTAACTAGCTAGGAAAGCTTGATCTACAACATGCATAATGGACCTATTATACCTAGAATGATCTTCTCGCAATAGAAGAGAGACTAAGTCCTCAAATGTTAAGGCATTTGGATTGTCTTTCATCATCAATCAAAGAGTAGAAGCAAGACTCTAATATAAATCTATAAGACCATTCAAAATAGTCTGCACAGGTTAATTGTGAAGTATAACTTCATTAGTAGAAATCAACTACTCCTTCAAATCTTTGATCTTTGTCAGAAAACTATCCATGGAATATTCTTCATTCATGTGCTCACTCTCCAATTGTTTTTGGAGGTAAGCAACACGAGCCTCATTCCTTGTCTGATATGAAGTGGTAAGTGCATTCCAAGCATCCTTTGTTGTTCTGCAAGAGTGAATGTCAAGAATAATGGCATTTTTGATAGAGAAGGCTATCAAAAAATGCTTGAGCATCTCTCCCATCCCAACAAAGTTGCTCTATAGTAGGTGGACTTCGAAGGACAGCATGAATAGGAACCTAAAGAATATCACCATTTGCAATCAATACATGAATCATCATATAAGCCCACAATGGGTAATTGGTACATCCAAGTTATCTTTAACAACCAACATATAGAATACATCACTACTTTCAGCCATGGCCACTGACTAAAATACCCTAAGATAGGAAAATGATTGTATCTCAAAAAGTTGAACAAAACTACACTATGGAGTTCTGCTAAACCTGTAGCAGACTTTGAGCCACTTATATTGGCTAAAAGAAACCTGTATATATCTTTGGTACTAAAAGACCAAATTGCCTACATAGGCATTGTGATGGTGCATTCAAAGGACAAAATGAGCTAAGATCGAGATTTCAACAAATTTTGTGCAATTTTGAGACTATGACTGGAGGGGTGTTGGCGACACACTAGATGAAGCAGCCACCTACTCTGATACCAATTATTGGATTTTGAGGTATGTGGAAGCATGCAAACATCACAAGGAAGAAGAAGAAGCTTGGAGCACTATACACAATATTGAATGTATTACCAAGAGAATGTACGAAGATAAGTTACCCATTAGGGTTATAGGCATACATACAAGCTGGGGAAAAACATCCTCCTAAAGAGGGAAAAAAGTGCACCGGCAGTCTTAGTGCATTCACACACATAACTACTTGAATATATCAACAAGAAAAAGGAAGAGGTGAGGAAAACCAAAATGAGCTAGGAGACTTCCAAGATGAAGGTGATAGTAACGAACAAAGGAACTATCCTGACTATAGAGGAAGAGAAGTTGACAAGGAAGATGGAAAAGGGAGTGCAAAGACTAGGCACTATAAGAATGAGTGAGAGCATGGTATCTCCTAAGATTAAGGGAAGGAAAGAATAATATAAGATTCGTATCGAATAGCCCAATAACAATGTAGAGGTAAGATGTCGAAACTCACATGAAGTGTTGGGAAAGATGGATGGACACCTCAAGAAATGAGTTGGTACTGCTAATCCTTGCTTTATACCTGCTTTATTTTACATAAGAGTTGTTTTGTAGGCCCCTTTAGCTTTCCAATGACACTAAATAAGTGCCTATGTACTTTGGAGATGATACTTCAAACAATCAGATCAAAACAGATTAGTTTGCAACTAGCTTGTGACCAAAAAGTTGCTATTTTGGTCTTGACACCTGTTGGATGTTTTGCTCAATATTCACAATATAGTAGCAATTAGAAAACTTCCTTCTCAAGGTAGCTAATTAGCTTAGAGAGCTAATTATTCCAAGTGAAATCACTTAAAATGATAGATTACACACTAAGCAATGTCTTTAGCAAGTACAAGCTTACCCCCAATATTTTAGGAACTCTACAGAGAATGAATAGTGAACACTTTGAGATGCTTTTCTCCCAAACTTCTTCAAACTTTGATAGCGTGTAGTAGACTTTGAGATTGTTCCCACAAGCTATAGATCAATAAAAATGGATAACAACACACTGAGATTGAAGCATCACAAGCTCACTGTTCTGAGTAGACATAGCAGAGAGATGAACAAAGATGATCAATGATATAATGTATTATAGGAAAATGTTGTATATGATTATTGGCATGAATATGATGTCCAATGATAGTGCTAAGTGGAGGCTATGATTTAAGCCACTCAACATATACAAATGATCAACAATAAGCTCAGTAATGGGGGCTCTAATGGCTGTGGGTTTACAACCTTCTTTTATAATGACTTTTCCAAGTTTGAATTTTGAAATTCAAATGGGTGCTCTACCTAGAATTACTCCTCTAAGTTAGGAGTGACTTTAACAAGAAAGATTCATAGCTTTTAGATCTCCAAATTCCACGAGATATGTGGACTTATAATATTCTCTCAAGTGAAAAGGACTTTTACAATGGTTAATGGTAAAAGCTCATAAACAATGGTTCACATGATCCTTCCATTGTTTGCACTTAGTAATTCCAATGACTAGCCAAGTGTGAAGGCTTGACATTTGCTCCAACAACTCCTCCTCAAGCCAAACATCTTGGCTTGGTCTTCTTATCAATCCTCTTGAATGTCATGCAATCCAATCATAGCTTTAAACCTGCAAAGTTTAGTCCCACCAAGTGGGTCATCCTTGCATCCTGCCCAATCCGCATCTGGATAAAGTTTGATGTCCAAATCTGAAGTATATGGAAAGTATAAACCTTGATTTTGAGTACCCTTGAGATACTTCAAAATCCTCTTGGCAGCTTCCAAGTGAGGTGCTCTAGGTTTATGCATGAATTGAATTGAGACACTTACTCCATATGAAATATCAATCCTTGTCAATGTAGCATAGTTTAGGCTTCCTACTATGCTTTGATATCCTGCAATACAAGCAAATCACCTTCATGAACACTTAATTTTTGGTTTACCTCTATAGGAGTGCTAGTTATCTTGGCATTCTCCAAGTGGAACTTCTTCAACATGTCCTACACATACTTTCTTTGAGTAATATAAACTCTAGAATTTGTATAGACTAATTCAAGTCCAAGAAAATACATTAGTGATCCTAGATCATTGATTTTGAACTCTTGCATCATTTGATTCTTGATGTATTTTTGATGCCATTGGCATCACTGCCTGTAAGTATGATATCATCATCATACACACATAGATATATCAACTCCGAATTACTTGTCTTGACAAACAGAGAAGTATCTGCTTTGCTCATGATGAATCCTTGATCTTGAAGATATGTAGTCAACCTATGATTCCATGCCCTAGGTGCCTGGTTCACTCCATAAAGAGCTTTGTTTAGTTTACACACATAATTTACCTTGCTTGGGTCCTCATAGCCAGGAGGTTGAGCCATGTAAACCGCCTTTGAAATCCAGCCATTAAGGAAAGCATTTTTCACATCCAATTGGTACATATTCCAATTCCTTGATGTAGCCACACTTACCAATACCCTGATGGTTGGCATTTTGGCCATAGGTGAGAAAGTCTCTTCATAATCAACTCCCTGGGTTTGTGCAAAACCCTTAGCCATAAGCTTAGCTTTATACATGTTTATGGATCCATATGAATTTCTCTTGATTTTGTAAATCCATCTAGAACCAATTACCTTCATTGACTCCTTCTTTGGAACTAGCTCCCAAGTATCATTCTCCTTGAGTGCTTCTATTTCTTCATCCATAGCTTCCTTCCATTTTGCCTTGGTCTTTGCCTCTTCATATGAGGTAGGTTCCTCACATGATAATTCCTTAGCAAGATATACAAAATGCTTAGTAACGAAAGAAGTATCATACCCATATCTCATTATCTTCTTGCTCTCCCTTTGTGATCTCCATGCTTTGAATTCTTCTAGGTTGATGAAGTCCTCATCATCAGATTTGACATCTTCAATTTGGCTTGGATCTTCCTTGGTGAGGATTGGAAACTCCTCTTCCAAGTCATATGGAAACTTAACCTTCCTGCATTCACTTTGAAACCAAGAATCATTCTCATCAAACACAACATCTCTACTGACCATAAATCCTTTGTTGGATGGATTATAGAACCTCTAACCCTTCTGATTTAAGTCATACCCTATGAAGATGCTCCTCTTTTCCTTAGGGTCTAGCTTACCTCTGATTTGAGATGGGATATGCACATAAGAAACACATCCAAAGATCCTGCAATGATCAAGTGATGGTCTTCTACCATGCCATGCTTCATATCGGGTCATCCCATTTGGATGGAAACCTATTAATAAGGTAAGTGGTGGTAGACCCACTTTCTGCCCACAAATAATTAGGTAACCTTTTCTCATTTAGCATTGACCTAGCTATTTCAACAATCAACCTATTTCTCCTCTCTGCTACCCCATTTTGCTCAGGGGTGTACCTTGTTGTAATTTCTCTTTTGACTCCTCTATCTTGCAAGAATATATCAAAATCATTGGAGAAGTTCTCACCTCCTCCATCTGACCTTAGTCTCTTTAGACTTCTTCCTTTTTGGTTTTCCACAAGTGCAAGATAATTCTTAAAGCAACTGAACACTTCATCGTTGTGCTTCATAAAATACAAGATAGTCCATCTATTGAAATCATCAATGAAAGACACATAATACCTTGATCCTAAAATTAAAGGGTCCTTGCTTGGTCCCCACACATCTGTGTGGACAAGTTCCAAGTAATCATCATGCATGTATCCTTTATTTGAGAAGGATAACCTGTGTGATTTACCAAACTGACATGCACCACATTTGTAGGTCATGTGTTGCTTGGATACATTAAGTATCCCAAACAGACATTGATCTCTACATATTTTCTTTAAGGTTCTCTCACCAATATTCCCTAATCTTTTATGCCAAATCTCAAGCTCTGATAATGTTTGATCCTTGTAATTATAAAGTGCAATATTCCTTATATCTTCAAGCTCAAATGTAAATAATCTACCTATCTTTTCTCCCTTGGCAATTCTCTTGAATCCATGTTGGGGATCCTCCACAAACGCTCCATATTTGTTGAACCTAACCTGCAAACCCTTTTCCACAATCTATCCAACACTCATCAAATTCTTGGTGATTGTAGGTACATATAGAACCCTGCTCAACATATTTCTACTCCCATCAAAGGTTTTAACATTTCCTACCTTGACCCTGAATGCTTGGTGTCATCACTTGTTTGTACTTGGTGCTTTCCCTTGGGTTCCTCAAGGTCAGAGAGAAGAGCTACATTGCCTACCACATGGTTTGAACATCCTGAGTCAATATAAAAGAGGTGTTCATCATTCATACCTTGCTTTGAAGTCATGTTCATAATTAGAAGGGAATCCTCTTGATCCTCTGTGTAATTGTTGTAGTCTTTCCTTGAGTTGTAGCCTCCTTGGTAGTTATTGTTGTAGTTGTTGTTGTAGCTTTGAGTATGATTGAATCTTCCTCTTGATTGTGAGTAGCCACCTCTTTGATATCCTCTTCCTATGTGATTCTTGTAGTTCCTATAGCACTCATCTATAGTGTGATTAGACAATCCACATATGTTGCATGGGGAAGATTTGAAAGGTCTCCCCCTACCTTATTAAATGATAGATTACACACTAAGCAATGTCTTTAGCAAGTAGAAGCTTACCCCCGATATTTTAGGAACTCTGCAGAGAATGACTAGTGACCACTTCGAGACAATTTTCTCCCAATTGGCTGAATGAAACTTCTTAAAAATTTGAAAGCTTGTAGTAGACTTTGAGCTTGTTCCAAAAAGCTATAGGTCATTAAAAATGGATATCAACTCACTGAGATATAAGCATCACAAGCTCACTATTCTGAGTAGACATAACAGAGAGATGAACAGAGTTAATCATGATATAATGTATTATAGGACAATGTTGTACATGATCAATGGCATGAATATGCTTTCCAATGATAGTGCTAAGAGTAGGCTATGATGTAAGCCACTCAACGTATACAAATGATCATCAATAAGCTCAGTAATGGGGGCTCTAATGGCTGCAAGTTTACAACCTTCTTTTATAATGACTTTTCCAAGTTTGAATTTTTAAATTCAAATGGATGCTCTACCTAAAATAACTCCTCTAAGATAGGAGTGACTTTAACAAGCAAGATTCGTAGCTTTTAGATATCCAAACTCCACGAGATATGTGGACTTACAGTATTCTCTCAAGTGAAAAAGACTTTTACAATGGTTAATGGTAAAAGCTCATAAAAAATGGTTCATATGATCCTTCCATTGTTTGCACTTAGTACTTCCAATGACTAGCCAAGTGTGAAGGCTTGGCATTTTCTCCAACATGAAGCACCATGAAAAAATTTCTATCAATAAACCAAATATTGAGAGATACATACCAACAAGTCAATCTGTACTGATGGAATTTGATCTCTCAATTTGCACACTAGAAGTGAAATGAACCCAAAACCTAGTTCCCTTGATACACCTTTTTTCCTACCCTATAGCAAAAATCTAATTCACTTACCTTACGCTAATCCAAATCATTTACGATTTTGGATAGATTTAGTATGGTTCATAATCTTTCTAAAAAGCTATAGAACACCTCAAATGGATCTATTTAGGTCATTCAACAACTCTATACAAAACAGATTATGTAGAGATGTAGGATATGCAATAATTAAGGTTACAGAGATACAATAATTTCTCTGCATATAAGATTGATTTTACAAAAATCTCTTAGGGAACATAAGAAACATATATAAGTATAGAATGCATCTTAAATCTCTTGAATTAGATATGTGGACAAAGATTTACAACTAACATAAGTAGACTATTCTATACCTATAGGAGACTAGAGGGAGTATGGGCTTGATGGCTCCTCCTTGCTCCTCCTCTATGCATATAATGCCCTGCTCTATGCTTTTCCTGTGTTGAACTATTGCATTTTAGATCCTTGAGCCTTGGATGACTCTGTCCTTGAGCCTGCTTGAGTATATGTCTCTTGGTCTTCAATGACCTACAAGACTTCCATGCATTTGTTGACTCTTCACCTCCTTTTATAGCTTTTAGATGCCTCTCCCGACTTTTCCATTGCCTTAGGACTATTTTGCCTGACCTTGAGACCACCCTAAGTGATTTGAGTCATTAATTTTTTCCACATTAAGGTCTTTTGACCCCTTTGTCCCTAGAGCTTGCATAGTTCACACTTTCAACACTCCCCCTCAAGCTTAAGGGTGTAGTATCCAATGCACCTCAATGTGCTTGATCCTTGCATGATGCATGGGCTTGTTGGAAAGGTGTAGGATCCACATGTTATCTCCATAAATTGGAATTGGTCCAAGTTGTATACCAAGAACTTTGAAGAGCTTCTTAAGCCACATTGTCACATGTAGTGAGGGCTAAAGCTCTATATTCAGCCTCTGTTAAACTCAATGTAGCTATGGGCTGCCTTTTGCTCATCCATGAAATTTCTTTTGTACCTAGCATGAAAACATAGCCAAAATTTGACCTTCTATTATCAACACTCCTTTCCCAATCTGCATCACTCCATGCTCTTACTTGAAGTTTGTCATCATACATGTATAGCAACCCATAATTAACTATATTCTTCACATACCTTAACAGTCTCTTTGCATGATTGAGATGTGTGTTTGTGGGTGCATGCATGAACTGAGATAGAACTCCAACATGTAGCACAAATCAAGCCTTGTGAGTGTAGCATAGACCAATGATCCCACAATGCTCGTGTATAGTGTAATGTCTTCTAGCTTCTTACCATCTTCCTTGCTTAACTTGACATTTGAATCCATAGGTTGAGCTATTGGTTTGCAATCAGTCATGTCAAACCTAAACAACACATCTACAAGATACTTCTTTTGAGAGAGATAAATACCTTCTTTCCCATAGATCACCTAAATGCCAAGAAAGTACTTAAGCACACCTAAATCTAAGATTTTGAGCTCTCTTCTAAGATTCTCTTTGATGGTCCTTATCCCTACATCATCATCACTCAAATCAATCGATGTGGATAAGGTCACAAATGTTTTGAGTATTCTATCTCGTTTAACATATTTTGGCTTTTATCCAAACCATAAATAACTTTTCCCTTTTTACTTTAACACTCTCCTCTAAGGTTATGAGTGTACTCTCTATATTTTCATGGCTTAGCTTTCTTTTGATCTTACAATAAATACATAAATGATGAAGAGGTAAATAATGAGATGTGAGTATGTTTCAAGCCTCAAAACTGGAGCTTGCACAAGTACCATAAATTTCAACACTCCCCCTCAAGCTACAATTGGGAGTCGATGCTACTCTCCAATTCTCGTCCTCTTCGTCTTTTGCTTGTTTTGCCTTGTATCTCTTCCTTAGATAGGTTGGTGATCTTATTTCGTTTCCTCCAAGCTTCTTTGGCTTCATCTTTCATTCTTTGGCTCTTAGCAAGAGCTCTTCTTCAATCTCTATCATAAGACATGCTTCATATAATATTATAAAATGAACGGGATCACCTTGGATGTACATATCCTTGTTGCTTCACTCTATTCATGTTTGTTGTCCTCTCTTTATTCCTTCATGGGTTCATGTCTTGTAGGCTTGCATGCTTTTTTTTAATCCTCCTTCATCCTCAACTTTCTCTATGGTTGCAATTTCCTTTGCACCTCCTTTTGACATCATCATGGTTCTCATGCTTTCTTCTAGCTTGTTTTCATGTGAATCATGGCTTCTCCTTGCCTTCTAATCACTCCTTCCATAGAGGTGGATCCTTGTAGCCCAAGCATGAGCACCACCTCCTTTACTTGTCAATCCACAAAGACATGAGGAGGATATGAAGATCGTGAGAAATTGTGGGAGCAAATGTGAGTGACAAGCACATAAACACACATGCACACAAGGGAAGATAACAAAGATAGTAACAATGGAAGCTTCTCTTAGCAAGCTCAAAGAAAGTTACAATGCTCAAGAATAAGTTCACTCTCCAATAGATAACCCCAAAAATGAGCTCTCTAGCCCTTTTTATAGTTTTTTGACTAGTTTTGGCCCTGTTCAGACCTATTGTCTAGAAATTAGGTTCTAGGGCTTATTTGGGGGCTCAAATGAAGTAAAAAAATAATGAAAATTGGTAGGTTGATACTTCTAATATTCCTCAAGCTCAAGCTTTGACATGAACAAAATTAATTTGCAAAAATGTGAAATGATATTTACAATGGTTTTTAGTGATCAAAATCACTATTTTTATAGGGATTTCTTTTGAAAATTTGACATATAAATCTTTAAGCTCCCTATATGCTCCCTCTTCTTGTGTGTCCACTTCTTTGATGCATTCCTATGCCATGTGCTTGACCTTGAAGGTCAAGATTGCCCCCTCTTAAGTTTGTCATCCCTAACAAACCCTTTTTGGAGTGGGTGTCCCATGTAGTACTTGTAGTGTTCATCATTTATCAACAAGAGCGGTTTGTCTTTCAAAAATAGCAAGGTTTTTTATCCTGGTCATCATTTTTTCAGTGCTAGCCTTTGCATCTTTAGTCCCTTTGTATGTACTTCGTCCTTGGGTTCCAGCATGATGGTGTAGTTGTGAGCTTTCAAAATTGCTAGCTGCTCAAAAGAGGCTGTCATTGTTGACTTTGAGCAATTCTTGGCTATTGATTCCTTCATAATTGTTGTAACCTTGATGTCCTCTGGATCTTTCAAACATGGGTTTTCCCAGTTTTCATGCAAGTACTCATGACCCATAATGAATGATGGGTAAGTGCATTAGTGCATGTGTTGAAAAAATATATGCCTTGTGCACGGCCTTGTAGTGTGGCCCTATGCATGAGTACTGGGGGAATGCATTGGAAGAAGTATGGTGTGAGAAATTGGGTCTTGAGCTAATTGCTCAAGGGTATGCTGACGAAGAGGTTTCCTAATCTACCATTGTTATAGTGTTGCTAAAGTAGGGGATTCTTACCATAATGAAAGGTCCATCCATGTTAATTTCTTCGTATTTTACTCCCATCATGGTGATTGAACATTTGCTTGTCTTCCAATGTTGATGGATGTCCTTGTTGATGGTCCACTAATGAGATTCTTTGAGCAATTGGTCCTATCTCTTCTCTTTTTCTTTTCTTTTCTTTCTCTCTCTTCTTTTTTTCTTTTTTTGTAGATCTTGACGGTAGGAGAATCTAACTGCACTAGTTGCTGCACCTGAGTCAATCAAGCCTCTCACAATCCTTACACTCTTTCCTTGTCCTACCTCTATGGTCACAAAGGGACGTTGGTCAATGATACAAGGAGCGATTACATCCGATGTTTGGCACATGGCCATGTGATATCTTGGGGCATTGGGATCAACATCTAGGCCTTGTTGTCTTAGCTTAATGCACTCTCTATTCTCTACCTGTGGTTCTTCTCTAACCCTTGACTCTTCTTCTTTTTGCTTCTCGATATAGCTTGACTCGGCATCCACTAATATAGCTTGGCAAGATATCACCTTCTAGAGTGGCCAATTGAACTACACCACTAGTGGAAATTCTATTAATGAACATGGGTCCATATCCTGGTTTTTCAAATTTATGGGCATGTTACTTTAGGGTATAAACCAACACTAGGTCTCTCTCTTTCAAGCCTTTATCCTTGATGTGTGCATCAAAGTATACCTTTTGTCTTTTCTTTGCAGCATAGATGCTTGTTGCTGCTTGTATCCTAGTCTCACCTAAGCATTTTAGATCAAATATCATGCAGGACAACTCATGTCCATTCCACTCGTGATCTTGTGCTAATTTTAAACTCATGATAAAAAAATCTAATGGTAACATGGAATTTTTTCCGAAGACCATCTGAAATGGGGTGGCATTGAGTACCGTTTTGTAGGCAACTCAATAAGCCCAAACAACATGATGAAGTTGTTTATCCCAATTAGAGCGTTTATTATTTATGAGTTTTGTCAATAAATTACATAGGATCTTATTTGTGCTCTTGGATTTTCCATTAGCTTGTGGATGATAAGGGCCATACTTCTTATGTGTTACCAAGAATTCTTGGAGAATTTTCTCAATGACATCGTTCAAGAAGTGTATACCTCTATCACTTACTAACTCGATTGGTAATCCATATCTGGTGAACACGTTCTTAAATAAGAACTTAGCCATCATTTGAGCATCATTCTTTGTTGTGGCTTTTACTTCTACCCACTTTGTAAGGTAATCTGTGCCTACAATAATGTACTTTGTATGGGAGTTTCTAGTTTGGGGGTTAATAGGACCTACAAAGTCTATGTCCCACTTCAAAAATGCATGTCCTCCCATCATTGGCCTCAAAGGCATCTCATCTTTCCTGATTGGATATTGTGCACATTGGCATGTGTCACCTCTCTTCACATAGGTATGTGCATCCATATGAAGAGTGGGCCACCAAAGTCCTGAGAATAGAATGGTCTTTATTACTCGCTCCGGCCCAATAAGTCCACCTGCAACACCTCTATGTGCACTTTCTAAGATTTTCAAATAATCTAATTCTTGAACGCACAGTCTTAAGTAACCATCTTTGCCTCTTTGGTATAGGTGTCTCCTAATAAGATGTAGTTCTAAGAATCTTGCTCCATGCTTCGTTTTCTTGCTAGACTAGCCTCGCTTGGTAGTGTTCTTGATCTCATAAACTCTACCAATGGAGCACTCCATTTTGGAATTACTGACACGTGATAAAGGGTAGCATACTCCACTAGGGGTCTCTCCTGGAACAATGGAGAATTCTTAATCCACTCATGTATTTCTTTTTCCATACTAGGCCAATACACTCCTAAACATTTCAGATATTGCAATGTTTGTTGTTTAGAATAGTGATTTCCTAGCAATCCTCCATGGGCTCATTGCAACCAACTACTATGTTCTTCCTCCTCAACACAACAAGCTAATACACCCTTTGTGTCTTGTTTGTACATAGTAGCTACCAATATTTGATATTTTTGTGATTTTACAATTTCATCTTTATTCATTTTCACATTCTTATTTGCAGGTCCGAAGGTTAGGATAGGTACCAACTTATTTGCCCATTTAGGGATGACCTCTAGATTGAACAGATAAGCATCAAGTAAGTCATCAGACACTCCTTGTGGTGACTCTCTAGAAGTGATGTGAGACAGATGATTCGCTCTGAGGTGGATTCTACCTTTCTTAACAACCACTTCAAAGTCGTATCCCATTATTAAGAGGAACCATCTTACTAAGCATCCTATATTGCAAGGTTTATTGACCAAATATAATAAAGCTTGATGATTAGTGAAAAAATTGAACTTGTTGGCCAATAGATAGTGTCTAAAATTCTTCATGATGTATACCATGCCTAAGCCTTCTCTTTCAGTTGTTGTATAGTTTCGTTCAACTGCATTGAGCTATCTACTAGCATATGCTATAGGAAAATCTAGATTTCCTTCACCTGTGGGTTGTGCAAGCACACATCCTATTGTGTAATTGGATGCATGTACATGGACACAGAATGGTTTATTCCAATCAGGAGTGGTCAGTATTGGTGTTGTGCATAAACATCTCTTCAACTCATTGAAGGAATTTTTGCATTCCTCATTCGGCTCGAAATTTGTCAACAAAGCATAAAGAGGTTTTGCTATGATTGCATACACGTGGATAAACCTACGATAATGTCCACAATGGACCATAAAGGCTTATACCTTTTAATGTTCCTTTGCCTTGGCAACTCCACTATGGCTCTTACTTTATCCTCATCTATTGATATTCCATTTTTAGAAACAATATGACCTAAGATTTTACCTTGACATACCATGAACACACACTTTTCTGGGTTCAAAAAAACTCAATATTCTCTACACTCATTGAAGATCTATCTGAGCACTAGGATGTGGTGTCTTCTTTCTTGGGAATGAGCACATAAATCATCCACATATACTTCTAAGCTATTTGGCAAGAACTCTTTGAAGACATGACACATGAGTCTTTGGAATGTTGCAGGTGCATTGGTGAGCCCAAATGGCATCACAAGAAATGCAAAGATTCCCCACTCTATGGCAAAGACCATTTTGTGTTGATCTTCTAGGGCAATGGCTACTTGGTTGTAACTTGAAAATCCATTAAGAAAGCTATAAAATTCCTTTTTTTGCAACACGCTCCAATAAATGTTCGGTGATTGGAAGCAGATAGCTATATCTTATTGTAGCAGAATTATTTTTTTAAAGGTTAATATGCACCCTCAACTTTCCATTCTTCTTAGGAACTACAACAATAGGGAACACCTATTCAATATGCTCAATCTCGTAAATAAATCCACCTTCAATAAGTCTATCAATTTCTTCTTTTATTTTGGTTGCATAAGTATCATTATATGTGTAGAGATTATGTTTGGTGGGCTTGGCATCAGTCGTCATTGGGATTGTATGATAGCAAATTTTTGGATCTACTTCCTTTAGGTCTATATAGGTCCATGCAAACACATCCCTATATTCCCTTAATAAAGCTACAAGCTCTACTTCTTCTTCTTCTTCACTTACGTCTTCTCCTATATGCGTACATCTCTCCTCATTTTCTTCAATGGTGACTACAATTTTTTTGGTCTTTTTTTTTATTTTCATATGCTTCTCTTGTGATGGCCTCTCTCTTAGGCATTTGTACCAAATTTTTTTGGTCTTCAACTTCATATTTCTTGAAATTCTTAGTACTTCAAACAATGATTCCTCCATTTGTTTCACTGCTTTTCTTTTCTTTTTCTTTTGACTTTCTTCACTTTCTTCCCTTGAATTTATAGTTTTAATGCTTGTGATAGGTTATTCTTCTTTTTGGGTAAATACTCCTACATTTTCTCAATAGTGCTCCTCTGAGTCAAAGCAACTATCCATCACAATGGACTCTAGGTCATCATCATCCTCTTTTTCTACGACCTCATTAGAGTCACACTCTTCTAGCAAGGGTTCACACATAAACAAAGAGATATCATAACCCTACTAATCACAATGAGGTGTCCAATGATCTTCATTGACAGCAATGTCCATGGTGGCTAAGATTTTGCCCCAACCATGAGGCTCAAATTCCTCATTTGGAAAGATCATCGATGTGTAGGCTGGGTCTCTAACTGGTCTAGGTCCTTGAGAAGTTCCTTCTTCTCTTGCTTTTAGACATCTTTCCTCTTCGTCTATGACCTTACACATCCACAAGTGAGTATCTTCATGCATCCACGATGGATCAGAAGAACTTTTAGAATGCACAGAGATTGAATCTTCTTGCACCTTATGGATAGGATTCCATTGTAGGGGTGGTACATCTCAAAATGTATAATCCTTTAGATTGACCTTGATTGTAACCCCTAAGTGCTACAAGTACAAGAAGTTGGTTCCCCAAATTTTCTACTATATGCAGTTATCATAGGAAGGGTCTTCCTAGGATCATTTCATAGACAATATTTTTGCTAAAGTCACACATAGCAAAGGTGCATTCAGACTCTACTACCACAAGTGGTTAGAGTTATCCCTTCTAGCAATCCTAGAGGTCTCTCAATATGGCCATCAGCCATTCAGAGCTTCATTCTAGTTGTTCTTAATGTGGGTCTGCCCCATTGCTTCCACAAGGAGGTGGTTGCAATCACAACACCAACACCTGAATCTAAGATAGCTTTGGTTGTGTAACCTTGCTAGGTGACTGGAAGATAAGTATTATCTTCTTCGTATAATCCTTTAGATTGACCTTGATTGTAACCCCTAAGTGCTGCAAGTACAAGGAGTTGGTTCCCCAAATTTTGTACTATATGCAGTTATCATAGGAAGGGTCTTCCTAGGATCATTTCATAGACAATATTTTTGCTAAAGTCACACATAGCAAAGGTGCATTCAAACTCTACTACCACAAGTGGTTAGAGTTATCCCTTCTAGCAATCCTAGAGGTCTTTCAATATGGCTATCAGCCATTTGGAGCTTCATTCTAGTTGTTCTTCATGTGGGGCTACCCCATTGCTTCCACAAGGAGGTGGTTTCAATTGCAACACCAACACCTGAATCTAAGATAGCTTTGGTTGTGTAACCTTGCTAGGTGACTCGAAGATAAGTATTAACTTCTTCACCTTCACTCACACCTCCTGTTTTGTCTAGAGGTATCTCTGGAACTTTCTGCTTAGATCCTACTTTTGACATATTTGAACCAAGTTTTGGAACCTGATTCGTGGCATGTTGCCATAGTTCAAGTTTTACTTTGAGCAGCTCTCCTAAGGTAAAATGACACAGAACCTTAGTGTTCTTCATGACTTCAATGTTTCTTGGAACCATTGAGTCCTCATTTCTTATTAGTATTGTGGGAGCTCTGATCTGAAGAGATTTAGATTTCCATGGGCCAGTGAATTGTGGAAACTCTTGTAAAGAATTAGATTCAAAATCTAATCTTTCGTCTTCTTGTTGCTGCTTGGTCTCCGTAAATAGATGGAATATCTTGGGGAACTTGATCATGAAGATCATCAATTTTAGGAATAGGAGGGGATTACCCTTCTCCTTGGCCCATTTATCTTCTTGTATTTCCCACAAGAACTCTTGAGAGTATTGTTCAATTGAAAGAGGTGTTCCATCATCCATGGAATCGGGAACATAAACGTCCATTGGCAATGAGTTTTCTTTTTCAACAATTGGTTGAGCATATGAAGGTAAAGAAACCTAGGACGTGTTAAGCAACTGTTCCAATCTTTCTAATAAACCCTAGAAATGAAAACCTTGTTTCATAGTTTTTGTTTGATTGAACAATTGATTGGCTGAAATCATATCCTGAGCTAGTTCTACCATTTTCATGCAAAATTTTGTCCGTTCAATCTCTAAATCTGCTCTATGGTAACTATTGTCTAGGTTTGCAACTGTTGGCCCTTCTTGAAGTCGAGCTCGGTAGGCCTTAAACATCATGTTCATGCCTTCTAGGGTTGGATCTATGAGAAGAGACCCTGGTTGTGGTCTATTTATAATGAGTGGTGGGGTGGGATGTGGAGTGGATGGAGTTTGGGCATGTGAGGGGTTTTGAGATGCAATGTTGTTATTTTTGTGTTTGCATCTCTCAAGCTTTCTTCTAGTTTGGATAAATTTCTAGCCCACTTACGATTGTACTTCTGCCTAGTATCCTTCCATGTTCTTGTTTTCCTCTTACTAGGCTCTCTTGATTCACTTAGACTATGATTGTTTAGCTAGTTTGGCCTGTTTTAAGGCTTGTGACCTAGTGACTGCCTATATTGGAGCCATGTTCATGCTACTTGAACTTGATTCCACCACAAAGCCTACCACATTAATGGGTGTAACCTTGGGCATATTAGAGGGGTTCCTAGGACAATCTCTTGGAAGATGATCTTTTCCGCACTCAAGACAAAAGCCTTGTATTGTGATGTTATGTCCTTTCCCTGGAGCCGATGGGTGTCATGGACAAAGGAAACCATCTTGAGCCTTAGATTCCATGTGAATCCTATATCTGATGATTGGTTCAGAATTAGAAGAAACCAATGCTTCCATTGCGTTTGGAACATGCCAAAATCCTAATATTGGCTGTCTATTTGCTAAATTTTGACATTTAGAGGTCTTGTTTGGATTGCTGACATCATTAGTGACATCATCAACTTGCAACCGCCCTTGAAATCCTATATAAAGAGGCCTTGGTCACATACATACTCAATCTTCCCAATTCCAATCTTGGGAGCTCAAGGAGACTTGATCACCAAGTAAGTACTTTCAAGTTCCAGTTCGAGTTCTAGTCTTGTCTCTTACTCTAGTCTTGTCTAGTCTTGTATCTCGAACATCTAGCCTTGTCCTACTGTTATCTCATGGTACGAGATCTTGTCGCGTTCTTTCTTGTATCTAGCTCATCTCCCAAAAGGGAGTTCTTAACTAATCCAAAGTGCTTGCTCCATACTTACGATCGTGAGTTGTGGGATTGCCTGTATCATCTCTAGTGGAGTTATCTATATCTATCACTGTTGGCGATATACGAGAAGAAGCAAGTACGGGCATACATGCAGATCTAGCACTAAGGCAACCCTTCATTTTTTTCAAAACCCTTACACCATTTAAAAGTGATTCTCATCACTAAAAACCCCTGTAAATACCATTTTCACCTTTTTGTAGCTCCATTTTGTACAAGCCGAGGAGTCCTCGAGCTTGAGGAGCCTTAGAAGTAGTCGCCTACCAATTTTCGTATTTTTTAGATCTCGTTTGAGCCCTCAAATAAGCCCTGGAACCTAATTTTTAACTAGGCCAGACACTAGGTCTGGACAGGGCCAAAGCTAGTCAAAAACTATAAATAGAGCTAGAGAGCTCATTTTTGGGTAGCTTCTTGTAGTTTTGAGCTTGTATGAGAACTTTGTTGCAATAGAAGTGATTCCATTGTCTTACTCTCTTTGTTCTTGCCGTGTGTGCGCGTGTGTGTGTATGTGTGTGCATGTTAGTGTGCTTCTCACTCACACATTTGTGCCTTCACTTGCTCGAGGTCTTCATACCATCCTCATGTCTTCCCGGATTGACATTAAAGGAGGTGCTACTCATCACTGAGCTACACCAAATTTTGGCGCCGTTGCCGGGGACTCGAGCTTTGAGGACGAGCGTGTGATGGTAAGACGTAGAGAGGACGCGTTGGAATGGTAAGTAGTCGGTAAATTTCTGATTTTTCTCCATCGGGTTATAACTTCACCATACGAACTCCGATTGATGAGATTTTGGTCTCGTTGGAAAGCTTGTTGAAAATCCTACGTGGACCTTGACTGGTTTTTTGTAGAATCATACGTGGAGTTTTAGAACATGTATTTTCAAGTTGGCCTTTAGGTGAGACTAGATGGTCCTAAGATTGAGGGGGTACAGTGAGTTACTCTAGGGGGGACTGAAAATATTGATGTGTGTCTTTCAATTACTTGTGGTAATAGAGCAATACTGACTGGTGAGCTTTTGCAGGAACATTGTGTGCACTCAAGGCAATCCAAAGCAAGCTAGCAAGGGTGAGTACCAAGCTTGGGAGAAGGCTTCCTGGGCTTGTGTAGCAGTCTGGCCAACCAGCTAATTGAGGTTGGAAGATCTCTCAACCCTCCTTTGTCAATTCCTAGCCTAGGCTAAGTACGACTTAGGTGTGGTAATTAATTAGGGCAACGTTGTCGGGAAGATTTGCATCTTCCAGTTGATAACCAGAGGAAATAAAAGCAACTTAATTGGTGAATTCTAAACCTCTTTTATATCACTATTGATCAGTTGTGCTAATTGGATTAACTATTTTGAAAATGTTATCAGGTATGAAGGATGAAGCAAGACATATGTTCTTATTAGGGTTTACCCTAATTACTTAATTAATGAGTATTTCATATTTATACATGCTTGATTCATGGGTATTTAACCCTAGGGTTGTCTAAGTTCACATGATTTTATGTTCCTTGGGTTCATCTGAAGGGTCTCAAAGGATTTAATGGATTCATGTTAGAGTTTAATTAAGAGTTAGTGGGTTAATGATAGGGTTCAGAAGGATTTTAATGGATTATCAGTGATTTCCAAAGGGTTTCAATAGGGTTTTGATGGGTTTTAAGTAGGTTTTCTAGGGTTTTAGAATGTTTCAAGGGTTAAAATAATTAATATTTAAGGAAATTAATCTATAACTAAACATTGGTTCATTAACAAAAATTAAAATATGGTTTAATTAATTACTTAAACATATGTATGCATTTAAATACTAAGGTTCTAACTAATTAAAAGCTTAATCTAAGCTTAATTTAAATGATTTATTTAATTAGAAATTTAGGATAATAGAATTAAAATGAAAACTAGTGGATAATTAATGAGTGGTGAATGTGAGTGCTGTTTAAAGTGTGGTGTGGGTTGAGTGTGTAAATAAAGTGGTTAAAGTAGTAGGTTGAAAGTGTGGTAGTTGTGAGTGTAAGTTAAAAGAGTGGTTTAAATAGATTATGCATTTAAAGTAGTTAAAGGGAATGAAAAGAGTGGTCAAAGTATGGTGGATAAATATGGGTTAAAGAATGGATGAGAATTAAAGTAGGAAACCAAAAAGAGTGGTATAGAGAGGATCTGTGTATGTATATATATGTGTGTGTTTAGTGAGTTTTTCCTAATGTTTTGTTTCAGGTACTCATTTTATTCCTTCACTTCTTGCTCTAAATGATTTGAAGAGAGTTATGCTTCTCCTTTTCTGACGGTTGATGGCTGCGCATGCTCTTATAAGAGAGAGACATCGCTGTTGTGCAAGAGATAGATTGTAGAGAGAGTTAAACTTTGTCCTCCACTTCCTG
This sequence comes from Ceratopteris richardii, assembly GCA_020310875.1. Classification (NCBI taxonomy): domain Eukaryota; kingdom Viridiplantae; phylum Streptophyta; class Polypodiopsida; order Polypodiales; family Pteridaceae; genus Ceratopteris; species Ceratopteris richardii. Next base: position 171,010,768 of record CM035415.1, read on the forward strand.
AGGTGGTTCTGATGACCAGAGTGTAAGGAAGAAGATCATTTATTTCTTTCCCATTTTTGGTGGCTGCACCATGCTCTGACAAGGATGCCATATTCAGAACTTCAGTGCGCGACAATTGTTGTAGCTTCTGGTAGCTCTGAAGCATATATGCTCTGCATAGTTAGAGAGAGAATAGATTCTTCTTCTTCCATCGACCTGCAACGCCCAGACGATGAGAAGAAGAGAGAGAAGAGTTTTGGCACGAGTCAGAGAGAGCAAAAGTCTTTATTGATGTGTTGTCGGTCGTTGATCACTGCTGATAGCGACAAGCAGAGTTAGAGAGTTCGAGCCGTCAGAGATTCGGAAAGGGACTGTTAGAGATTATTGTAGAGATTCTTGTTTTTATCTCTGTCAGATTCAGAGATAAAGAAGTTTCTTTTATATATTTCTTCTCCCTCCAGAGTCCACGGACTGCAGCGGCAGCGCCACGCAGAGAGAGAGAGAGAGAGAGAGTGAGAGAAAGTCTCTCCCTCCCTCCCTGGCGCCGCGCGCAGCAGCGCGCAAAGAGAGAGAGAGAGAGAGAGAGAGAGAGAGAGAGAGAGAGAGAGAGAGAGAGAGAGAGAGAGAGAGAGAGAGAGAGAGAGAGAGAGAGAGAGAGAGAGAGAGAGAGAGAGAGAGAGAGAGAGAGAGAGAGAGAGAGAGAGAGAGAGAGAGAGAGAGAGAGAGAGAGAGAGAGAGAGAGAGAGAGAGAGAGAGAGAGAGAGAGAGAGAGAGAGAGAGAGAGAGAGAGAGAGAGAGAGAGAGAGAGAGAGAGAGAGAGAGAGAGAGAGAGAGAGAGAGAGAGAGAGAGAGAGAGAGAGAGAGAGAGAGAGAGAGAGAGAGAAAGAGAGAGACAGAGAAAAAGTGAGAGTTAGATAATAATAATAATATAAATAATTTAGTTTGTTACATAATGCATGTGATTATGTGTCTGATTGTAGATGCATGTAGATGTATGTATGGAAATGAATATGCATGACTATGTGTATATGAATGCAAATTACAGTAATTTTGTGTGTAATCATTCATGAGTTAAAGAGTGATAAGTGCACACTAATTAGTGTTAATATATGTGCATAAGTGTATTTAGATGAAAAATGCATATGCACAATTGTAGGTATACATAAATGCATATATGCATGTTTAGCATATAACATATTAGTGTGCATCTTTGGGAGTAACTTGCTAATGTAGGAAACTTTGAGAGTTTTATGTCTCCTCAATTAGAAGTGGAAAGGGTAATTAAATATTTCTAAAGTTTAATTATATATTAGTATATATAAGTACATATTAATATGTGCGTATGTGCTAGTATATATGTATATGCATACATGTATATGCATGCAGGATGTTAGTTTACATGAATCAATACATATGTATGACCTAATGAATGTGTGTATGCTTCATATTAATTTATGTTTCTACATTTGCATGATTATATGTATTCCAAAAGAAGTGATGTATATGTATTTAGAAGTGTGTGTAATGTAAGCATGCATGTAAAGTTCATTAGTATGCATGAGGAATGTATGCATGATCATATGCATGTGTATGGAAATATTGTGTGAATTATATTTTATGTTTCTTATTGATTTTTGTAATATTACTAATAGCTAATGTTTTGTTTCAGAAACATTGAAGATTACAATTAATTGAAGTGAAGACAATTGAAGTGAAGCGGCAACTAAAGATCCATTTAAATCTTATTTCTCATTTAGTCAACTATCCAATTGACTAGACATTTATCCAATTGTTATGCCTTCCAGTTGTATTAGATTTATTGATTAGAACCATTAGCATATCAATTAATTCATTCAAACAGTTTAGCATCATAGTGTTTCATTAATTTTCCATTACTTTCCTTGATGTCTTCTAAGTTAGTTCATGAGTCTGAGCACAGTACTATTGAAAATATTGAAAATGTTCCGCCAACTCTAGACAGACCAGAACCCTCTAGCTTACCTGAAAGTTTAGTAGAAGAACCCATTATGGAAGTTTCAATCTCATATCAGGAAGCTGTTGCTACGTACGAGGCTGCCCGTCCTTACGGTCCATAGCTAGTTAAAACTATTTACTTTTGGTAAGAAAACTTTAGTTTCAGTCATAGAATTAGGTAATTTATATTGTTTTGTCATTAGAGCCCTTAATTCCATAAGCCTGAGTTGCTACAGACACCCCGCGTGTGCCGAACGATTTAGGCGGATGACTTGATCCACCATCCGAGCATCTCTCACGACCCGACATTTGGTGAACCCGACGTGAACAAACGGCGTTGCAGCTCAGGTATAAAGTTTTGCATTGCATATACATTCATACGATTTTACATCAGCGCAGTTGCGTCTTCATCCCTGGAAGCTGTGGCATTTACGTGAGCTTGCAATCTTCTTGGTGTCGAGGGCTGGTCTGGTGACCTGAGCGCCTCCACGAAGATTGGCAAGTAGGAGAACCTCGTCGCGCCACCCCTTTCATCAATAATTGAAGCACAAAACGTTTGCACCCATTTTTAGCAAACTATGTATTTAGGTTTTGATTCAAATCAATAAATGTATTGAATTTCACAGAAAGCACTGTTTTGAGCCTCATCTTCGAGCAGTTGGTATAATTTCTTTACCCTTACATTCTTGGGTGCAAAATTTTATTTAAAGTTAAATTATTGGTATAGGTTAAAGGCAACTGTTTGTTAATCATAGGTTAAGCGTTAATCATAGCTTTACTTGAAGCATATTGGCATAGTATAAACTTAACAAACTGGACTCTAACGGAATTTCAGAATTAGTAGCTGAACATAAGGAAAGAGTAACAAAAGAAGTTCAGGATATAGTTAGAATTGTTCAAGCTAGGTCAAAACAAACTTCAAAAATGGACGAGCTATTTCAAACTATGATGCGCGAGACGCAAGGACAAAAAGTAGTTGAAACGTTATTAAAGGATAAAGGGAAATTTACTGGTATGAATGTTACAAATTATTTAGACACGTTTGAGGAATTAGCTAAGTTACACGGTTTACCTGAAACAAAGTGGAAATCCTATCTTGGACGTGTGGCCATAGGTACTGTAAAAGCTATTATGGATATACATGACAATAAGGAATGGGATGAGTTTAGAAAAGAGCTGCATAAAGAATTCTACTTAGAAGACTACAGTCAACATAGTAGAGAAGGATTTATGAAATGGATTAGTTCACCTAAGCCTCACATTTCGTTAACTCAACTCCATAGTGAATTTATGAAAAGATTCTCTCAATTACCTGAACAGGATAGAGTTGCCCTTACCCCATATATCATTTTATATTTCCTTAAAATCTTGACTCCAGATATAAGGGTAGAGGTTGAGCGTAGGCTTGAAGAACCGGGAAAGAAATATGGGCTTACAGATGACTGGGGTGTAGTGAAAACTGTAGTTGAGGCGGTTGCTCACATGATCCAACGTAAAACACTCCTTTATGATTCGATGTCTCAACCATCTTCCAGTTTTCCTCCGATTCAGGTAACTAGGGATACACATATAGATTCAAAAGTTGAGCCTACAACATCCACATCTAGAGTACCAACCGAGTTACAATTTGAGATTTTGTTTAACAAGTTGGACAATATGATGCATATGCATGAGAATATGTCTAAAGAGGTAGCGACTTTGCAGAATGTGGTGTATGCTTTAAACCTTCAAGGTAAACCTGCAATGCAAGCTCATCCGACTATTTATCCTCAACTAGTAAATGCTCCAAATCCACCATTAGTAGCTCCAAATCATCCATTAGTACCTCCTAATCCACCTTTTATACCTCCTAATCCTCCAGTTGTACCCCAACCAATTCCTCAACCGATTCCTCAAGCATTTAACCAAAGAAATTTCAATGAAAGGAGAAATGCCAATGTGAGGAGATGTATCTGGTGCGATGCCACAGATCATTTGACTTACACATGTGAAGCATTGAAAGATGCGAAAGAGAAAAGACTTGTAATTGATATTGACAAGCGATTGTGCGACTATAGAACACATTTACCCTTAGCTACCAATTGGGGAAAGGGAGGGATGCAGAAGCTGTATGAAAACCTTTCTGAGTCTTCGAAATCTGCTTCTGCTGTTAAACTAGAATATGTTGATAGTGACTCTGATTCCGAACAAACAAGGGAAACGAGGAACTACTCAATTGAAGCTTTGATAAAGGCGAGAGATGATATTATGCAGAAAACTGCGTGGAACTCTCCTGTCGATCAATTCTCGATATATTCGCATATTGCGAATGTTGAAGAGAAAAGAAAGAGGGATGATGAGCAAGATATAAATGATTCAGGTAGACGAATGACTAGAAGTAAGACGAGAGATGAGCCGAAGCCTAAGAAAGTTCAGTTTGAACAAGGCAAAAGTTCTAAAACAAATGAGGAGCAAAGAAAAGAAATTAGGGAGGGTAAACAACCTGTGTTTAGTGAGCCAATACAAACATCAGACAAAGTAGAGCAAATTCCTAGAACTAAAACAAAACCTGAAGAGAAACCAGAAAAGAAACCAAAACGAGTACCGAAAGCTATTTTTATTTCTGAACTTGAACAAAAAGTTGATTCGAAAGAAATATTGTATGAAATCTTATTAAAAAGTGCAGTAACAATGACTTTAGAACAAATCTTCTCAATAGCAAAAATTGAATTTAAGGAAAATTTTATTAAACTAATTAAAAGGAAGAGATTCCCTCTGTCACAAGAGGTAGAGATGCAAGATGTTGCTGATGTAACTCACTTGATTCATGAATCTCTTTCTTTAGACTCAGAAGATGAAGAAGATAATACCTGTAATGTGAACAAAAATTTCTTAGGGCCGATTGTACCAGATGACGAAACAAAAAACTCAGAGAGTGATTTTAGAAAAAGTTTTTGGGCGAGAGGCACACCGGAGATTAAAGTTAACTTAGGAGATCAGAAGAGATCATATTCTGCTTTAGCCCTAATTGACTCTGGGTCTGAAATCAATGTGATTTCGAAAGGATTATATGATAAGTTTAAATGGCCTATTGATAAAAATCACGGCTGGATAATGCGAACCGCGGACAATGGTTGTGGATCACTCCTAGGAGCATGTGCCAACATACCTCTAATGATAGGTGGAATCTCTGAGACATTCCACTTTTTCATTCAGGACAACTGCTCTTATGAAATTATCTTAGGTCAACCATTTATATGTGAAGCCAGAATGGAGACTAAAGTAATAGATGACGGCTCAGCATACGCAAGAATTAGATCTAAAGATGATCTACAATCGCTCCAAGTTATGATAGTCAGCCCAAACCATGTACGAAATAGGGAGCAAATTAGGAAGACGCCCATCCGTTCTCATGAAAAGATACGTGAAGATCATATGCCTCTTCGTGAGTTTGGAACTAATTATGATCAAAATTTTGCCTAGATGCCACTGTTGAGCGAGACAACGGTGGTTCTTGGTTTGATGTCTCGCACCCATCTGTAGATACTTTAGATAGTTTTTCTTTATATTTCCCTTCATCATATTTGCAATTCAGTCATTATAAACAAATTCCTAAAAAAATTATAAAACATTATGAAAAATTTTATAAAGAGAAAGGATTCATCTCATCTGATGAACACATTGAAACCGTAATTGAAACTTTATCTTCAAACTCATTGATTGAAGAACTTCGAAATATTAGATTTGTACTTTTAAATTCTATTGAAGAATATGATTTGATTATTAAATTTGTCATGAGTAATTAAAAGGAAGCAAAAGTAAATACAAAATACAAAACCGTTGATAAAAAAATTAAACCGATTGCCCAATCATTACCACGAGAGAGTGAAGAGAAGTTTAGAAAAGTTACCAATGATCCTTATTTAAGAGAGCGCACAAATATAGGTCATACTTTCACAGAAGAAAATTTAAAACTAATCAAGATAGGAAATGATGAAAATTTTTTGTTACCCGAGGAACGTGAATTATTTCAAAGAGTGATTAGAAAGCATGGACATGCATTTTCTTTATATTCCCATGAGATAGGTTGTGCAGACCCAAAAATTGTGCCACCAATGATCATCTTTACAGTGCCTCACATTCCATGGAATCTTCGACCCATACCTGTTCCGAAAGCCCATTTACCAGAGTTAATGCAGCTTCTTAAGGAAAAGATTCACATGCGAATTTTAGAGCCATCGTCTGCACCCTACTCAAATAGGTGGTTTACTGTTCCAAAGAAAAATGGCAAGTTACGGTTCATTCAAGATTTACAACCTGTTAACAAGGTTACTATTAGGAATGTAGGTACTGGGCCCATTGTAGGAGAATTCGCTGAAGCCTTCGCTGGTCATGCCATTTACTCAATGGGAGACTTGTATTCTGGCTACGATCAATTTCAGCTTGCTATTGAAAGTAGAGACATTACGACCATGAAAACTCCTTTAGGCTTAGTTCGCATGTGCACTTTGCCGCAAGGAGCTACTAATTCAGTAGCGCATATGATGAACGCCATGAATTCAGTATTACATGACTTCATTCCTAATATAGCCATGCCATTTATTGATGACATTCCTATTAAAGGATGTATTGAGAATGCGAAAGATGAAACTTTAGATTCCTCTGGCTGCAGGAAGTTTGTAGTAGATCATATCTCTGACTGTGAAAGGATTTTCCAGAGATTTGAAGAGGTTGGTCTCACATTCTCCATTGAGAAATCTATTTTTGGTGTCAATGAGGTACTTATAGTTGGGCATTTATGTGGACATTACGGTCGGAGGCCATATCCACCTAAAGTCGACGCTATAAACAAGATTTCTGAAACCTGTAGTAATATTAGTGAGGTAAGACAATTCCTTGGTGCTTGTGTGTTTTATGCCATCTGGATCCCACACTATGCACATGTTGCAAACTGTCTTTATGCTTTACTAAGGAAGAATCGAAAGTTTCTTTGGACTGAAGAACACTCAAAAGCTATGAAAAAGTTAAAGAAATTACTTCTTGAAGCTCCTATTTTAAAGCGAGTAGATTATACTGATCAAAAGCCTATCATTTTAACTGTTGATACGAGCCCTATAGGAATAGGATGGGTTATTCGTCAGGACGATGAAGAGGGCAATAGGTATGCTGTGAGATTTGGAGTAAAGATTTTACACGATACGTAAAGAAATTATCCGCAAATTAAACGAGAACTATGGGGTTTAGTCACGGCATTAAAATCTGATAAAGAATATTTTATAGGTGCAAATGTAATAGTTGAGACAGATTGTCTACCTCTGATTGGAATGATTACAAACTGTTCATCACCCGACATTGCCATGCTTAGATGGATTTCATACATTAAGTTTATAAATCCTGTTTTGATACATATTGCAGGTAAATCTAATCCTGTGGCTGATATGCTTTCTCGAGCTAGATTTGATAATGAGGAAGAAACAGAATTAGAAATAAATGCAATCAATTATGATTCTAAAGCATACGCATATGAACAGTTTAATATTGAAGAATACGAAGGAGAGTGGCAGGATATTGGAAAGTATTTAAGTACTTTGGTTAGGGCACCTTCATGGTCTTCAAATAGATTTCGGAATATTAGGAAAAGAGCTTACAACTTTTTTCTGAAAGATGGTTTCATTTGGAGACATGCGAGGGGAAAAATTAGATTGCCACAACGAGTACTAGGTACTAAGGATCTTCAGTTACAAGTCATGAAGAGTATGCATGATACTTTATGGGCAGGACATAAAGGTTTTGTAGCTACGTATGAAAAAATTAGAGAAGGATACTGGTGGCCAGGGATTTATGTTACTGTTAAAAATTATGTTACTTCATGTGACGTATGTCAGATTCATTCCTCAGTCAAACATAGGGATCCGTTGCATCCTACCTATCCACCATGCATCCATTATAAATGGGTTATAGACTTAGTTACCATGCCCAAAGGTATCAATAAGATGAGATATATAGTCTTGGCACGTGAAGATCTTACGAATCATGTAGAAGGCCGAGCTTTAAGATCTAAGACAACCTTGAATGTATGCAAATTTCTTCTTGAGGATGTCATTTCACGATTTGGTTATGTAGAAAAGGTAGTGGCTGATAGGGGAGAGTTAGAGGCGCAGGAGGCTAGAGAATTCTTTGCTAGGCATGGAATTCGCTTAGCCCTTACTACTGCTTACAACCCTGAAGCTAATGGGAAGATTGAGCGAGGGCATTCTCCTATTATTAAAGCAATTTCCAAAGCTTGTAATGGAGAAATGAAGAATTGGCCAACTTATCTGCCATTTGCGTTGTGGGCCGATAGAATGACCTGCACTAGAACGACGGGGTATATGCCGGCAGAGTTGATGTATTGCCAGAAACCAATTTTCCCTGTGCATACGCAAATTCTTACTTGGACTACGTTACCATGGGAAGATAATTTGTCGACAGAAGATTTATTAGCTCTGCGAATCCAGCAGTTAGAGCAAGGGAATGAACGTTTAGAAGAGGCTATAGTATAACTAAAAGATTCTCGATTGAAAAACAAGAAGTATTTTGATAAATCACATAGGTTAAGGCCGAAGCCGATTTATGTTAATGATTGGGTTTTACTGTATGATAGTACGTTTGATTCTCAGTATGATGCCCGTAGAAAACTAAAAAGACGTTGGTTTGGACCTTATGTGGTAGTCAAAACCTATGATAATGGAATGTATGCCTTACGCGAATTAGATGGCACGCCTCTTAAAAACTTAATTGCTGGCAAAAGAATTAAATTATTTAAACAAAGAGATGATGAAATGTATGAAGTAATGTTTGATGATGAGCATGATTAATTATGTATGAATGAATTTCTTTAGTGTGGGTTTCTTTTGCAGGAAAACCAAGAGAAGATTTGAATATGAAATTTAATAATTTTGCGTGTCTAGCTGTTGCTGGTTGAGTTCTAACAGGTCTTTGAAGAACAAATTAAGATGCATAAAGATGAGCAGATTGAAGATGAAGCAGATTGAAGATAAAATTGATTTTAGGTCGTATTTTTTCTTTGTCTTAAAATTTTGTTTTACGTATTTTATTTGCATTCATATAAAACTAATTGATAAAATCTGGAATGAAGAATATTAATTTATAAAGGACTCTATTTAACCATATTAGGGAAATAAACATAATTTATATTTCTACATTTATAGATCTTTCTTGTCCATGCAGCTAGATCCTTAGCTCGGAATAAGGGGTTAAGTCTTTCCCCTTAAAACAAAAAAGTAGCGAAAAAAAAAAAAAAGAATATTGACATGGAAGTTATACCTTCTTCCACCCCAAAAAGGTATTTACATTTATTATCGATATGAAGTTTACATCATATTTATGAAGAAAACTAGTTGTGAAAAAACACATCTAGTGATTAAAATTGGGCATACAAGGCGGCTGTCTGTCCAAGTAGATTTAGTAGATTTCTTTGGCATGCTTGGTTGCTCATATGTGAATGCATATATATGACAAAACCTGCATTTGAATGAATGAAAATGAATTCTGTTTTATACTAATCTTTACATAGTTTATAAATGGAAAAAAATGTAAACTAATGTTTGTTGACTGAAAAGGTTAATAGTTTACCTTTATACTTTAATATGTTTTCATTGCCAGATGTAATTGAAATAAACTTCATGTGCATGTTGAAAAGATTTAAAATTTGATGAGATTAAATATATTTAAAAAAGAATTGATGCTGTTCTATGATTTAATTTCAGGATAATCATTGAAAATGCTGCTTCCCTTAATCTGCAAGTTGGCCCATCGGGACGATGTGCAGGTTTGGTGGCGGTGGATGTCGGGAAGATTTGCATCTTCCAGTTGATAACCAGAGGAAATAAAAGCAACTTAATTGGTGAATTCTAAACCTCTTTTATATCACTATTGATCAGTTGTGCTAATTGGATTAACTATTTGGAAAATGTTATCAGGTATGAAGGATGAAGCAGGACATATGTTCTTATAAGGGTTTACCCTAATTACTTAATTAATGAGTATTTCATATTTATACATGCTTGATTCATGGGTATTTAACCCTAGGGTTGTCTAAGTTCACATGATTTTATGTTCATTGGGTTCATCTGAAGGGTCTCAAAGGATTTAATGGATTCATGTTAGAGTTTAATTAAGAGTTAGTGGGTTAATGATAGGGTTCAGAAGGATTTTAATGGGTTATCAGTGATTTCCAAAGGGTTTCAATAGGGTTTTGATGGGTTTTAAGTAGGTTTTCTAGGGTTTTAGAATGTTTCAAGGGTTAAAATAATTAATATTAAAGGAAATTAATCTATAACTAAACATTGGTTCATTAACAAAAATTAAAATATGGTTTAATTAATTACTTAAACATATGTATGCATTTAAATAATAAGGTTCTAACTAATTAAAAGCTTAACCTAAGCTTAATTTAAATGATTTATTTAATTAGAAATTTAGGATAATAGAATTAAAATGAAAACTAGTGGATAATTAATGAGTGGTGAATGTGAGTGCTGTTTAAAGTGTGGTGTGGGTTGAGTGTGTAAATAAAGTGGTTAAAGTAGTAGGTTGAAAGTGTGGTAGTTGTGAGTGTAAGTTAAAAGAGTGGTTTAAATAGATTATGCATTTAAAGTAGTTAAAGGGAATGAAAAGAGTGGTCAAAGTATGGTGGATAAATATGGGTTAAAGAATGGATGAGAATTAAAGTAGGAAACCAAAAAGAGTGGTATAGAGAGGATCTGTGTATGTATATATATGTGTGTGTTTAGTGAGTTTTTCCTAATGTTTTGTTTCAGGTACTCATTTTATTCCTTCACTTCTTGCTCTAAATGATTTGAAGAGAGTTATGCTTCTCCTTTTCTGACGGTTGATGGCTGCGCATGCTCTTATCAGAGAGAGACATCGCTGTTGTGCAAGAGATAGATTGTAGAGAGAGTTTGAATTTGTCCTCCACTTCCTGAGGTGGTTCTGATGACCAGAGTGTAAGGAAGAAGATCATTTATTTCTTTCCCATTTTTGGTGGCTGCACCATGCTCTGACAAGGATGCCATATTCAGAACTTCAGTGCGCGACAATTGTTGTAGCTTCTGGTAGCTCTGAAGCATATATGCTCTGCATAGTTAGAGAGAGAATAGATTCTTCTTCTTGCATCGACCTGCAATGCCCAGACGATGAGAAGAAGAGAGAGAAGAGTTTTTGCACGAGTCAGAGAGAGCAAAAGTCTTTATTAATGTGTTGTCGGTCGTTGATCACTGCTGATAGCGACAAGCAGAGTCAGAGAGTTCGAGCCGTCAGCGATTCGGAAAGGGACTGTTAGAGATTATTGTAGAGATTCTTGTTTTTATCTCTGTCAGATTCAGAGATAAAGAAGTTTCTTTTATATATTTCTTCTCCCTCCAGAGTCCACGGACTGTAGCGGTAGCGCCACGCAGAGAGAGAGAGAGAGAGTGAGAGAAAGTCTCTCCCTCCCTCCCTGGCGCCGCGCGCAGCAGCGCGCAAAGAGAGAGAGAGAGAGAGAGAGAGAGAGAGAGAGAGAGAGAGAGAGAGAGAGAGAGAGAGAGAGAGAGAGAGAGAGAGAGAGAGAGAGAGAGAGAGAGAGAGAGAGAGAGAGAGAGAGAGAGAGAGAGAGAGAGAGAGAGAGAGAGAGAGAGAGAGAGAGAGAGAGAAAGTGAGAGTTAGATAATAATAATAATATAAATAATTTAGTTTGTTACATAATGCATGTGATTATGTGTCTGATTGTAGATGCATGTAGATGTATGTATGGAAATGAATATGCATGACTGTGTGTATATGAATGCAAATTACAGTAATTTTGTGTGTAATCATTCATGAGTTAAAGAGTGATAAGTGCACACTAATTAGTGTTAATATATGTGCATAAGTTTATTTAGATAAAAAATGCATATGCACAATTGTAGGTATACATAAATGCATATATGCATGTTTAGCATATAACATATTAGTGTGCATCTTTGGGAGTAACTTGCTGATGTAGGAAACTTTGAGAGTTTTATGTCTCCTCAATTAGAAGTGGAAAGGGTAATTAAATATTTCTAAAGTTTAATTATATATTAGTATATATAAGTACATATTAATATGTGCGTATGTGCTAGTATATATGTATATGCATACATGTATATGCATGCAGGATGTTAGTTTACATGAATCAATGCATATGTATGACCTAATGAATGTGTGTATGCTTCATATTAATTTATGTTTCTACATTTGCATGATTATATGTATTCCAAAAGAAGTGATGTATATGTATTTAGAAGTGTGTGTAATGTAAGCATGCATGTAAAGTTCATTAGTATGCATGAGGAATGTATGCATGATCATATGCATGTGTATGGAAATATTGTGTGAATTATATTTTATGTTTCTTATTGATTTTTGTAATATTACTAATAGCTAATGTTTTGTTTCAGAAACATTGAAGATTACAATTAATTGAAGTGAAGACAATTGAAGTGAAGCGGCAGCTAAAGATCCATTTAAATCTTATTTCTCATTTAGTCAACTATCCAATTGACTAGACATTTATCCAATTGTTATGCCTTCCAGTTGTATTAGATTTATTGATTAGAACCATTAGCATATCAATTAATTCATTCAAACAGTTTAGCATCATATTGTTTCATTAATTTTCCATTACTTTCCTTGATGTCTTCTAAGTTAGTTCATGAGTCTGAGCACAGTACTATTGAAAATGTTCTGCCAACTCTAGACAGACCAGAACCCTCTAGCTTACCTGAAAGTTTAGTAGAAGAACCCATTATGGAAGTTTCAATCTCATATCAGGAAGCTGTTGCTACGTACGAGGCTGCCCGTCCTTACGGTCCATAGCTAGTTAAAACTATTTACTTTTGGTAAGAAAACTTTAGTTTCAGTCATAGAATTAGGTAATTTATATTGTTTTGTCATTAGAGCCCTTAATTCCATAAGCCTGAGTTGCTACAGACACCCCGCGTGTGCCGAACGATTTAGGCGGATGACTTGATCCACCATCCGAGCATCTCTCACGACCCGACAACGTTAGGCACGAATCAAGTCCAAGAGAATTAATCAACCAAGTGCAAGAATTAAGTAGGTCTTAAGTGCCAAAACCCTAAGGGACAAAAGGTGAACTGGAGTCGATCACTTATCAAGTGCGAAATTCACTTAAGTACTCCTGACGGCGCGATTTCAGACAAGATCATAAACATAATATTCAACTCAAAAGAACAAAGTGATTGGTGCAAATTAACCTGCAACGAGAGTGTGCTTGGGTCCAAGGGGGTAGATAAATCAGGCATATGAACCTTAGATCAGGCAGACACTTAGGCCGAGACAGACAAAGCCTCAGATCTTCTGAAGCTAGTGTCAATCACACTGCCAGGTCTTGGGCCCAGCAGTTAAGTGATTACCCATACACTCCCAGATCAGAAACAAGTGATTCTGAGATGTCCTATCACATGGAGAGACCAGTAGGTAGTTCAGGGGTGGCTTATCTAGAAAAGCCAGAGGGACCTTACAAGACTCAATTGGAATACATCAGGACGAATCGTCTAGGTGCTCGCATCTACGAAGACGGACTGAGAAGAGCTGTGGTCCAGATTAAGAACCCCGATCAACCCCATGGACTAGAACACCCGGTAGTGAAGTTTGAGAATGGAGCATACCTAGATAAAGAAGGGACTGTATATGTAGTCACCACTCTTCCTGATAGAACTGATGAGTTTGGAAATGTGATTGCAGAAACCGATATGGGTGATATAGAGCAAGGAAATTTAGAGAAAGAGCCGAGAACCCCGCTGTGGTAAATCCGTCTTGACCAGAATCATGACTCCAGAGTGGATTCCACAGGATAATAAAAGCATAGATTTGCTTTTAAACCGAGAAACCGATGAGGCCTTTTGGAGGTATAAGCCTACCTTGCCTCATGAAGTAGGTGCTCTCACAATCTATGAGTTTAAAGACCCTGACAACCCAGGTAAAGTAACATACCTAGACAATACATCAGAGAGGATCTTTGTGGTCACCGAGCATGGCAGGCATGCCTACACATGGAAGGGTGAATTTGTTTTCCCCCAACCTCGGACTAATGTGTCATACAGTCACCAAGGAGCTGGGACCTCCCAAGCTCATGGAGCTCAAAGAGATAGAAGTAGAGACAAACCTGAGGTAAGTTTTGCCAACTCCCTGGGAAGAGAAAGAACGGGAACGGAAAGGAATAGAGTGGAACCTGAGGGACATAGAACCCCATGGAATCAAAGGAATGCTGACGATTTTCCTCTACCAAGGCCGAGAGAACACACTAGGACCCTGCGACCAACTCAACTGGTGAAGTCCATGAAGAATTACTTTGATGGCACTGGAGACCCTTATGACCATGTGGCAGAATTTCGGCAAGTATTGAAAGCTGAACAGGTAGAGGACCTATTCACACAATATAATGCCTTTGGTCTAACCCTTAGGAACACTACCCTTACGTGGTTTCAACCACTGAACGAGAGGCATTTTTAGAAACATAGACCAGCTCTTAGAGGCATTTATCATTGAGTTTTCTAAGAGTGGAATCAGGCACAACACTTCCTCACTAATTCATAGCTTCAAACAAACACCTCAAGAGACGGTCAGACTAGCTGGAAGAAGATTTAGGCAGTACCTGGAGAGATGCCCGATGCCGGAGTTACCCACACCAGCCAAACAAGTGGCCTTGTTCTTAGATGGATTGTTGAGCACCAAGCTCAGGTCATATGTGTATCTGAAGGACCCCAGAACGATAGAAGAGTGCGTGCGCATGTGCATAGACATTGAGGACAATCTAGGTGAGGAATTAGAACTATCAAAAATCTATAAGGATTCTGATAGCTCTAGTAGCCTCAGATCTGGTCAATCCACATCCATTGAGGAACTTGCAGAGAAGGTAGCTCAAAAACTAGGTGTCTCTAGCAAACAAATTCCGAGATTTGCCCCAATTAAGCAGTGTTACACTTGTGGCGGTGACCATATGGCAAATGTATGTCCCATTATGGCCCAACCCCAGGCGAATCCTAGTAGCCAGTACTACACCATAGAGCGCAGGTACACCAACCACATTGCACAAGACTGCCCATATAACAAACAAACTGTTAGGCAAAATTACCCTCCGCCATATCCACAACAGGGTAGATACCAGAATCAGTACCCACCACAACAATACAACAGACCACAACAAACTTATCAGCCACCTTATCAAGGGCAGCAGAGACCTCAACTAGTCCTAGTGCAACAACCCCCTGCTCCAACCAATGTGATCCCAGTGAAATATGCATCTGCTGAAGAAAATCCGAACAAGGCCATAGTCCCAGTCACCCCATTGCTATCAGACAGTGATCCAAGTGACCATAGTTTTGACTCCACACATATTGATAGCCCACAGGCTTACTACATGCAGTCACCCGAGCATAACGAGTCATACTATTATGAGGACCCAAGTGAAAATAGTGGGGAGCCTGAGTATGCCAATGTCATGTACACAAACCCCAACTCTAGACCTCAACCTAGGCATGTACGACCCCCATTTCCTAGAGGACCATGCTTCAGATGTCAGGGAGATCACCTTATACGTGATTGTCCACTGCTTGCCCCTACACAACCTCAACCAGTAACAATTCAGGGTTTCTGTCAAGACTGCGGGAAAGAGCATCTCCTACGAGATTGCCCAAAGAACCCTAATAACATGCCTAAAATCACTCCTATCAATGTTGTTGGGTTAGTTGTAGACTCCACTGGGAGTGTGACTTCCACTGCACCTGTGCAAGTGATCACAAGAGCCCAAGCACTACAACAAAACCAAGGTGTTGGTAAGGAAAAGAGTCTCGAGGTGAGTGAAACAGAGAGCATAACCAAAAAGAGGACTAGAGCCTGGAAGGATAGTCGTGAAAGAATGAAAAGGCAATGGGAAAAAAAGATGAGCGAACTTGAAGAAAGCTTGAGAGAAACCAAAGCAAAGATAAGTGAACTCGCATCTCAAAACCACTCTCACACCACCCCTCTACCACCTCTCCCTTTACCCGCCAATCCACCTTCTTCCATTCCCCAACCTTTCAATACACCACCCTTAACCCACCCACCACCCAGAGTAGGATCCGTCCTAGCCGATCCCACTCCCGAGGACCTAAACATGATGCTTAGAGCATATCAGGCTAGAATCCAAGAAGGGCCAAACGTAACTGATCATGAAAAGTGTTACCCTAGAGCTGACCTAGAGATAGAACCAAGCTTTGCACGAAAATGGTCGCATTGGCTCAGACTATGTTTGAAGCCAGTCGCCTTTTCAATTACTCAGGCTCAGCCAAGACGCAATTACACTTGGATGGACTTCTAGAGAAGTTAGAGGGCATAATTGCAAGATCTGCCAAGGAAGAAAAAAATCAAGAAAGAGATAAAGCAAGCAAAAACATGACCCATCCCCCACCAAAAGCTTATGTGCCCAATTCCACTGAACCAGACAACCCCCCTCCCTAGAAAGAATAGAGAATCTAATTGCACAATCACAAAAGGAACCCGCCCCTCAACACCATGACAAGGCAAGTGAAAGATTAAGCATTCTTGCTCAGGAAGCCTATGTGCCTAACTCTACGGAGCCAGACACATCATCTTCTATGAATCGGTTCACACCAGAATTCCTACGCGAGATTCAAGAAGACATGGGCGAAAGAAAGTGAAGTCCCTCCTCCCATTGAACTTGTGGATGATGCACATGACCAATTCCCACAAGACATCCCATCCATTTATGAGGAGCAGGAGAGCACCCACTCTCAGGAAAGACTAGACTTTGAGTCTAACTCTCTACAAGAATTACCCCACTTCACAGGCCCATGGGAAGCTAAGTCTACTTGTATGAGAGCACCCACGGTCATGGTACGAAATGAGGACTCAGTCTTACCTAGGAACACAGAGGTAGTGAAAAACACTAAAGTGCAGTGCAATCTCAAGTTAGAAGAGCTACTCAAGGTTAGACCTGAATTATGGAAACATGTAGCCAAACAAGTACCAGAGATATCAAAACCTCGTTCCCAGGTAGGATCACATAGGACAGTGCCAGAGATACCCTTGGATAAGATAGGAGATATGTGTGAAGGTGAAGAAGGGAACACCTATCTTCCCATTACCTACCAGGAGTACACCACCAAGGCAATTTTGGACTCAAGTGCAGGAGTTGCAATTGCTACAACTTCCCTATGGAAGCGATGGGGCAAGCCAGCACTCCGACCAACGAGAATGAAATTGCAGATGGCTGATGGTCATATTGAAAGGCCCTTAGGATTGCTAGAAGGAATAACTCTCACTACATGTGGGGTTGAGTTTGAGCATACTTTTGCTATATGCGACTTTAGCAAAAACCAAGCCTACGAGATGATTTTGGGAAGGCCATTTATGCGGCAATTGCAAGTAGTACAGGATTGGGGAACCAATTCCTTGTATTTGCAACATCTAGGTGTTACAACCAAAGTCGATCTTAAGGATTACTCTCATAGAGACGTACCGCCTATTCAATGGAATCCCATCCATAGAGCCAAAGATGAGACTGAGTCTGTGCATTCCATAGAATCCAGATCCTCGTGGATGCATGAAGACACCCACTTATGGATGTGTAAGGTAGCAGTAGAAGAAGAGAAGAGAGAGAAAGCCAGAGAGGTAGGTGCAAAAGAAAACCATAGATCAATTCAAAACCGAGCCTATGCACCTGTAGTCTTTCCTGATGAGGAATTTGAACCCCATGGCTGGGCAGAAATCCTAGCAACAATGGATGTAGCCATCAATGAAGAGCAGTGGACACCTCATTGTGATGAGGATGGCTATGACATTTCAATCTTTTCAATAGAGCCAATCATGGGAGATGCAATTTTAGAAGAATGCGAACCTATCCTTGATGCATTTGAGGATGCGAGTGACTCCGATCTAGAGTCAATCATCATGGACCCACCTTTTGCATCAGATGAAGAATACTTCTATGAAGTAGAATTTCAACCCCAGAGGCACGGAGAGCTTACAAATGAGGTGAGGTTATCCACACAAGTAGCTTCTAAAAGCGGAGGAAAGAAAAGAAAGAAGAAGGAAGTCACTCTGGAGGCAGAAGAATCCTTGTTTGAGGTCCCTGAAAACTTTAAAGAATATGAGATAGACGATAGGAGGGTCATGATAAGAATGCCTAAACGTGAGGCACAAGCAGGAGAAGCCTATGATAGCAAGGAAACTACCAAGAAAATAGTTGTCGCCATCGAGGAAGGAGAAGAAAGATGCACATACATAGGTCATGACTTGACAAAAGAGGAAGAACAAGAGCTGATAGCCTTGCTAAGAGAATACCGAGATGTATTTGCTTGGAGTTATAAGGACTTGAAAGGGGTAGACCCTGATATATGTTCACATACAATCCCCATGACCTCAGACGCCAGACCCTCGAAACAGAAGCCCTACACATACAATGATAACTATGCTGCTAAGATCAAAGAGGAGATAGATCGACTGGTTGAAGCCGGATTCATCTATGAAATTGAGCACACTGAGTGGGTATCCCCCATTGTAGTGGTGCCCAAGAAAAATGGAAAGCTGCGTGTGTGTATTAACCTTAAAAAAGTTAATGCCGCCACGATTAGAGACAGTTATCCGCTTCCTATCACTGAGCATCTATTAGAAAGGGTAGCAGGCAAGGAAGTGTACAACTTCCTAGATGGGTTTTCGGGCTACAATCAAGTAGCCATTGCTCTAGAGGATCAACATAAGATGGCTTTTGCCACGGAGTGGGGCATATTTGCCTTTCGGGTAATGCCATTCGGGCTTACCAATGCACCGGCTACCTTTCAAAGATTAATGTGTCACGTGTTTAAAGAGTTCTTGACGAAGAATTTGGAAGTCTATGTTGATGATCTTTGCGCTCATTCCAACATTAGACAGACCCATATACCCGAACTCAGACAGATCTTTGACAAATGTAGAGAATATCAAGTCTGCCTGAACCCAGAAAAGTGCGTTTTTATGGTCAGACAAGGCAAGATTCTAGGACACATAGTGTCAAAGAATGGCATATCCACTGATGAAGAGAAAGTGAGAGCCATAGCAGAGCTACCTAGGCCAAAGAACGTCAAGGAAGTACAGGCTTTCATGGGACATTGTGGTTACTACCGTCGGTTCATCCACATGTATGCTGTCATCGCAAAGCCCATGTACGGACTTCTAACTAACTTTGAGTGGACTGAGGAATGTGAGAATTCCTTCCAGGAGCTTAAACGAAGATTATGTTCAGCACCAATCTTGACCACTCCAGATTGGAGCAAGCCATTCCATGTTCATGTGGATGCCTCCAATTATGCTATTGGATGTGTACTTGCACAACCTACGGGTGAAGGGAACATGGATCTCCCTATTGCCTATGCCAGTAGACAATTGAATGCTGCTGAACGGAACTATACAACCACCGAACGAGAAGGATTAGGCCTGGTATATGCAGTTAAAAAGTTTAGACATTATTTGCTTGCAAATAAGTTCAAATTTTTTACTGATCACCAAGCTCTACTGTACCTGGTAAACAAGCCATGTAATACAGGCAGATTAGTAAGATGGTTTCTCTTACTAATGGAGTATGACTTTGAGGTAGTAGTGAGAAAAGGCAGAACTCACCTAAGAGCAGATCATCTCTCAAGGCTCACATCAGGGGAAGCCCCACAAGGATTGTCAGATGACCTTCCTGATGCTTACTTGTTTAATTTGGAAGTTGTACCGCAGTGGGCTAAGCCATTGGTACCAGTATTGACATACGGGCCTAACCACCCAGTAATAAACACGCAGGATAGAGAGGTAGTAAAAGCTCAAAAGTACCACATCATGGCAGGAAGTATGTACAAGCACACAGATCAAGGGATCTTGGCCTGTTGTGTGGAAGAGGATGAGTACGCTAAGTGGTTGCAATTGGCACATGTAGGTGCATTAGAGCAACACTACTCAAAACAACGAACCCTACAGACCCTGAGGAGACTAGGAGTGCATTGGCCAACTATGGAAGCTGATGTCCAAAAGTTGTGCAAGGAATGCCCAATCTGTTGCACTAAACCACCTGTGGAACATGCCACTCTTTATCAAGTGTCCATAGTGCCAGATTGGAGTGAACCACTAGTATCCTTCCTGAGGACGAAAACATTCCCTCCAGACATGACTCTGGTTAGGAAAAGAAGTCTAGAACAAGAAGCCCTAGAGTACTCACTCATTGGTGATAATCTCTACAAGCGTGGTAAGGATGGTTACCTGAGACTTTGTGTTCATGAGAGTGAATATCTAAAGATTTTGGAAACTGCTCACCAAGGTGTAGCAGGGGGACACTTTGGACCAGATCGGGTGATCAAGGCAATATTATTTGCAGGATTTTGGTGGCCCACCCTTCACATGGATGCACATACCTATGTGAAGAGGTGTGAGATTTGTTAGCGAACCCAGTATCCTATACGCAAAGATGAGATGCCCCTGAAGCCCATGATGGGCGGACGTGCATTCTCTAAGTGGGGAATAGACTTTGTAGGTCCTATCAATCCCCCAGCTAAGGGTTCCCATGCTGAGTATATCATCGTTGCCACGGACTATCTAACCAAGTGGGTAGAGGTAAAAGCCACAACAAAGAACGACGCTCAGACAACTGCTAAATTCTTGTTTGAGAATGTATTCACAAGATACGGGCTACCCATAGAGCTAGTTAGTGATAGAGGCACTCACTTCTTGAATGAAGTTATTGAAAATCTGCTCCAAGAATTCTTGGTAGTGCATAAGAAGTCTGCCCCCTATCACCCTCAAGCCAATGGGCAAGCCGAAAGCACCAATAAGATCCTATGCAATGTATTGACAAAATTAGTGAACAATAAACGCTCTGATTGGGACAAACAGCTACACCATGCTGTTTGGGCATACCGAGTCGCCTACAAAACGGTACTCCAAGCCACCCCCTTTCAGATGGTATTTGGCCAAAATGCAGTGCTATCGTTGGACTTCTTGATACCTACATTGAAAGTAGCACAAGAGCACGACTGGACAGGCCATGAACTCTCTTCGAGACTGTTTGATCTTGAGCGATTAGGTGAAACCAGACTAAGAGCAGCTGCAGGAATATATGCAGCCAAGAAACGACAAAAGGCATACTTTGATGCCCATGTGAAGGACAAAGGTTTGAAAGCTGGAGATCTAGTTTTAGTCTACACATTGAAACAACACGCAAGGAAACTAGAAAAGAGAGGCTACGGACCTATGATAATAAATAGGATCTCCACAAGTGGAGCAGTGCAACTAGCCACATTAGAGGGTGATGTTCTCCCAAAGTATATTAGCGGATGTAGAGTCAAGTTGTATCAGGAACCCCTCACAGAGGAAATGCTAAGTCGACTCAATACGGCTAAGGAACGTAAAGAGGAGGAAAAACGAATTCAAGAAGAAGCACAGGCAGAGGCCTTAGAGCGCATCAGACGAATGAAGCTGAGGAGACAAGGGAGGGATCAGCCTATGCCTGACCCTCAAGAGTCCCCAGGTTATCACATGGCCATGTGTGAGGTTTCCGGTGAACATTCCCATAGAATAATCGATCGAAGACCTTTTGTAACCCTAGAAATAGGACAAGGAGACAATCCAACTAGTGTGAGAGCTTTAATTGATTCAGGAGCCGCCACTAGTGCAGTTCGGCTTTCTTACTGCCAACAACTGCAATTGGAGATAAAACCCCTGGAAGCATATCTGATAGGTTTAGGAGGTGTCGAAACCCCTTGCATGGGAGAGGTGGAGCTTCCTCTCTACATTCAGGAGGTACTAATGCCAGTGAAAGTGCTAGTATGTGAAGACGAGGATCTTACCGAACCTCTTATCTTAGGCCAAGACTCGATCTATGATCACGTAGTCAACCTCAACCTAAGAAGTGGACTTCTTCAGGCATGGGTAGGCCAAAGTCGTCTTACGATTGAATTAGAAAATCAAGCACTCAAATCCCTAAAATGGACACCAACTCCTGGTCCCTCCAGGAATCCACATGAAGTTAACAATGTTGTTCCCGCCCCGAGTTCTATGGTGCAGAGGAGTGTCCAGCTTACTGAAGGTACATGAGCCAATAGGAAGTTCCCAGTTGATCCAAAGAAGAATCTAAACTGGCAGACCGAACATCATTCGACACGAAGGAGACCGCTGATCAAGAAGCAAGAGCGCCAACCATGGCAATACGGAGCACCTTGCGGGGTGAAGCAAATCGGGATACGCAAAGGGGAGAACACCACAGCTCCAGAGATAGGCTCTCAAATAAGCATCAGGCGAGCCTCACCATCAAGGAACAAAGTGAAGAAGCCCCCTACGATAACTCCTAGGCATACCATTTCTATTTGGGTTCCTAAGCAGTCAAGGAAGGCCATCCCTAATGCTAGACAGATATGGGTGCCCAAGGCCTGCTTACAAGCCCAAATTACTTCACCTACAGGCACTAGGATGAAGCAGTCCACTCTAACACTGGAGCATTCTGAGCCCTTTGCATAACCAAAGTATGCATCTAGGATGACACTGACCTCTAATCACCACTCACACCTATCACAAACACTTCACCACTAACCACTGACCTCCGGGATTGTCATGTTAGTATTGTGAAGGGAACATCATTACATCTTGTTTCCTATGCAACACTAATGTGCCTTTCTTCTTCCAGCAGATAAGCAACCTACTCTCATGGCAGCAGCAGCAGGCACAAGCTCTCAGGCAGGCTCTGGTGCTCAAATCAATTGGGATGCCATGCCGGTGGAGGCCCCACCAACAGCTCGGCCTGAAGAGTTCGTGAACGTGCAGAGAATTCCTATTCCAAATCCACCAAATGGCCTAACCGAAAGAGTAAAAGGGCACTCTCATTGGTTCAATGAGATGCCAGGAGACTTGGGAGATGCAGAGCATATATGGGAGTCCAAGATGGAGTGTGGAGGAGTGTGGTGGACCTTCCAGTTCTTTTCAAGAGAATTCAAAACCTTACAGAATGCAGCTCCACTTCAAGATATCTGGCAAAAAGCAGGATTACAAACCTATTTTAGTGCAGCTCTGCCTAAACCCGATTTCCTCAGGTGCTACTACCTGATTGCCACACTAAAGCCGACAGGTGATAAAGATCACTCAGGCACATTCTGGGTGCCCTCCTTATCAAAACAGGAAGAAATGAGGAAGTTTGAATTGAATATTACCTTAATCAGGGAAGCCCTTCAAATGTATGGCACTCACGTATCGTCGGATCGCGATCCCTTGATACCAGACTCAATGAAGAGCAATAGAATCAAAAAGTTAAAGGAAATGTGTGCCCTCATCCCTAACATCGCCATACCTCTGCGAATGTGCCTACAACACTTCACATTTCCAGCTCAAGACCGCTTCACCCAACCACACAAGAAAATATGGTATGGGCTATATCTAGCAGAGACTGGAAGCTTGCCCATTAAGATGCCTGTATGGATCTTGGACCAAGTGTATGAAGAAGGCAAGCGAGGTGTGAGGAAGCCTACTTTACACGGCTGCTGTGCACTTACAAGGATTATCTATCGATGTCTTGCATATGATGTGCCGGTTGCCAGAGCCCTAAAATATTCACAACTGGAGTTTTTCAAAGGGCGCAAGTCAAGGAGCCAACCTGCGAAACGAATGCGTGGATCACTCTCCCAGGTAATGATCCCTCACGAGGCCACGATCGAAGCTTCCCCTAGAGAAGAAGCCCAGGTCGCACCGGTCACGATCCATCTTCAAGGAGTTCAAGCAGGGGATGTGGTACAACCCACTCCATCCGCCCCTCCACTACCTACCGATGTAGAGTTTGCATCTATGGCCAACTTCACAGAAGATCCAAACTTTGATTTTGAAAGATTCCTGCAGACGGCCCACTTGTCGGACAGTGAAGGTTTCCCTGACAATGACGATCCAGGAGCATCATTCCAAAGAGAACTGCCACAAGGCAAAACAAGCAGAGTACATGGAGAAGATGAGGCACAACACTCTCATGGCCCAAGCACACAAGTTCAGGAAGAAGTACAAAGAAATGAGCCAGAAGAGAGTGAAGAGGAAGCCCCTGCCTACACGGCACAACTCAAGCGGCTATACAAGACAATAAAGCAGGTACAGAGAAGACATAAGATGACAGAAGAGGTGAATCGAGCTCTAGTGAACCAAATGCTTCAAGCCGAGAATGTAGATTCCCATTTTGTTGAATCATTGAATCTATTGGCGGACACATGTGGGATTGGGGAAGCATTGAGGACTATGGTCTATCGGGAGAACCCTACCTATGATCAACGAAGGATTGATGCACGGCCACGGCGGGGAAAAATGATTCAAATGGAAGTGTCTACTGCCTTGCCTACCACAATTTCAGAGGATGTTCACATGACTAGCCCAAATCCCACTGACGAACAAGATGTAAATACACAGGTACCATCTCCACCGTCACCTCCCATTCAACCCTCAGAACCCTTCTCCACTAGTCTTTCTGAACAACCGATATCCACCCAACATGAACCCATTGTACACACCTCCATTTTTACATCCTTCCCTTTACCCACATCCATCACTTTCGCCCAAATTTTTGAACCTCACACCGGTCATCCTACCACCGATCAAACCATAATAGGTCACCCCTCCTATCTCCCCGTCCTTGGACAACCACTTGCCACTAGCCAGATCTTATCCCATCCTTTTCCATTCACCCACACATTTCCCCTCTCCCAAACCCTATCCACCACTTCCCTTGTAACTGCCTCAGGCTCAACCCAAGTCACACAACCATCATTCTGGACAAACCTTGTAAATATACTCCAACAGGTTGAGAACTATAATAAAAAGTCCCTTTCCCAACCCCACTCCCCCACATTCACTGCCACCACTAACACACCACCTACCGTTCCCGTATTCACAATTCACTCTTCACACACTATCACATCCGATCCCATGGATATTTCACCATCCACATGAGCACCCACCGCCACGTCTGTTCCACCATCATCACATCTCACTTCACTCATAGGCACATCATCCACTTTTCCCTTCCCCATTTCCCGACCCTTTGCATGTTCCACCTCTACCCATGCATCCACATCATTTAGTAGTGCACTAGACACCATGGTTGAAGCGGCCACTCAGCTTAAGCAAGAGTATAAGCTATTAGAAGAAAATAACACAGAGCTGTGCAATCTCTCGGCTCAACTCCAGGCACGAGTCGATGCCTTGGAACTAGGTAATACAGCACTACAACACCAGGTGACTGACCTCCAACAATCGAAGACAGAACTCGAAGCTAAGTATGCAGAGACAGGCAAAGCTATGGAGGAACAACTCAGAGAACAAATGGGCCGCAATGCGAGACTTCAGCGCAACATGGCTCTACTACGTCGCCATCTAGCAGCGGCTCAAGAAGAGAACAGAAGGCTACAACAACAAAACTAGGAGAACCTAGAAGCGGCCATGGAAAACACCCCGGGAGCACCTATAGACCCTGCAAAATTCCAGGCTGTCCCCTCAGAGCATATTCAACAGGTTTTAGAAGGTTATGCGACCCTCTTGGAGGCCCATGATCAGTTGGCAGACCAGATAAAGGAACTACAAGGATCCAAAGTACCGACAACACACCCACCCACACCTAAAGAGACGGTCGAGGCCGCTACTTTGCCAGAACCTGAACCTTCAACCAACAGTGAGGTACTTGAGCTACGACAACAGGTTGTAGAACTAAAAATCAAGTTGTTACAGTATGAACGACCTCCCTCTCCACCTGATCAAACCATAGAAGAAGAAACAGTAGTCATTCCAGTGGAGGAGACATTTGAAGACAATTATGAGCCTCAACCCCTTCCAGGAGGCAGAATTACGGAGGAAGGCCAAGACACATATGAGGAGCCCCCATCGGCATGGATGAAGCAGGTAGAGGAGATGGGCCACACTCACGAAGAGTGCATAGCAACTCAGATGCTGGCCATGAAAACCATTGAGGAGTCTATACTCAAGTCTGAATATTTCTCGCACTTGGCTCCTAGGCGGTTGATCACCAGTTCAGAGTTACAATATAAGCCCTATTTTGTACTGCTGGCTGACTATAATGCTAAGATCAAACGCATAACCAACCAGTACCCTAAGTTCGCAACACAGTTCGAACCCGAGGACATTCTAGAGGCAGCCAGAAAGGGGGTCATATTCCAACCCATATGGAGGCAAAAGTTACTAGAGACCTATCCGGAGATGTTACGAACATGGGATCACGCTCCCATGCATTTGAAGTATAACCCTTGCTTTGGTCCAGTACAAAGAAGAAGATCATGGAAAGCATTCGCCATCAAGGTTCAGAACAACGCAAATTGTAAAGAATGGCTCAATTACCCCGCAATCGCACCCCCAACCGGCACACCTACAGTATCATACATGATAGCCACCATCAGACATTGGATGCCACGCCTCCACCCCATGCCGGATGTCGCCGCTCAAATGATGCTCAAAATTTTGGACATGATGCAAGTGGTCCTAAAGACCTTTCGAAATGTACGTAACATCCAGCCTTCAATTCCGGGCTTCATCAATGGTAATTATGATTTGCTGTATGACATGAGCACAACCCCGAGCATTCGAGTAGCTTACGCATGGCATGCACGAATAAGATATCTCCCTGCCTGCTACAAGCAAACCTTTGATGATATGTTCACCACGGGGTTCTGGGAAGCACATTCAGAGGTATTTGCACCACGACCAACCCACCTGCTGCAACTATTTGCGTGCGAGCAAACAATGCATTCAGAGCTCTACACTACGCCACAACCTAACATGCCTGGAGCCGTGAATTGGGATGCCCTGCAGAGCGATTTGGTCCGGGGACTACGTATAAAAGAACAAGAATTGGCAACCGACCTCCTGCAGAAGTACATCGATCAAACAGTGGAGCAGAGGTCTGTCAGAGGCGACAGACACTAGGGGGGGGAGAGTGTTGGCGATATACGAGAAGAAGCAAGTACGGGCATACATGGAGATCTAGCACTAAGGAAACCCTTCATTTTTTTCAAAACCCTTACACCATTTAAAAGTGATTCTCATCACTAAAAACCCCTGTAAATACCATTTTCACCTTTTTGTAGCTCCATTTTGTACAAGCCGAGGAGTCCTCGAGCTTGAGGAGCCTTAGAAGTAGTCGCCTACCAATTTTCGTATTTTTTAGATCTCGTTTGAGCCCTCAAATAAGCCCTAGAACCTAATTTTTAACTAGGCCGGACACTAGGTCTGGACAGGGCCAAAGCTAGTCAAAAACTATAAATAGAGCTAGAGAGCTCATTTTTGGGTAGCTTCTTGTAGTTTTGAGCTTGTATGAGAACTTTGTTGCAATAGAAGTGATTCCATTGTCTTACTCTCTTTGTTCTTGCCGTGTGTGCGCGTGTGTGTGTATGTGTGTGCATGTTAGTGTGCTTCTCACTCACACATTTGTGCCTTCACTTGCTTGAGGTCTTCATACCATCAATGAGCTACAATCACTCATGGGTTGTGGGACTTCTTGTATCAGCTATGTATTCTTGTACTATTTTCCCTACATGGGTATTCTTGTAATCAGAAGCATATTTCCAAAATCTTGTCTACTATATTTAGAGAGCACAATCTAGTGCTCCCTTGACATTTTGGCAAGACTAGCTTCTATTAAAGACTATATATAATGGAGAATGCTTATGAATAGATTGTGGAATCACTTCAAAGTCTTCAACAACAAATCAATGGCTTAACTCATAGATAGACACAAGTCGAGATGGAACATCTAGTGCATGTAGGCAGGCTCATCCAAGAGCTACAAGAACGAGTTGGGAATCTTCAAGAAAATCAAGGAAGCATTCAAGTGAACCAACATCGTAGTTCATCTTTCATGAAGGAACCCAAAATTTGCATGCCAGAAAAGTTCGATGGTGATTGCACAAAGTTCTGAGGGTTCCTACAACAAGTCAAATTGTACATCCGTATGTAGCCTGATAGATACCCTGATGGTGCATCCAAGGTTAGTTTTATTGGAACCTTGCTCTATGGTCAAGCATTATCATGGTTTGCCCCAATCTTGGAGAAGGATATGGCAGTATTTCATGACTATGAGATGTTTCTTTGAGAACTCACCACCATATTTGGAGATGCATACACGATTCAAGTGGTAGAAAAAAAACTCTGAAAGCTACGTCAAGGTAACTGCCCTACCTCTACCTATGCATCAAAATTTAGACAATTGATATGTGACCTCACTTGGCATGAAGATTCTTTCATTAGCCAATTTAGATGGGGTTTAAGAGATGATGTAAAGGACCTTATGGTCACGATGCCAGAGGTTAAGACATCAAATGGATACGTCAACCAAGCTATTTAATGTGATAACCACCTTTCTGAAAGGAATTAAGAAAAACAAATAGAAGGATGACCTCGCCAATGGAAACCCTTCCAGCCCACTCCTAGAGATGAGTCTATGCCCGAACCTATGCAAATAGATGTAACTAGGTTCTAGCCTCTAACACCACAAGAGAAACACAGAGGAGGGATAACAAGTTATGCATGTATTGTGGAAACCCTTGCCATATTGAAATTAGTTGTGCCAACAAGAGAACAAACTCCAGAGTTGCAACCACCCTTCTAGAGCAAGGAAACGAGGAAGTCCATTTGTAAAAGAGACCGTACAACCGGACCATGATATAAGAAAGGGTCTCATAATTCCAGCTACACCGATAGAAACATGTCTTGCACTTGTTCAATTAATCATGGCCAAGAAGACCCTTTTCCTTACAACCCTAGTAGATTTAGGAGCAAGTCATGTTTCATCGATGAAAGATTGGTTAAGAAACATGGAATTCCTGTACTTTGAAAGAACAAACAAGTAGTAGCTAAAGTAGTAGATGGTCGACCTCTAGCATCTAGGAATATAACCATGGAAACCACACCATTAAGAGTACACCTTGGTGACCATGAATCCCACATGTTTCAATGTAATATCAAGCCCAATACATCTAGTTATCATTGGAATGCCCTGGTTAAAGAAACATAATCCATACATTAATTAGGAAAAGAATAAAATCACCCGTTGAGATTCTAAAAGAACCCGTCATATGTTAGAGCCAAAGCCTTCATACATGTAGTAAGAAAGGAACCAAAATATATGATCTATACCATACCAGCTCAAGAATTGAAGAAAGAGGATCCAGTGCAGTTACCCGATCAGTACAAAGGCTTTGAAGATGTTTTTGAAAAGAAGAATGCAGATATCCTCCTAGAGCATAGACCTTATGATTGTGCCATAGAACTTCAAGAGGGAGCAAAACCGCCCTTTGGACCAATCTACAGATTATCCCTAGAGGAACTTACAGAACTACACAAGAACATTGATGAGAATCTAGCAAAGGGTTTTATCAAACACTTAAAGTCTCCAACAGGAGCTCCTATTTCATTTGTAAAGAAGAAGGATGGGACTCTTCAGATGTATGTAGGCTATCATGGATTGAATAACGTCAAGCTCTTGGGACACATTGGAAAAGCAAAATTATTCACCAAGATTGACCTTCAAGGAGCTTACAACCTTGTCATGATTGGAGAAGGAGATGAATGGAAGACAATATTTCGAACAAGGTATGGCCATTTTGAATACGTAGTTATGCCATTTGGTCTCACAAATGCTCCAACTATCTTCCAACATATGATGAATGATATCTTTCGAGAATATTTAGATGATTTTGTTGTAATATACCTTGAGAATATCTTGATATTCTCCAAAAATCTAGAGGATCATGAATGCCATGTCAAGATAGTCCTAGAGAAACTAAGGGAAAAAGGATTATATGCGAAATTGGAGAAGTGCTCTTTCCATAAGAGAGAAGTGGAATTTTTAGAGTACATTGTATTAGATAAAGGAATTTTTATGGACCCTAAGAAGATTGAGACAATCCTTGATTTGAACCACCTTCATGTGTTTGAGATGTACAATGTTTTCTGGGAGTTGCCAATTTCTACAAGACATTCATAAGAGATTACTCCAAGATAGTGACACCTCTTACCAAGCTTACTGGGAACTCTAAATTCTCATGGACCAAAGAAGTAGAAAAAGCCTTTCACACCTTGAAATTAGCATTCACTACTCCTCCAATTCTAGTTCATCCTGATTCTAGTTAACCCTTCTTCCTAGAGATAGATGCATTAGACTTTGCCCTAGGGGTCATTCTTTCCCAATATGGAGATGATGGACACCTACATCTAGTTGCATATCATTCAAGGAAATTATCCCTTCTAAAAATCAATTGTGAAATTCATGATAAAGAACTTCTTGCCACAGTGGATGTGTTTGATACCTCGCATCACTATCTAGAAGGAACAGCTCATAAAGTTACTGTGTATACAGATCACAAGAACCTAGAGTATTTTATTAGGAAAGCCCAGGATCCAAGTACTTCAACAATGTCATGACAACCTTGCAGCATGACATTTTGGAGTGAATAAAACATAAGAACTCATATCAAGGAATTTTTGGTGGCCTCAATGTGGAAGGAAGGCAAAGAATATATCCAAACCTATGACACTTGCAATAGATCTAGGGTACCTCGACATAAACATCATGGCATCTTGCAACCTTTACCTATTACAGAAAGGCCATGGGCTTCATTCTCTATGGATTTCATCACAGATCTACCAAAGTTAGATAAGTATGATGCCATTCTTGTTATTGTGGATAGACTTACAAAGATGGCACACTTCATTCCAACTGCCAAGGCAATCACAAGTGCAGCCACTGCTAGACTTTTTCTCATATAAATCTTTAGGCTTCATGGATTGCTTGATGATGTTGTGAGTGATCAAGGTCCATAGTTCACATCCAACTTTTGGAACAGTCTTTGCAAGCTCCTTGGTATTCAAGTTAAACTATCTACATCAAATCATCCACAAACTGATGGACAAATAGAACGGATGAATCAAGTCCTAGAGCAATATCTCCATTGCACCAACAACTATCATCAAAATGATTGGCTTGAGCTTTTACCCTTTGTAGAGTTTGAGTATAACAATAGTGTTCATGCATCTACTAAGTAGACTCCCTTCTTTGCAAATTATGGATAACATCCAATGATGGATATACAACTCTCAAATTATGTCAAGAACCCAGCTACCAGAGATAAGGCCCAATACATGATTGACATTCATAAAGAACTCAAGGAAGAGGTCCATAAAGCTCAAGAACAATATAAGTAATATGCAGACCAACATCCTATTTAGAATCCATCATATCAAATTGGGGATAAAGTATTGCTACTCAGGAACAATTTTCAAACTTCAAGGCCTTGTGCAAAGTTAGATCATCAAAGATTTGGTCCGTTCACCATCTTGGCTAAGATTAATCTAGTCACCTTCAAGCTCCAGCTACCAAGTACCATGATAATACATCCAATTTTCCATGTATCCATGTTGGAACCATATCAGATTTCACCATTGAGGGGAGACAGACCTAGTCCTTCACCACCTATCAAGATTTATGATCATGAAGAATTTGAAGTCCAGCATGTCCTAGATTTGAGAATATCCCGAGGAAGATTGGAATACCCTATTCATAGGAAAGGGTATGACATTAAGGATCAAACTTGGGAACCTACAGAAAACCTTCAGAGAGCACCAATCAAGTTCGAGAATTCCATAAGAGAAATCAAATGAAGCCAAGACCAGAGAACATGACCGCTCCTTATGGAACTCATCGCTTGAAGGGGAGGTGATGTCATGGACAAAGGAAACCATCCTCAAGCTCAGATTCCATGTGAATCCTATATATCATGCTTGATTCAGAATTAGGAGAAACAAATGCTTCCATTACATTCAGAACGTGCCAAAACCGTAAGATTGACTATCTATTTGCTAAATTCTGACATTCGAAGGTCTTGTTTGGATTGTTTATATCATTAATGACATCATCAACTCGCAACCACCCTTGGGAACCACCCTTGAAATCCTATATAAGGAGGCCTTGGCCACATATATACTCAGTCTTGCCAATGCCAATCTTGGGAGCTCAAGGAGTCCTTATCACCAAGTAAGTACTTTGAAGTTCTAGTTCGAGTTCCAGTCTTGTCTCTTGCTCTAGTCTTGTCTAGTCTTGTATCTTGGACATCTAGCCTTCTCCTATTGTAATCTTGTAGTATGAGAGTCTTATCGAGTTCTTTCTTGTATCTAGTTCATCTCCTACAAGGGAGTTCTTGTAATCCAAAGATCTTGCTTCATACTTACGATCCCAGGTTGTGGGATCTCCTGTACCATCTGTTAATCTTTATGATTATCTAAATGTTAACAGATCTATATGTGGGTTCTTGGGATGGTTAGGGGTCTGTAATATAGAGGCCTTTTATGCGTTTCCCCTAGTCACTTATTAACTTCTGACAATTACAACAGATTCAACTACTACTTCCAGCGGATAACAAATTCTTAACAATCACCGTAACCACATACGTAGAGCTTCTACTGTTTATTTAGTATTACTGTTATAATTGCACTTCAATCATGATGCAATAAAATGTTAAAGCAGTACCTTATTCATTTCAATACTGAATCTTTACCAACATAGATGACACCATAGTTGAATAATTTGTGACAGAGTCAACTCAAGCCGATCGCCCAGACAAGACAGTCCGGCGATGCATCTGTCGTCTCTTCCACACATTGCTCTATTAACCAGGAAAACGTTACAACGTTTGCATGACACCCTTTCAATGCACAAATTTCCTTATTACAATTAATCTTCTAAATAATATTCCAACAGCCTGACACTGGCACGCACGATGGACTCGAACCTAACAGGCTAAATTACAAGAGTTAAGAATCATCTATGATTCCTTGGATTTACATGGTATTGGCTAACTTAAAAGTACGAGAGATTTTCCACTTGAGGGATTCAAGCATCTTTTGCAAAAATTGAGGTTCAACCAGGTGTGCATCAGTTTGCACAGAGCTGGAAGCGATCACTTGAGAGAGTAATACGTCAGCTTGATTTTGCAAAAATGCTTCTTGTATGTAGAAAGCATTTGCGAGCGCAGCATCATAGCATAATTTCATTTCGGCAATCTTTGCATCAATGCAAGATAACTGTTCTTGCTGGATACCAAGTTGTTTCTCATGGCGTTCGAGCTCTTGTGACTGAAACTGCATTGTTTTAAAGAAATCTTGTCATTCTTTCTGTATAGCTTCCACCTCCTTCTTAAGTTTTATGGTCCCACCTATTTCCTCTTCGAGTGATCGGCTTTTCTGTAAAAGTTCTTCAGTGTCTGTCTTTAATTCCGCTTCTGCTTGTAAGGCTTTCATAGCCATCTCTTGACTCTTTTGCTCGACCGTAAGGAATTGAAGTCACGTTGTTTCTAGCAGATCATCAAAATCCTTCAGTGCATCCTCCTTATCAGTTACTGTCTGAGTAAGTTGTCCGATCTCATCATCATGAGCTGCAATGATGGCATCCTTTGCAGTCAACTGTCCTTGTAGAGTTTGGAGCTAGTCCTATAATAAACTCACATTTGCTTTCGTTGCTAAAACTTCTTCTTGGAGGTGTGTGATGTCCGCTTCGAGGAGATCAACCTTGGATTGATACTCCATACATAGGGATTGATGGGCATCTTGTAGTTGGTGAGGGAGATGCTTGGAAAGGTGAATAAGGTAATTTCCTATCTGGGCTAATTGAGTCAATGAGTCAGGAACACTGAAGGTGGAGATGGGCCAAGTAGGATTAGCCAAAATTATGGCAAAAGAAGAAGGAGGCAAGTAATCGGGAGAGGAAGGGAGAGGACGGGCTGTTGAATGGCACGGTGAAGGAGGAGGGCTAGGCAGAAAAGGCACTTTGGACGGAGAAAGGGGAAGAGGTGGATTTTGGGGTGAAGATGGCAAGGCAAGAGTTGTTATCATAATGGGCTAGATTTTTGATTGTTCCATCAGTTCCTCCGTTTGCGCTTGCTCCGTGACTCTCACAACCTCCGTGACGGTGTCGGGTGCTTGCTCTTGGGAATGAGGCTGTGGCTGAACGACCGTATCACCGGGATGGATGTCTTCCATTAACGTCTCTGGAGCGGCTTGATCCTTAGAAGATGGTGGAGCAGAGAGGATTGGTGCGGAGGAGGCAGTATCCTGCACTTGGACAATTGATGAAGGCTGAATTTGACTTTGAGAGGGGCTCAATTTGTGATGCTTCCCCCGAAAGAACTGCAGGAGGTCATCATTGTCTTCAACCTCTATTACTTGCATGGATTCTTCGTGAAAGAGAAGAGCATCCATTGGAGGAGGTTGCGCTTGTTGAATCGTCGGAAGAAGGAAAGAGAACAGATGAGGAAGTCGTGTGCGAGGGATGTCACCCTTTGCCATCTGTCTGGAAATTGCCTGACACTCTTAGTGAATTCGCCGAAAGAAGAACAGGGCCCAATTAACCGCTTCTCATGTAGGGGCATCGATCATGGAGTAAAATGGTCGGGAAATATCGTAAGTGCATTTTTGGAGGTTGAGTGCCACCACCAAGAACTGTATGGCTAAGCACTCCGGTTCAAGGCGACAGAGAATTGTGAATTCATTGGATGATTGGCGTGGAAAGAGCTACTTCATGGTCGCCATAGGTAGGAGGGGTATGTCTACACTAGCCTCGTGAGGGAGATGGAATCCCTCAGGGTGACAATGACGCATGGGTTAAGACACATTAGCGGCCAGTAGGTTTTTGTAGCAGGCACATCAGCTATAGTAGAAATGATTTGCACAAAGAATGGGTGACATTCGACCGAATGCCATGGCAGTTCGGCGAATGCTAAAAGCCCGCGGGTGCACAAAAAATTGCTCAATTCAGGAGCAAGGCCAGCACGAAATGTAGCGATATTTGCTAAAGCTTCCATGGTGAGCAAGACAACACGAATGTAGATGAGAACACAGAACACTCAGAGGGCAAAAACACAATATCGGGAGAAAGGGAGAAGAATGGGATTAAGTAAAAAACACCCAATGGAAGCACGGGTAGAAAACACAATCATCACCAGTTATCAAGAATATGCATGCATAATGATGACATGCATGCATTAACGGAATCCCAGTCATTGAGTGTGGCAGCTAATCATGGTTAGGTAATAAAACGGAAATTTTACGGTCAGTCGGTCAACCGGAACGCGCGTAATGGGAAGAGAAGTCAAGCAACAACAGTGACATAGCCCAGGCAAAGAATAAAAATACCAATAAATAATCAAGATGAAGAAGGCGTGGCATAATACAGACAAAGTTTTGATCCATTTATGGATTTAGGTAGAAGAGTACTAGTTAAAGTGGATAACCGAAACGTAGTGGGTCCAACCTGATCCTCAATATGGTAAGGACCAAACCATCGAAGTTTGAACTTGCCTGCTGAATGATTAGACTTAGCATTACAAAACATAACTAATTGTCCTTTGGTAAAAATGGGAGTGCAGAGAAACTGATCATGTGTCTTAGATTGATGCAGTTTCACTTCTTGCAGCATCAGAAAACTTTCCAAGTGCTGTTCGTCCAAGGACCGCAACACATCCAACCGGAAAGGAAAGGATTCCTCCAGTAATAGCTTATGGTCCAGTGCCACCTGTAGGCTAGGTACCACCAACTCCATGGGTGCAATGGCCTCCAGCCCATATGCCAATTTGAAAGCTGTATTGCCTGTAGCCACTTTGTAAGTAGTAAGGTAAGCCCACAGGACCGAAGGAAGAAATTGATCCCAACGCTCCAGTCATTCCAAAACTAGTTTCTTGAGCATGTTAAGAAGGGTTTTATTAGTACTTTCAGCAAGTCCATTGGCACAAGGATAATACGGGGAGCTGAATTCATGAACGATCTTCAGGGTTCGGGTAAGTGCTTGTCTTAAGAAATTAACAAAATGTGTGCCCTGATCCGAAACAATCTCTAAGGGAAGACTGAAACGAGGGAAAACATCAGTCATCAAACATTTGACCACCACCTTGGCAGTGGCGGACTATAAAGCCCAAGCTTCAGCCCACCAAATAGCATAATCCGTACAAGTAAGGAGATACTGATGATTAGCAAATGTAGCAGGAGGTGTAATGGGACCAACGAAATCCAAGCCCCACTTTTGAAAAGGTTCAAGGGGAGAAACAGGCTGCAGGGGAAAATGATGTTGTTGTAAGCAGCAACATCACGCTGCACAGTGGGCCACCATAAGCCACTGTGTAGAATTTTCCGGTAAGTAAGATTGATCGAAAATTGACCACCGGAAGGAGAAGAATAGGCCATGTCAATAACCAAAGGAACTTCATGGGAATGGATACAACATAAAAGTGCACCAGATGAGTCCATGTAGTACATCTGTCCTACAATGATCCGAAACCGTCAACTATACATCGCCAGTTTATGGCGAGCAGAAGGAGAAGTATTAGTCGGGGAGCTTCCACCTGTAAGAAAGGTCATAAGAGTATCATAATATGAAGGTGCCATCGGGAGCTCTTGATAATCATCCTAGACCAAATCAGTCGCATAGATAGCAGGGGTAGTGTCATCAATTCCACTGGGAAGTTCACTAGAATCAAGCCGAGATAAGAAATCAGCCAGCACATGTGCTGACCCTGGATGATGGAAAACCTCATAATCAAACTCTTGCAGCAATAGCATCCATCTGGCTAATTGGCCCCCTAACTGTTACTGGCGGACAAGATAAACCAAAGCTTCATGGTCCACATGAAAGATAAATGGCCGTCCCAATAAATAATGCCAGAATTTCTTCACTGAATAAACCAAACCCAGGCATTCGCGCTTAGTGACGGAATAATTTTGTTCAGCAGCAGCTAATCGTTGACTAGCATAATAAACAAGGCGGAACCACTTATCCTGTTGTTGCATGAGCACACTACCGATTGCATGGTCTGATGCATCCACAAAGACATGGAACGGAAGCTGTCAGTTTGGTGCTTGCAAGATAGGAGCCTAGGTTAAAAGGATTTTCAGTCGATCAAAGGCAATTTGGCACTCCTCAATCCATAAAAACTGCAAGGGATGGGTAGTAATCAACCGATTCAGGGGTATAGCTAAATGTGCGAGCCACCGAAGATGCCATCCATGCCAGTGTATTTGTCCAAGGAATCACATAACTTCTTTTGGAGTCGTAGGGGCAGGAGCCTTCAACACTACTTGCACTTTATCTCGGTCCACTTGAATGCCTTGCTATGAAATAATATGACCAAGCAACTTGCCACAGGACACCGAAAAGACTGACTTGTTGGGATTTAAGCACAACCAACATTCTCGACACTTAGAGAAGCAGCACCATAAGTGATAGAGATGTGCCGATGCGTCACCAGATAACGAAAAATCATCTAGATACACCTGCATAAAGGTGGTTAGGTAGGGGAAAAAAATTTCCTACATACAACATTGGAAGGTACTAGGAGCATTGCAGAGACCAAACCACATCACCGTACATGCATATACGCCCCAGTTTGTAATAAACACAGTTTTTGGTATGTCCATTTCAGCCATGCATACTTGATTATAGCCACTCTACCCATCCCAAAAGGAATACATTTCTCATCCGGCAACATCATCGAGCATTGTATCCAAAAACGGAAGTGGGAAGGGATCCGACATGGTTGCCACATTTAGTTTTCGGTAATCCACACAAATACGCAACTGCTTATTTTTCTTTGGGACAATAACAATAGGTGAAATCCATTCTGCATGCTCAATGGGGACGATGAAACCTACTTTTTGCAAATGATCCAATTTTGCTTTCACTTGAGCAGCATAATTGGGGTTCATGCAATAACTAGGTTGCTTGATTGGATGCGCATCCAGCTTGAGCATCACACGGTGTTGATAGATGCAAGGGTCCAACCCTTTCATATCTTGATAGTCCCACGCAAATACATCTTGAAACTCTGTCAACAATTGTAGTAGATCATTTTGAAAAGTGTTCGGTAACCTAGCCTTAAGCTTGACCGGTCGGTGTACTCTCATTGCCTAGATTGCAGGTGATGAGCTGATCTTCCGGTATATAAAACTGTCATGGCATGGATATATCCTCAGGTGACTGGAATAAGTTGTGGAAATTCTGGGCATTCCAAGCTTGATCCATAACTGGGTCCCCTTCTTTTGTAATCGGAACTACAGAACAAACGATCGGATTCCAATTATCTACAATCGCCTATAAGTGGACTATACCCAGGGCGAGCAAATCTTGGTTAGCATTGAGAAAAGATTCTTCTTCATCATCTGAAAGTCCATCCAACATATGCATAGGTTTGGCTACATAAGGTCGAGCATGAAGGTCGCAAGGCTTCATCTTGTCCAATGGTACTACATATTTCTGATGATTACTTTTGAAAATAAGTTTGTGTGCAGACCAACCCTGCAACACTTTGGCTTGTTTCAACCAGGGCCTCCCGAACAGCAAGTTGTAATCCAGACTTGAGTCAAGTAATTCTAGGACCACAGAAGTAATTTTGAACACTGCTCCCTGAAGAGTAATGGGTATATCACGTACCAAACCCACTAGATGGACCCTAGACTAATCTACCATTCTCACAAAAAACTGGACACGCTCAATCTGAGTCCATCCTAACCGTTTACAAAGGGCGACTGTCACAATATTCACATCGGAGCCTCCATCAATTAACACTTGAGTTATTTTGTGGTTTTTATACCATACCATAATTAAAGGAACAACATGATTCACTGTAGAATCAATTTCTGGGCTGATAGTTTCCATAGTAGGTGTACACAAAGATCTTCGACTAATTTGTTGCTGAAATTGCTGTCGTACACCTCGAACCAAGGCTAACAATTGCCCCAACAATATTGTAATAGATGCCTGCGATAGAATATTCCACATAGAGTCAAAATTCGACATATCTGTTACCGAATTCGGTGGACTCTCCGGCGATACTTTCACCGGA
This sequence comes from Ceratopteris richardii, assembly GCA_020310875.1. Classification (NCBI taxonomy): domain Eukaryota; kingdom Viridiplantae; phylum Streptophyta; class Polypodiopsida; order Polypodiales; family Pteridaceae; genus Ceratopteris; species Ceratopteris richardii. The sequence continues at coordinate 171,049,644 of CM035415.1, forward strand.
CTCGGTTCTTCCCAGTGGTAGATTCGGTATTGTCTGTTGGACCACAGGTACTGGATCGGGAAAAACAGTTGGTTCTTGGCTGACCCAACTAGCTTTGATAAAAATTCTCTGTTGCTCTCGAATGCCAGGATAAAAAATCTCAATAGCTGGTTGTAATTTCTTGTCGGGACCGTGTTTGAATTACTGCTGCTTGAGTATCGACTGCTGAAATATATACCATGTTTGCCATTGGATGTTTTCGTTCTTTTTGTCGTTTATCATACTCGGATGCCTCCTTGCAATATCTGCGGATATGTCCAATCTCACGACAAAAGTGGCATTTTGGTGGTGGAAGAGATATGCCTTCGCCCGATTGATCGGAGTGCCACTGAGTCTAGCCAAAGTTATTTGCTCGTGATCCCCTGTAGGTTTTATAAATTTTGTAGGAAGTAATCCTCAAATGCAGAAGTGTTGGATGATAAACACTCCTATGTGCACAACAAAAGCAAATGAACCCTCTTAGGATCCTGAAATTTTTCAGACATAGGTTCTGTATTTTCTGAGTTTCTCTGAGTATATGCAAAGACTGAAAATGAAATTTTGCAAGCATAAACTAAACTTTACGAGCTTTCAAATGAGAGTAAAATCACTCCATTTGGATACTGGATGATGCCTCAACCAACTGCAACAAGACAGATAACTTGATTTCTTCATAGAGTATGAGCTAACTAGACAGACACTGTTCTGGACATTTATCTGCACATGTAGGGGCACTGAACCTGAGACTTATACTAAACAAAGTAGAACTTATAAGCTTTCCAACAAGACAAAAATCATTGCAAATGGATTCCGGATGAAGGAGAAACAACAATTACAAGACCGGGGGGTCTGCCAAAAACATCTAGATAGATAGAGTGTGTAAAAGTGAAATTTCTGCAAAATATACAGAGAACAGTTAGTAGGGGGTGTGCTTAAGCAAGGGGGCAGCTTGGGCACGTATTTCCATGACTCTAAGTCATAATACAACTCATTAGAGGTTTTAAAGACCACATACTAACCTCTTTAACAAATCAAAAGCATATACATGTCAAAAGTGAGGTCCAATCACATCAAGAGGTGAGCTAAATCTTCTCTAATCAATTTCTTTCCATTATGGTCATAATTGGATGCCTCCAACTCGTGGAAATCAGCCTCCTTTGATTGTGGATGATGTGGAAGGTTCAATTTGGGGCATGTTCCCACACTCTTGAGCTTGAAAAAATTTCAACAAGAAGTACATAGTGGGTAGCCTATTGTCCCCGTTCCTGTATAATAGCATTTACGATTGTCAAGCCTCACAATTGGAGCTTGCAAAAGTACCATAAATTTCAACATAGTCCACCTCCTTGTTGCACATAGGGCTATGAGAGCTCTAATGGTAGCCTCGTTTGACACAGGGCTAAAAGTCTCCTCATAATCCACCCCTTGTGTTTGTGTGAAGCCCTTTGGCTACTAGTCTAGATTTGTACCTTGCCAAGCTGCCATCTACATTCCTCTTGGTCTTGTGCACACACATGTTTTGGACTATCTTCATGCCTTCCTTCTTGGGTACTAGTTCCCAAGTGTTGTTCTCCTTAAGAGCTTTGAGATCTTCGTACATAGCCTTCCTCCACTTTGGTTTGGTCTTTGCCTCCTCATAAGAATCTAGCTCTTGATATGCAATGACATTCATCATGTATGCATAGTGATATGTGTAATGGGATGCTCAATGTTGTCTCCTGTCTCCACACAACCTTTTGAGCTTGAAACATGCATATGAACAAAAGATTCCTCCATACATGACATGTGATTAGAGCATCTAGAGTCTATGTACCACTTTGTGTCCTTGGGATTACTAGTGTAGCCATGTCTCATGGCTAGAAGAGCATTCGTCTGATCATCCTTCTTGGAGTTTTTGGCAAAGTTCCCTAACCCAAACAAAAATGGTGTGAAAAAATTAAGAGAAACACACTACAATCTCATCGGATAAAGGAAGGTACGAAAGGCTACCCATGAATGAGATACCCCGAGGGTGACTATATGGGGAAACTCGGAACACCTCGATCACAGAAGTTTGTGCATTGAAGGGCCCTAGGATTGGGATACAAGACAAAGCAGGTGAATCAATATGAGGGGTAGAAGCTGAACCAATGGTTTGAAAGATTGATTAAGGAGAAAATAGGGAGGAAATGCTAGTCCTAATGGCCTCCTGGTTGTGGGAAAAACCCATTCTATTCCACCAAATTACCACTTTCTTGTCATGAGGAAGGAGATAAGGAAGAGAGCTCACACACACACACTCTCACAATCAAAGAGAAACACGCACATAGGTTGAGGCAAGGAAGAATGATCTTCTTCTTCTTCTTCTATTACATAAAAGGAATGTACAAGAATGACCTAAAAAACAACAATAGAACAAGTGCAATATATAAAGAACAATACATAAGGAAAAACCTAATGTTCACAAATTAGTGAGTTGTCGAGAAACAAATGTGCCATCACTCTTGATAGATAAATCTAGTAAAGCTCAATGAATTATCCCTGGCATATACCAGCATGACCACCATACATGTCAGAGAAATGAAAAATTGATACGTGTTATCCTGGATCATCACATGTTGAGCTTGATATCTCAATATTTCTTGCATTTAATTGAGTTACAATGAATTAGCTAGTATCCCTACCAAATGGGGATCCATAGTATCCCATTAATGCCCAAGGCAAGACCTCTTCTAGGAAGGATCTATCCTCTCAATCCAAAATACACAAAAGTAGTGCATATAGAACTGGATAAGATGGAGGCCGCTAGAATCATTATTCCAATAGAATACTCTCAATGGCTCTCATCAATAGTGATTTCCCCTAAGAAACAATTCAATGAGATCAGAGTATGCATAGATTTCCGAGCACTCAACAAGGTTACAATTCTTGATGGCCTTCCTAACCCCTTTTCAAAAAAGGTAGTAGAAGATGTGGGAGGGGTACTCGCTCTACACCTTCATAGATGGATACAGTGGGTATAATTAGATTGACATACATTAGAAGGATCGGTCTAAAACATCGTTCATCACAACATGGGGAACTTATACATAAATGGTCTTTGGGCTAAAGAATTCTCTAACTACTTTTAAGAGGGCCATCTACAATTTTTTGGAAATTTATTGGTAGGTTTTTTACATATATTTATGGATGATTTCTCCACATTCTCAAGACTCAAGGAAGTCACTCTGACTAAGAATTTTGATGAGCACTTGGCCCACTTTGCTATGGTGTTCCCAAGATGTCAAGAAACTAACCCAAGGCTAAATGCAAACAAATGTTACTTCCTAGTTACTAGGGGTACCCTCTTGGGGCATGTAACCTTGACAAGGAGCATGGCTTCTGAACCTGAAAAAATAATGGCTATATTGAGGATGCCAAGACCTAGATGAAGAAAGGAAGTTCATACCATCTTGGGACACACTTGCCGTCACAGAAGATTCATGAGGATGTATGCAGATATCACTAAACCTTTATCGCAGTTGATAGGTACAAATACTTCAGTTCAATGGATGGAAATGGAGGAATGAGCCTTTGGGAATCTTAAATCATGTCTAACCTTAGCCCCCATACAGATAGCTCCCAATTGGAATAAACTATTCCATGTCCATGTGGACACGTCTCAAGGCGATTGGTGCAATCCTACCACAAGTTGATAGAGACAAAAAGATAGATTGCCCCATATACTATGCCAACCGACTGTTGCATAAGGCAATAAAAAATTCAAAACTACAAAAAGAGAGGCCTTAGCTATATTATTTACCTTGCAAAAATTCAGGTACTACCTACTTGAGGTACAGATCACGATTATCTCTGATAAATAGGCCTTGAAGTACCTCCTCAACAAACCTTAGATCACAAGGGGAATGTTTGGGGCTATGATGTTGGGTTAACACATAGCACCTCCAAAGGAAGGGATTGGGGAATGGGGATTATTACAACACTATAACCATAACATGAGTTTTTGTTCCTTTGAAATTATTGTTGCACACGTAATATGATTAAGTTTCATTGACATGATTCACACTATAGCCAATACACCATAAGATTCAAGATATTTGAGAAATATTTATAGACTTTGGTGAAATAACATAATCCAAAATTGATACCATAATTTGGTATACATGTTGTATTTTATGGAATCATGGAAGGTTAAATGGATTTTTGAATCTTTTAAATGTCGAGTGGTTGTGTTTGATCTAGTAGGTGAAGAATCAGGAGGGCGTGGATACAAGTGGATGCGCATAAATAAATAAATTCGAAGACTAAATTGAAGACTTCTAGAACAGTTATATTTAGGTTTATCTTGTTGTAAAAGTAGTGGTTTGCTTTAGAAAGCGACGCCTTTTGTAAATAAAGTAGTTTTTCCTAAAAGATGCTTCTAAAAACAATGGCCCTCATGTAACTTCTATTTTCAGGAGGTAATAGAAATAAACCTATAAATACGTGTACTCTGAGAGACTCGTCCATCAGAGTGCACGAGGGGGGGGGAGATTGCACCCAATATTGCGTCGATTGTTTCTCTATTTTTGATTCTTGTTTCGTCTTCTTTCTACCTCTGTGTGTGCATGCGCTGAAGGTCCTGATAACAATACAACAACATACAACACACCATAAACACTGCATACAAATATCTGCATTCCACCTTCAAACTTACTTCTGCAATGCAAATAGTTCCATAACACAAACAATTTCGTAACACAGACAATTTCATAAGATCATCTTCACTTCTCCATATTTTCAAACTCATCATCTTCTTCTCTTTGCTCAACACTACTATGTAACACAGCTATGTAACACCATTTCAAACTTCAAGATCTAACAGATACCACACTCCGAAAGTAACTCTTTGGATCTCAAAATAAATCCTTTCTCCCATTAAAAAGAAATATCAATTTACAAAATATGAGTCAGTCCATTCGGGCTGCTAGCACTGGCATGCACGGTGGATTTGAACCCACTAAGTACAAAATTTTCCTATACATCGTTCTCATCATTATTTTGGAGAGCAGGATTCATTGTTCTTTCTATGTCCCATCAAAGTTCCTTAAACATTTCTTTTAAATTTTCTTTTACTAGCTGCAATTTCTCTACAATAAATTCCTTAGGCTCCAACATTTGCTGACTTGCACTTTGATAGCTTATCGCCACTACCTCTAGTTCTGGAATTTGCGTCTGAAGTATTTCTAACATGGTATGAAAAGTTAATGTTACATCGGCTAGTTTTACACAATTTTCTTCATTCATTTTCTTCACCTCTACTAGTTTTGTCTTATGCTTTAGGTCCATGATGGCCATATTTCTTTTCAATTTGACGATTTCAATTCTTTTTTTTTCCCTCCAAAGAGTGTTAGCATCCGCACATCTTCCTTTCCACTCCGTTGTCTGAGAGATTTGCTCTCTGCTGATGATAAGGTTGAAGATTTTGAAAACAATCAGAAGAACTTGGTAACAGAGTAATATCACTTGTTGGACACCTCTATGCCATCCACATCAAATGATTTATTGACACCCCAATCTGTTTTTGAATTCATTATTGAGATTAAAGTGGTCCGCATAAGTGACAATGAAATGGTTGATTGTTGTTTGGATTGGGTTGCACAAGACACTATGAAATCAACTGCTTATATGGGATTGAATTAGTTGCAAATTGCAAGATCTACTATCTGACATAGATATTGCTAAGGGCAGGATTGACATTATAAGAGATTCCTTGCATATGTTCTTTTGTCTACATCTCATTGCAGACCAATCATCAAATGAAACATATTCATTTGACGGAGGTGTTCATATCTATGATTAAGTGCTCAATTAACGTTTCCTTCATGAAAATTCTAATCCACGAAGGTATATACTATCACTAGGAAAATAAGTACAAACAATCTTTATCTTCCTTGTTTCTTTGAATGACAATGATCATAGGCATTGATCATAGGCCTACTCTCTCGAACTTGTATTAATTAAAAGAAAAGAAGAGTACAAATGAAGGGGACTAGTGCTCACAAGATCCCTCGAATTCTACAGAGCGGGGGTAGCTTTTACAAAATTTAGATGGCATTACAAAGAAGGTTGATCACTCTCTCATCACCCGTGTGCGGGGCCCATTTCCGTTTGAGCTTCTTGTTGATTAGAAGGAGCATTTGATGATGCCTGAAAGGGGGGGGGATTTCTTACAGTTAGGGATTCTTTTGCCGAGTAGGAACAACGATTTCTCAATCAACCAGTCTTTGAGGGAGTCGCCAAAATCATAAGGTTGGTGGTGAAGGCTAATGTTGCTGGTGAAAGTGTTCTCTACTATCAATTCTAATCATTTAATTTACATATATTCTGTATTGAATCATTAGAATACTCAATGTTTAACGTTCCGTGTTCGGTTATGTTTATGCCATTGATGGATCAATTTGCAAGATGACAAACCTTTGGAAACTCAACGCTGAAGGGTTTGCACATTATTAACTCTGATTTTTTTTTTCCCTTATCAGGGAAGCTTTGATTTTACATTTTGGTCAATCCATGGAGATCTTTGATTACTTAGAGAAATAGCAGAATTACAAAGTTTAATGTTTTTGTTAACTATTACAATTCTGAGTAATTCTAACTACAATTCTGAGTAATTATAACTTTTAGATATTTTGCATCTATGTCTAAGATTTGTCCGTCCATTGTGACTCTCTTTTGTGCATTAAATTATTTGAAGATCTGACTTAACACCCCCTGCTCTGGGATTCGGGGGATCCCGTGGGCATTAGTCTCCTTCTTTTGTACTTTTTTTTTTAATTAATTCAAGTCCGGGAGACTAAGCTAACGCCGAAACTTCCTTTATTTAAAAAAATAAAGCTATACACTTCTAATTTCGCTAACAAGATGTCAACCGGTGACTACGTTTGGCTAATGAAAGTAACACTGCCTAATCTATTGCTTGATGATTTTACACAATTGAAATTGCATCACTTGAATTCCAATGTATAAGGTTATTCTATTCACGATGACGCAACTATTTGAAATCACAATTCGACACATACATGCTTTGCTTCGTGAAAAGAGCTTGATAGCTACATAGAACCCTCAATTGAATTTGTGATGTTTCATAATGTATTTAAATACAATGAAATCCATGATGTTGAATGATGAATTGCTTTCCAATAATAGACATTATATTTAAACAACCAATGATGAATTGTTCTTAAAAACTGTCAAGTGTGTTTACAATTGAATTATGAATTGAGTCATCATATCATAACTTGAGATTGCTTAAATCACCCTGTGTGAGCCATTGAACTTGGTAGTTGACTTGATCCACAAACTGAGCATTTCCATCCTTTTGACATTGGTGAACCCGACATGAAGCTCCAGCACTACAACTCAAATATACATGATTGCTATTTTGTTCTGCATATGCATAAATGATAAGTTTAAATTATTGTGGTTGCTTCATCATCCTTGGGAGCAGTAGCGTATTCCAAAACCTTGCAAACTCCTGGGTGTTGAGGGTTGATCATCTTGATTTGAGCGCCTCAATGGAGACTAGCAAGTGGATGATCCTCATCAGGCCACCCATTCCATTGACTATTGAAGCAGCAACGATAGCACGCACATCATATTTTAGCAATTGTTGTATTTGAGATTGCAAAAATCACCTTGTGTGAGCCATTGAGCTTGGCAGTTGACTTGATCCACCAACTGAGTGTTCCTATCCCCTTAAAATTTGTGAACCCGATGTGAAGATCTGGCATAGCAACTCAAGTATACATGATTTCTATTTTGCACTGCATATGCATAAACAATATGTTTCAATTATCATGGTTGCTTCCTCATCCTTGGGAAGGACAGCGTATTCCTAAACCTTGCAAACTCCTGGATGTTGAGGGTTGATCATTGTTGGGGCTTCAATCACTAATTAGACATGAAAACAAGAAGACATCAATGAGAAAAAGAAGCACCAAGAACTAGACGACAAACGTTCAAAAAATTCGTGCCCATGTGAAGGGACAAATTCACAACTGTAATATCATGTAAACTAGAGAATAAATTAATAGAATCCCGAAGATTCTACAATCTTTGATTTAGGAGCGTATAGAGCATTTGCATGTAAATGCTCACTTGACGAGGCAGGAAGTGGAAAAGTAAAGAGGATGATGAAAGTGGAGAATGAAGAAAGAAAGAGACATATAGACTGCACTGAATACACACTATAGTACATACAAACTAGTTACAAATAAAACAAGCACAACAAAAAACTGAGCAAAGGTAGAGAGGCAGTGTGACACACATGAGAGATAGAGTAGAGGACTCAGAGCATAAGTCCTACATGTGAGAGAGCCATCCAAGATAATTCTGAGGGAGATGCTAATGGAAAGTTACTCGGAGTAGGAGAACTTTCTATGGTTATGAGCAGAAGAAGGCCATACCATTCTGTACACATATTCTCTAATAGAAAGCACAAATTTGTGGAATAGAGTAGATTCAACTCTCTTTGTGCGAATAAATCTAATTGTTTTCAGAACTATATGAATGTCAGTTACAGTTATGAGTCTCTCGGTGTACTTCCCTTGATTACATTAGAGTTAGTTTTTGACGTATAGTGTAAAAGTGTTCTTGAGTGATAGCTTAGAGTAAAGTTATCATCCTTTACTACAGATAAATAGAAGTTTCTTTGTGAACCGAAACATGTACTTAGAAAGTTATGTTCAACTACGAGGGTATGTCAAGTTGATGAAGTTAAGTATACAAGTTTTCTACAAGTGCAAGTGTAGAGGTAAAGCAACAGGAAGACCCTAGGCTATGTTATTTCTGAGAATTTTCGACACCAAAAAAGCCACTTGAACAAGACCGTAAACCACCAAAAAGTCACAAGAGAAAAAGCATAAGTCACTAGAAGGAAACAGTAAGTCACTAGAATGAAACATTAAACCACCAGAAAGTCACCGGAGAGAAATTGTAAGTCACCATAAATTCACTGTAAATGCATCAGAATGAAATCAAAATAAATTCCATTTTCTTCTAGATTGAGTTGAAGTATTGGTGAGCTAATGCTGATTATAGAGGATCTCTAATATCACATTAGTTTGCTTCTTATGTATGTTTATACACCGATAAGTGGTATCAGAGTGAAAGAAAATACCACTTACAGTGGTATTAGAGCCAAAAGGTCCTTAGGAGTATCAGGAGGTGTAGATACAAGAGGATCAAAGAAGGGTTTAGTGGAAGACATTGCAGCACAAACACGAAGACCATGGCAGATCATATCTCCATTGACAAACTAGACATACATAACTATCCTGCCTAGGCAATGAGAATGGAAGCCTTACTTATGAGTAAGGACCTAATGAAATACGTGATAGGTGAAGAAGAAAACCGACACTCAAAGATGATAGAAGAACAAAGAAAGAAGACTCAAAAGCCTTGAAGCTATGGCAAAAGAAAGATGCAAGTGCAAGATCTTACATATACAATACTATCACAGATCACTTGCTATCATACATTAGATGTCTAGAAACTGCAAGGGACATTTGGAATGCATTAGAAGATCATTTCCGAAATACTACTAATGCAAGGAAGACTAGCTTATGGTCAGAGTTCACAACCTTCAAGAAAAAGCAAAGTCAAAGCATAAGCGTTTATGTCACTAAGATGAAGGACTTGGTAGACAGTCTTGGGTCTATAGAGGAAGACATTGAAGATCATAGGTTGATTGTGCAACTACTTGTAGGTTCGAAAGGAGACGAAAGGTGGAAACCATTTGTACTTTCTATTGAACTTTTGTTAAATCATTTTGTACCAAACCTAAATCAGTTGCTTGGACTAATGCTTACATTTGAGCAAGATTTGAAGTCAGATGGAGATAAAGGACATACCACTGCTATGTATGCAAGAAATAAGAAGAAAAGTGATAAAGGTAAAACAAAGGAGGAAGAAGAATTGACTTACCAAATGAATTATGCAAGAGGAAGAGCTAACAATAGAAGCAAAAATAGAGGAAATGAAAGAGGATGAAGTAACCAAAATAACATAAAAAAGACATGCTAGATTTAGGATCATGCAACATTGATGATGAATTCAATAAATACATCAGAGAAGGAAGATCTCAAGGTATTCTATATCAACTCTGGTTGCTCATTTGTCAAGTAATATAGAACTAATGTTAGAACTAGAAGAAAGCACTTCTAGACATACAGTTTAAATAGGTGATAAGATGAAACACAATGTGCGTTCAATTGGAAAGGTGAAGTGTAGGAGCGATGGGGACCTATTAACAAATGTACTATATGTTCCCACAATACCTAAGAATCTGATCAATGTGGGTCAAATAGTGGAGAAATGATTTCAAGTCAGATTTATGAATGAAGGAGTATTTGTGGAAGATCCAAACAACAGATACAAACAAATTATCTATGGTAAGAAGGAAGGTCAACTCTTTACTCTCAAAGTGCAAGGGAATATTTCTCAAGCCTTAATTGCACATAGTGATGAAGTGATTACAAAAGTAGATCTCTGGCATAAGAGATTAGGTCATTTTAATGTAAAGGGAATCGAAATGATGGTGGCAAATTAGTTTGTATTAGGATTACCAAATTAGTAGAACCAACACATGGTTTATAAATGTGAAGCATGCCAAATGGCAAGAGCACAGAGATTACCATTTTAGAAGAAAGGATTCAAGCATGATGGATTACTAGAGCTCATCCATACAGATGTATGGGGACAAACCAACAAAGGATCAATCAGCGGATCTAGGTATTACGTTTTGTTCATTGGTGACACTACAAGATGAATAACTCTTTATGTTTTGAAGGAAAGATCAGAAGTGTTCGGAGCCTTCAAACATTTTCATGCATGTAGAAAGAGTTACATGCTAGAAGCTTAAGAGGCTAAGGTCCAATGGAGGGGGAGAATACGTCTCCAAAGAATTCAATGATTACATTTGGAATGTAGGAATCAAAAGAGAAATAACCTGCAGATACTCACCTCAACAAAATGGGGTGGTAGAGAGGAGAAATAGAACTCTGGTTGAGTTTGCAAGAGCTATGCTAAAGGAGAAGAAGTGTCCAAATTATATTTGGGATGGAGCTATAAATATGGTGACATATCTCATGAATAAGCTTCCTTGTACAAATCTAAATGGAATGACTCCTTATGAAGCCTAGTGGGGTAAAAAACCAACACTAGATCATTGTAAGGTATTTGGATCAATTGCATATGCTTATGTACCATCACTACTTAGACATAAGCTCGAACCTAAGGCTGAAAAATATGCATTCATTGGAGATAATGAGATGAAGATCACATACAAGCAAGCACATTTGGAGTTGGATCATCAAGGAGGTATGAGGATGTCCCTAGATTTGATGAACAAGTTGTTGCTCTAGCACAATGGTGAGAACCACGTTAAGAAGCTATGTGGTGCCTTGACTCGACGGAAGACTTTGAATACCATCTGCATCATGTCAAAGATTTTGACAGTCATATGCACTGCTACATCATCCATATGTTTTAAGCGGGGGAGCCAATGGCGAATCGTGGCCATCATATAGCCGACTATAGGGGATCCTGTGGGTGGCCTGAAATATGGATAATTGAGCCAATCCTGGCATTGCTTGTTGTTCTATACTTTAATGGCAAATGCCTTCCAGGAGCGGCGATGTGGCATGGGTCCCCAACATGGATTGTACTTCAAGTGGAGTGATGCCTTGGCCCAAGTACTCATCATCTCTGGATATTCTTGTAATAAATCCTTGCGCCAATCAGGTTGATAGACTCTCCTCGCTGCGCATCTAGTGGAAAATCATCAGGCTCAAACTCGGTCGCATGAGAGGGTTTCTTGCCTGTTTCTTTTTCTATGGCTAGCTGATATTTCGCCATTAACATAAAATAAGGCTTGTATTGTAGCTCATGCCCAAATATGTATCTATGAGGGGCCAAGTGAGCAAAATATGGTGATTGTAAAATTCGCTCTTCGATCATGGCCATTGAATGTAACTGAGCTTCTACACGTGCTGAATGGGTTTGGTCAAGTTCTTTAATCGTCTTCATCCATGCGGGAGTAGGAAGTTCAAAAGTCATCTGGCCTTCGGCCGTGACTTGTCCGCCTGGGATGGGTTGAGATTCATATGCTTCTTCAAAAGTTTCCTCCACCGGAATAGTCACTATTTCTTCCTCTGCTGGTAGTTCCAGTGGGGAGTCTGGCTTGGGGGGTGCTTCATGTACTGCTATCCGTGATTGAAGAGTTAATACCTAGGCCGATAATGCATTCAGTTCCTCGAGGATCTGAGGAGAAGGGTTTGCAGGAGTTGGTGGTCCTTGCTCTATAGGTGCTCTTAATTGGAGCAATTTTTGGTCTTCTTTGAGCTTCTGGAACTCCTCGTTCATGTTGTCGTATTCATCTAGCGATTTGACATGATCATATAGTAACACTTTCATAGATTTTGAAGGAACAACTTTAAAGTGATTGGGGCTCAACGGTTGGTCTTGTTGATCCAAAGCAGCTTCCAAATTCTCTCTGTTCTATTCCTATAGACGTTGATTTTCTTCTTTAGTTGCTGCCAAGTGGCATCTGAGCAGTCCCATGTTCCTAGTAAGTGTTGCATTGCGAATAGTCTACGCCCTTAACAAGTTGTCTATGTCAGTGATGGCCTCTTTTGTCTTTTCTTCACTTTCTAGTTCTAGTTTATGATATGCATCTTGTAGCTCTTGGTAGCGGGTGTTTAGTGAGGCATTCTCGATGGATAGTGAATTGAGCTACGACTGTAAATCATTGGTTGTCTTCTGCAGCGTCTGGTAACTGGTTCCAAGAGATGCAAACTCATCTCTTACTTGTATCATGCATGTGAACATCTAGCAAAATGCCATGTCTATAGTGGGTGATAATATTAATGACGGAGTGAATGCAGTCGCAGTGTGTGTGGGTGTCGATGCAAAGGGAAAGGGAAATGGGGGTGGGAGGGTGGATGCTGTGGTGATTGTGGAAAATTGTGATGTGCCTATTTGTGGTGGTGAAATGAATGAAGTGAGTGGTGGTGCAGTAGGTGGTGAGATATCCATGTCACTGGATGTGGTGTCAAGTGCGGTGACCGTGAATAGTGGAGTGATAGTAGGTGTGTGTGTGGGTGTAAATACAGGGTTTACAAAGGTCGAAGAGTAATTTACAGAGGGGGTCTCTTATACTCCTTGGTGGAAAGGGGAAAGCGGAAATATGGTGGGTCTGGGAGATGATAGAGGGGAGAAAGTCAACGGGGGTAGAAATGGAAAAAGGGGTCTTGGAGGTGCGGGGAAGGATGGGAAGGATGGATGGAGAAATGAACTGGATAGAAGGGTAGAAGTCCTAGGGGGTAGACTAGGTTGAGTGGGTGTGGACATGGTGAGAGGAATGGAGGTGACAAAGGCTTCTGCTATGGCACTATCGAAAGATGTGGATGGTCTGGGAGAGATCGGATGTACAGGGGAGATAGGAGAGATGGGAGGTGAAAGAGGAGCAGTTGGGGTGGTGGGTACTTTGGTCACAACGGTGGTATGTACAGTAGTAGTGTGGGGTAGGGAGTCGACGAGGATAGTTTCTTCGACCACATATCTTTCAAGAATTAGGCGTGCTTCCCTGGCGTGTTGGGATGACTGAGCACCTATCGATACACGAATGTATTCACCCTGTTTTGATAGTAAACGTACTTGTCAGGGGTCAAACTGCGGAAGTGGTTTTCTCTAGAAATATCTTAATGCTTCGTTAGATCCCTGATTTAACAAGTTCCCTGAAGCCTTTGATGTATACTTCTTCGAAGCCACCTGTGACGAGTTCCTCTTCTATAAGTGCCTGGCTTTCTTCCTCAGATAACTTCTTACGTGCCCAAACTTTTTCCATGGTGCGATATAACTTCTTGATTGCCAAGGTGTATGCCGCTACTTCAAATGTTTCGTCTTCGTGCATGCTGGTGTCACCTTGGGTGTCGGTTTGTTGTCCTTGTTCATCTGTCTGCACATTCTCTTGGGAGTCATGAGTGCCCTAACTGGCTTCATCATGGCCCTTGTCATCATCTGTTTTTGTTCTTTCTTCTTCTGAGCTAGATACTACTTGTCCTTGTTGTTGATCCGGGGGAGTGGTCGGGTAGCTTGGACATTCATATTGTTGAGAAAAGAGTTGTCCTTCTGAAAACTGAAATTAACTTGAAAACACATCCTGCATCTCGAAATCGAATGTTGTGTCCGCTGGTTCTGCCTCCAAGTTGGGTATCGGAAAAGAAAATGCTTCTGCACCAAAAGTGGTGGGAACTTCTGCTGCAGTGGTGGTGGGTTCCTGAACTACTGTTGGTTGTGAGGTAATCGCACTAGTAGTGCCTTCTGTAACAATAGGTTGTGATAATCGTATGCGAATAGGTTGTACAATTACAAGGGCTTCTGTCAGAGACTGTTCAGGAGAGGGTTGCAGTGACGGTGATTCCAAAACTTGTAGGCATGGAATGGTTTCTCTCATGCGCTTTCCTGCTCATCCTTTGCTAGCCTTCCTAGCTTTCTTTGCTGTCCCTTTGAATGCCGTCAACTCCTTGATTCTCATTGCACGCTCTATTGGTAAGTCGTAGGCCAAACACATGTATACAATTCTCGTAAGAGCGCAGCATCCATGGATAACTTTCTTTCTCTCCCATCGATGCTGTGCTAAGTATAGCTAATCAATGATCCAACTTGCCAGATCTACAGTTTGGGGTCCAATGCATGCCAAATAGAATCCAAACCAAATGCGCTTATGGGGCATGGTGAATCGATCCTAAGAGAGCTCACGTGTGATTGCCAAAATATCTTCCCACTTGATGACATCTCCACGTTTCATTGGCTCTCGAATCAGCCTTTCTCACTCTGTTGGAGTGTGCGTTCCATGTATCTTGATTGCACCTCTAATCAAATCTTTTGTCAAATAAAACCTTTTGAATGGGGGGTCATTCACCAAGGATGGCAAAATGAATGTTCCTGACAATTCCTTGTTCTCAGAAGCTATCAAAGTGGTTACTAGATAATAGCATCAGTAGAAATCTGGTTTAGGCAAAGGATCACTAAAGTATTCAGTGAAGCCTGCTCTAGCCCACACATGCTTCAGGTCTTCTGTGTTCTGTAATGCTTCAAACTCTCTTGAGAAAAACTGGTACTTACCCCACGTACGGGTATCAAAAGTCAAATCGGCCTCAAAAAGGAAATCTGCATCTGCCAATGGGCCTGCTAAACCTTGGAACCAATGAGAGTTGCGATGAACCCTTTCAGTATATCCCCTATGAGGATCGTCAATTGGCATAGGTCCTGGAAATCCCTGAAATTCTGGTGGCTGAGCCGTAGGATGCAGTTCAGCTAGTAATTCGCCAATATTTGCCATGGGTACATTGGGGCCAACTTCAGATGGTCCTTCTGCCTACATGATGAATGATGTGAGTGTGTCGCAGATCTGCTACACAAGATTAACACATTAGTATGGAAATTAATCATGATCCCATTAAAGTGAGACCGCAATCCCTTTCCATAACCAATGTGTAACCTGTGTAGCCGAGTGTTGTGATGTGGTTTATGGAATGACTGTTGCAAAACTAATGTAGGTCTCTAGACACCTACATGCTTCAGATGATGCATACGTTTCTTGATGAGATGTTATTACAAGTGATGTTGGGTTTGTGAAGAGATGGATATGTATGTGCTTGAAGATGAAGAGGTGTTGCAAAATCCTTGATCTACACCAGCCAAATGAACCCCAAGAGTATATGGTGGGCCCTTTTATCTTGCCAATGGATGTATTAGACACCTTATGTACCTTGGAAGATCACTCTCAAAAAGATAGATCAAAACAGATAAGTTGGAGTTAGCTCAGAGGCGAAGAACTTGCTCTTTTGGTTCATACACCTGTCCAGTGTTTTGCATACTTCTCTGAGCACAGTAGCAATTAGCTTAATTCCTCTTGGGGAAGTCTAGTTAACTTAAAGAGCTAACTTTCAAGAGTAATCTCATAAAAAATAATGAACCACACACTGAGAAAGATGTTTAACAAGTGATGACATCATCCTGATTTTCACGGGCTGCTACAATAATGAGACCAGGGAGTAGAAAAATAAACATAACTCCAGATTTAAGCATCCAATGCTTATTCTAGACCGTATGCGGAATCCAACAAGCTTTACATCATTGAATTTGGGTAAGTAGACAGTGGGAAACAGCTCTAACAAGATGAGTAAAAAAGTCGGGTACCTGACAGAGAAGTGAAAATGAACAGACACTGTTGACTTGAATTGAACATAATTGAAGATTGAAACACCCAAATGAAATGAAAATTGATGAGCATATAGTAGACTTATAAAGATAACTTTACCAAGTTAAATCACTGAAAATGATGCACCAAGCTCATAGAAACCATCTCTGCAATCTGACTCAAAAAACTGAGAGATATGGCAGTGAGTAGTACACTTCACAAGAACATGGAAATATGAACTCAAATGATCATGAAAATGAAAGTATATTGCTTGTACAATACAATGGACTTACTGATACATATGTGCGCCTTGGAATCACACCTTGATATGGCATAAAGCTCAGCTCTTGGAGGTCTTCACATAGGTCTCTCTCACCACGACTAAAGCTGCCATCTATTTAAAGTTGAGCTTGGGAGGCTAACTTCCCTCAATCACTCTCCAATCAATTAGTGATTGATTTGATTCTCTACCTACCACAAATCACGAATTCAAAGCTCCTCTTTCCCTTTTTGATCAAGTGGACTCAACCACTTAATATTCTTTCACTTTTACATTAAGTAAAGTCTTCAAACGTTATAAGAGGTAGTTGAGAAATGAACTTTACATAGTCTTCATTTTAAGGCCTCTTCTATGACTTTGTGGGACTCAAGCCAATACTTAGGCTTGTCATTTACTTGCTCCAATAGCTCCCCCTCAACCCAAGTATGCTTGAGGTCTTCAATCTTCCAAGATTACCTGCAAACCAATCATGGCTTTGAACTTGCAGAGCTTTGTACCATCCAATGCTTTGGTTAGAATATCTGCACATTGTTGATGAGTGGATACATATGATATTTGAATCTCTTTGCTTAGAACCTTCTCTCTTACATAGTGATAATGAACTTCAATATGTTTAGTCCTTGCATGAAAAATAGGATTAGCAGCCAAATGAATAGAACTCATATTGTCACCATAAATAGTTGGAGTTCCAAACTCCAATCCAAGATCTTTGAATAATGTCTTCATCCACATAGCTTCTTGTGTAGCTATGGCAAGACCTCTATATTTAGCTTCAGTAGAAGAGAGAGCAACTGTGGGTTGCTTCTTGCATGACCATGAAATAAGCTTTGAACCTACAAAGGTAAGATAACCTAAAGTGCTCCTTCTATCTTCCTTGGAGCCAGCCCAATCTGCATCAAAAAATAGCTTCAGCCCTAAATCAGATACATAAGGATAATAAAGTCCTTCATTTATGGTTCCTTTGAGATACTTGAGAGTCCTTTTGGAAACATCCATGTGTGGTTTCCTTGGTGTGTGCATAAATTGACTTAGCACACTCACACTGTAACATATATCTACTCTTGTCAATGTGGCATAGTTGAGACTTTGATATGATGTGATGTCCTCTATAAGTTCACCTTCATGTGAGCTCAATTTGTGATTGACCTGCATTGGAGTACCTGCAATCTTACAATCTTGCATCTTGAATTTTGCCAACATGTCCTTAATGTACTTTCTTTGAGTGAGAAACAAACCATGATCTTTGTAGACAACTTCCAAACCTAGGAAGTAGGTAAGGTAACCCAAATCACTTATCTTGAACTCTTCTCTCATCTGAGCTTTGATCTTCTTCATACCATCTGCATCATTTCCTATCAATATAATATCATCTACATATACACATAGGTAGATGATCTCAGAATTACTCTTTTTAATAAAGAGTGAAGGATCTGCCTTGCTTGGTTGAAAACCTTTGTCCTGCAAGAATGAAACAAGTCTGAAATTCCAAGCTCTTGGAGCTTGCTTGAGACCGTACAATGCTTTGTTAAGTTTACACACATAATCAGGATTAACTTGATTCTCAAAACCAAGTGGTTGTGCCATATATACCTCTTCCGTTATCCAACCATTCAAGAATGCATTATTTACATCTAGTTGAAGTATCTTCCAATTCTTGGAAGAGGCAATACTATTGGGAAAGATGGATGGATGCTCCAAGAGACTGAGTAGGTACTACTAAACCCTGCTTTGTACCAGCCCTCTTTTGCTTCAGACTTGATAACTAGACCTCCTTAGCTTTCCAATGACACCATAAAATATCCTATGTACTTTGGAAATGATGTGGGCAATGATTGGATCAAAACAGATACCTTTGAAACTCACAAACTCAAAAAACCTTCTATTTATGTCTTGATACCTACTGGGTATTTTGCTCAGTATGACCAGTACAGTAGGAATTGGAAAAATTCCTTTTAGGGGTATTTAATTAGCTTAGTAAGCTACCTATTCCAAGTGGAATGATGTAAAAAGATAAACTATGCTAAGAGAAATCAATTTAGCAAGTTAAGCTATACCTCCGACTTTTTAGGACTGTAGTAGATAATGACCAGAGATCACCTCAACACAGATTTCTCCAAAATGGCTGAATAGAATCTCTTCAAACTTTGAATAGCATGTCGATAACTTCAATTTGAATCCAACAAGCTTTGAATCACTGAATTTGGTGAAGAATTGATGGAGATATGCCCTTCACAAATTGATAGACTTTTGAGTAGTCTAACAGAGAACTCAAAGATAGACAATGTGAATGTATGTATTAATGAACACTTGTATACAACTCCATTGGCATGAACTTCATTGCCAAATGGTGTAGAGAGGCGTGGGCTAGAGTGTAGACCTCATACACACTCAAAATCAGTAATGCGAGGTTCGGGAGTGATGATTTTTCTAACCGCGACTTTTTCATGTCCATTTTTATAAGGAATGAGTAAAAATTTGAATTCAAATTCAAACTTTTGGCTCCCTATGATCAAGCTCCTATATACTAGGAGATATTCCTTCAATCAAACAACTAACGTTTCCATGAATCCTTTTGGTAGGTGATTACAAGAGATTCCAAGTCAATTTGACTTTTACAATGAGATAAAGTGGTAATTAACCACTAGCAATGGTTTCTATGCTTCTTCACATATGTAAAATCTTCAAGATATCTTTCAAGCCAAATGTGTAGGCTTGTGATTTACACCAATAGCTCCCCCTCAAGCCAAACATTTTGGCTTGGTCTTCATCTTTAATCTTTAAGTATATCGTGCAATCCAATCATGGCTTTGAATCTGCAAAGTTTGGTTCCATCCAAAGCTTTAGTTAACAAATCTGCACACTGCATGTTGGTTGGTACATAGGTTAGTTGAATGTCCTTGCTTATCAACTTTTCTCTCACATAATGGTAATGGACTTCTATGTGTTTGGTCCTAGCATGATAAATAGGATTAGCTGCAAGGTGAAGGGAACTTGTATTATCTCTAAAGATTATTGGAGACCTAGTAAATAAACCCAATTCTGTATACAAAAGTTTAATCCATATTAGTTCTTGTGTGGCATTAGCCAGTCCTCTATACTCTACCTCTGTGGAAGACAAAGCAACAGTAGGTTGCTTCTTTGAAGACCATGAAATTGGTTTGTCACCTGCAAAAGAAATATATCCAGAAGTGCTCCTCCTATCATCCTTGCATCCTGCCCAATCTGCATCTGAATAAATTTTGATATCAATATCTGAAGTGTAAGGGAAATACAAACCATGGTTCTGTGTACCCTTGAGATACTTCAAGATTCTCTTGGCAGCCTCTAAGTGAGGTATCCTTGGCTTGTGCATAAATTGACTTAGCACACTAACTCCATATGCAATATCTATCCTTGTTAAGGTAGCATAGTTCAAGCTACCTACCATACTTTGATAGCCTATAATGTCATTGACTTCATCACCATCATGGGCACTTAGTTTTAGGTTTACCTCCATTGGAGTGCTTGCTACTTTGGCATCCTGCAAGTGAAACTTCTTCAACATATCCTGTATGTATTTTTCTGGAGTGATGTATATCCCTGAATTAGTGTAGACTAACTCAAGTCCCAAAAAATACTTCAATAGACTAAGATTATTGATCTTGAACTCCTTCATCATTTGACTTTTGATATATCTGATTCCATTGACATCATTACCTATAATGATGATATCATCAACATAAACACAAAGGTATATTACCTCTGAATTACTTCTCTTGATGAATAGAGAAGTATTTGCCTTGCTCATGACAAAACCTTGGTCTTGGAGGTATGTAGTTAACCTGTAATTCCATGCCCTAGGTGCCTGGTTCAATCCATATAAAGCCTATTTTAATTTGCAAACATATGTTACCTTCTTAGGGTCCTCATAGCCAAGAGGTTGTGACATATATACCTCCTCTGAAATCCATCCATTCATGAAATCATTCTTGACATCCGATAGGTACATATTCCAATTTGTTGATGCAGCCACACTTACCAACACTTTGATGGTTGGCATCTCGGCCAGAGGTGAGAATGTCTCCTCATAGTCAATGCCTTGGGTTTGTGCAAAACACTTGGCTACCAATCTCGCTTTGTACCTATTAATTGTGCCATCAAAATTTCTTTTAAGCTTATAGATCCATCTGGATCCTATTACCTTCATGGAGTCCTTCTTAGGTACTAACTCCCATGTGTCACTCTCTTTGAGTGCTTCAATCTCCTCATCCATAGCTTCTTTCCATTCTGATTTGGTTATTGCTTCTTCATATGATCTTGGTTCTTCATTTGACAAATCTTTGGCAAGATAAACAGAATGTTTAGTAACAAGAGATGTATCATACCCATATCTGATAGGTTTTTTGCTTTCTCTTTGTGATCTTCTAAATGGTTGAGTTGAAGATTCAGGTATGTCTTCAAGCTTCTTCATGTTCATGTTGCCTTTGGACTTCCATGCTTTGAATTCTTCAAGATTGATAGTATTTTCATCATCTGAACTTGAGTCTTCATTCTGAGTATGTTCCTCCTTTGTAAGACTTGGAAATTCCTCTTCCAAATCATAGGGTAATTTAACCTTCCTACATTCATTCTCATACCAAGAATCATTTTCATCAAAGACAACATCTCTACTTACCATGAATCCCTTATTGGTAGGATTATAAAACCCGTAACCTTTTTGATTTAAATCATACCCAATAAAGATGCATTTTTTAGCCTTTGGATCTAGCTTTCCTCTTATCTCAGAAGGAATGTGTACATATGCTACACATCCAAATATTTTGCAATTGTCAAGTGAGGGTCTCTTTCCACGCCATGCTTCATAGGATGTCATACCATCAAGAGACTTAGATGGTAACCTGTTTATGAGGTAAGTGGCAGTAGAAACACTTTCTGCCCATAGATAGTTAGGTAACTTTTTCTCATTCAACATAGACCTAGCTGTCTCAACAATTAATCTATTTCTTCTCACAGCTACCCCATTCTGTTCAGGAGAATACCTTGTGGTTATTTCTCTTTTGATGCCTCTGTACTGTAAGAAGTCTTCAAATTCATTGGAGAAGTACTCACCTCCTCCATCTGACCTTAGCCTTTTCAAATTCCTTCCTGTCTGATTTTCAACTAGTGCAAGATATTTTTTAAAGCAATTAAATACCTCATCCTTGTGCTTCATGAAGTACAATAAAGTCCATCTGCTATAATCATCAATGAAAGACACATAGTACCTTGATCCTGAGACAGAGGGGTCTTTGCTTGGTCCCCATACATCTGTGTGGACAAGCTCTAGGTAGCCTTCATGCATGTATCCTTTCTTTGAGAAGGGTAACCTGTGAGACTTCCCAAATTGACAAGCACCACACTTATAAATCATATGTTGCTTGGATACATTGGGTATCCCAAGCACACATTGGTCCTTGCACATTTGTTTCAAGGTTCTTTCTCCTATGTGTCCTAACCTTTTGTGCCAAAACTCAAGCTCTGAAAGTGTTTGATCTTTATAAATTTATAGTGCAATATTCTTTGTATCTTCTAACTCAAAGGTGAAAAGTCTACCTGATTTTTCTCGTTTAGTAATCCTCTTGAACCCATGCTTTGGATCCTCCAAAAATGCTCCATATTGGTTGAATCTAACGTGCAAACCTTTCTCCACAATCTGACCAACACTCATCAAGTTTTTGGTAATGGTTGGTATATAGAGTACCCTGCTCAACAAATTCTGATTTCCATCACAAGTCTTAACATTTCCAACTTTAACTACTGAATGCTTTGTGTCATCACCTATTTGGACTTGATTCTTACCTTTTGGTTCCTCAAGATCAGAGAGTAGTGCTACATTGCCAGCCACATGATTTGAGCATCCTGAGTCAATGTAGAATAGGTGGTCATCATTTGTACCTGACTTTGGAGTCATGTTCATGACTAGAAGAGAGTCATCCTGCTCCTCTGTGTAGTTGTTGTAATCCTTCATGGATTTGAATCCTCCTTAGTAGTTGCCATTGTAATTATTGTTGTAGTTGTTGTTGTAGTTATTGTTGTAGCTTTGGTGATGGTTGAATCTACCTCTTGACTCTAAGTATCCACCTCTTTGATATCCTCTTCCTCTTTGATTCTTGTAATTCTTGAAACACTCATCTGTAGTATGATTTGATAAACCACAAATGTTGCATGGTGAGGAGTTATAAGATCTTCCCCTACCTTGCTTACCTCCTCTGCCCCTTCCTCTTGATGATCTACCTCTCCCTACATAGTTGGCTTGGGAGGTAGAACCGTCATCTTCCACCTTCTTGCTCTTTCCTTTATCTTTAGACTTCTTATCAGTGTATAGGGCAGAAGAGTTATTACCTTTGGATGTGTCTCCATTCTTGTTGAGCTTTGCTTCATGAGTAAACAATTGTCCCATGAGAGTTGTAAGATCTGGAGTGTGCATGTCCATGTAAAGATCCATGGCAATGGTGAAGCTTTCCCATTTGTCATTAGCCTTGATCCCATTGATCACTTGCCTTACAATCTGCTCTTCTTCAATCTCTTCTCCTATGCTTGATAACTGATCTGCTACATCTTTAATCTTGGTCACAAATTCTGAAACAACTTGCTTAGGTTGCTTCCTTAATGTTGTGAATTCAATCCACAACTGATTTTTCCTACCCCTTGTGTTGGAGGAAAAATAAGATGACAAGGTTTCCCAAGTCTCTTGGGATGTCTTACAATTTCTAATATGTGGCAAAAGAAAATCAGATATAGAGTTGAGAAAATAAGACCTTGCCAATGCATCCTTAGCACACCATGTGTTGAGCTTTTCATGTTCTTTCTTAGTTGGTAATCCTCTTGTTTTGAATGAGGGCAATTCCTCATCTCCTGAGATGTATCCATAGAGACTCCTTCCTTGTAAGTAGGTCTTCATCCTTAGAGACCATGCTTGATAGTTGTTCCTGTCCAATTTATCAATAAATAAAGGAAAACCATCTCCCATTTTACCTTAACTTGCTTTGATACCACTGTTGGGAAAGATGGATGGATGCTCCAAGAGACTGAGTAGGTATTGCTAAACCCTGCTTTGTACCAGCCCTCTTTTGCTTCAGACTTGATAACTAGACCTCCTTAGCTTTCCAATGACACCATAAAATGTCCTATGTACTTTGGAAATGATGTGTGCAATGATTGGATCAAAACAGATACCTTTGAAACTCACAAACTCAAAAAACCTTCTATTTATGTCTTTATACCTGCTGGTTATTTTGCTTAGTATGACCAGTACAGTAGGAATTGGAAAACTTCCTTTTAGGGGTATTTAACTAGCTTAGCAAGCTACCTATTCCAAGTGGAATGATGTAAAAAGATAAACTATGCTAAGAGAAATCAATTTAACAAGTTAAGCTATACCCCCGACTTTTTAGGAATGTAGCAGATAATGAACAGAGATCACCTCGACATAGATTTCTCCAAAATGGCTGAATAGAATCTTTTCAAACTTTGACAGCATGTAGATAACTTCAATCTGAATCCAAAAAGCTTTGAATCACTAAATGTGGTGAAGAATTGACTGAGATATGCCCTTCACAAGTTGACACACTTTTGAGTAGACTAACAGAGAACTCAGAGATAGACAATGTGAATATATGTATTAATAAACACTTGTTTACAACTCCATTGGCATGAACCTCATTGCCAAATGGTGTAGAGAGGTATGGGCTAGAGTGTAGTCCTCACACACACTCAAAATCAGTAATGAGAAGCTCGGCAGTGATGATTTTTCTAATCGTGACTTTTCCATGTCCATTTTTATAAGGAATGAGTAAAAATTTGAATTCAAATTCAAACTTTTGGCTCCCTATGATCAAGCTCCTATATACTAGGAGATATTCCTTCAATCAAACTAACTTTTCCATGAATCCTTTTGGTATGTGATTACAAGAGATTCCAAGTCAATTTGACTTTTACAATGAGATAAAGTGGTAATTAACCACTAGCAATGGTTTCTATGCTTCTTCACATATGTAAGATCTTCAAGATATCTTTCAAGCCAAATGTTTAGGCTTGTGATTTACACCAAAAAATACTATGCAAAACCCTAATAGTAGGCATCTTTGCCACAGGAGAGAAGGTCTCCTCATAATCAAGTCCCTGAGTTTGTGCAAAGCCTTTTGCTACAAGCCTTGCCTTATACCTATTAATGGAACCATCAGAATTTTTCTTGAGTTTATAGACCCATCTTGAGCCTATTACCTTCATGGATGAAGTCTTGGGCACCAAATCCCAAGTGTTGTTTTCCTCAAGTGCTTCAATCTCTTCCTTCATTGCATGCTTCCATTCCGATTTTGCTTTGGCCTCTTCAAAGGATGATGGCTCCTCTTGGTTTATGTCCTGTGCTATGTAGATAGAATGTTTAGTTACTAATGAGGTGTCAAACCCATACCTTTCTGGTTTTTTCTTTTCCCTCATAGATCTTCTTAGGCCATGATGTGATGATTCTGCCTCATGTCCAAGTTCCTGCAATTTTGCTTTACCTTTAGACTTCCATGCTTTGATCTTTTCCATCTAAGATTCTTCATCATCCTCTGAGGTGTCTTGTTCTTCAATCTTCGGTTGTTCTCTACCAAGCTTTGGAAAATATTCTTCAAGATCATATGGTAAATTGACCTTCCTACATGAATCTTCATACCATGAATTGTTTTCATAAAAAACTACATCTCTGCTTACCAAGAATCCTTTGTTGGTAGGGTTGTATAACTTGTAGCCCTTTTGATTGTTGTCATATCCAATAAATACACACCTTTCCGCCTTTGGATCCATCTTGCCTCTAACCTGTGAAGGAACATGATCAAAAGCAATACATCCAAAAATTTTACAATGATCTAAGCTTCGTCTTCTTCCATTCCAAGCCTCATATGGAGTCATCCCATCAAGGGATTTTGAAGGTCCCCTGTTAATCAAGTAAGTGGCTGTAGATACAACCTCAGCCCATAAGTAATAAAGTATATGCTTTTCATTTAACATAGACCTTGCAACTTCAACAATTGTCCTATTCCTCCTTTCTGCCACTCCATTTTGCTCAGGAGTGTACCTTGTAGTTACCTCTCTTTTGATTCCTCTTTCTTGAAGAAAAGAATCAAACTCATGGGAGAAGTATTCTCCCCCTCCATCTGACCTTAGCCTTTTTAGTGATTTACCTGTTTGATTCTCCACAAGAGCCAAATATCTTTTGAAACATGAAAAAACTTCATCTTTGTGTTTCATAAAGAATAGGATAGTCCATCTGCTGCAATCATCAATAAAGGAGACATAATGCCTTGATCCAGATATTGAAGCTTCCTTGCTAGGTCCCCATACATCTGTATGTTACCGTTAGTGTCCATGTGAAAGGCCAAATGGCCATCGGACACTTCTTTGTATATGTTCTTTAATAAAACATATAGTGACCCGGTCAATCACAGATTGTAAGTTCGACCGCATTTATAAGACCTAAGAAGTCTGTCTTCGTACTCCCTGTGTACTGCGTTTTCTGCGTATTCTACAACATCTGTGCGGAGTATTGTGTGTGGCGACAGGAGCTCGGTTTTCTACTTTGAGCATATCGTCGTGGAGCTCTCGAGAAGGAGAGTCCAGTGTGGTGCACGCCATCGAAATAGTTCACTGGTATCAGAGCAGTTCGAGGCAAAAAGCTTTGTTCCTTTTGTGCGAGCGAAGCGAGTTCCCCCCCCCCCCCAGGTTTTCTCCAAGGCTTACGACTAAGGTGGCGACCAAGGCATAGACCTTGGCATACCTTGTCATCCGAGTCACCGAAGTCACCGTTGGCGCCGTTGGCTGTGCGCGAGGGAGGACCTCAACGATCAAGGAATATAGAGGTTCCCGGTACTTCCCGGGAGGTCACCCATCCCAGTACTGTTCCCCCCAGAGCTCGCTTAACCGCGGCAATCTCTTGCCACTAAGCTACACTCTTGTGGTGTTTGAAGAAGGGGAAAGACTAAGGTTGGCATTACCTTGAACAAGTTTTGGTCCCTCAAAGCTTCATTTTTGCTTTTAAAGCCTATTTCTGAAGCAATTTTGGGGTGTTTTTGGAGCCATTTTGGAGTACTTTCGCACGTAGTTCTCTTCACACAGGTCCAAGAACATCAAGAAGAGTGTTCCTTGTACTTCTCAGACAATAAATATCAACCTTTGGGGCTGTATTTTCAGCCACACTCGTAAAACTACAGGTTTCTCGAGGGGTTTTCAGTTGTGGTGGGAGCAGTCGCTGCAAATTTATGCAGGTTTTTAAAGCCTAAAACATCAGAGTTGACAAACACTTGCAGGTGTTATTGGCTAGTTTTTGGGCTGTGTATTCAGCCTTTCAGTGTCATTTTACTGCATATATTGAGCACATACACACCATGTACGCTTCTGTGGATACCGCTTATGTACGTCCATGTGGGCATTGATATAGCGGTTACGTTCTTTGCATAAAGCCTTTTACGTTTGATAAAGAGGGTCGTGGTGAGGTTTTCTTAACTGGGAGACACCCAGATGTCGGGGTCTCTTCGGTGATGCAGGTGGAAGACTTACCCAGCCTCGCCATAGGAGATGTATGATAGTTGTTCATAGGTGCTCAATAAGCCTAGTTGGCTTCTATTGGGTAACTGATTATATGCAGTGGAGTCAGTGATTCACTATGCAGGTAGACATGTTAGTACTTGCAGTTTTATGATACTTTGACACTGGTCATATGCTAATTTTGCATAGGATACTCTGGCAAAATTTTTCCAGATTTCTGGTTTAGTCAACTATATAGTGGTCGATTTACTCCTTGATACACTTATTTGTTGGTGTTTGGACTCTTCTAGCTCCATTATCATTCTATTCAGTTCTCTACGATCATGGCATCAGAGGTCTCAGGCACATCCGGTGGATCAGGGTCTAGTGCTAGCGTTCCGAGGAGGAGCTATAACTTGCAGGGCAAAGACCATTTTGAGATCCGAAAATTTGATGGCACAAACTTTGCTCTATGGAAGAATCAGATTAAAGATGTGCTGATTCAAAGAAGGCAATGGAAGCCAGTAAATGGGATTTCAAAGAAGCCTGCTGACATGGATGAAGATGATTGGGATGAGTTAGATGAAATGGCCAGGTCTACCATTCGCTTGCACCTAGCAGATAATGTTTACTTTACAGTATTAGACTGTGAAAGTGCAGAGGAGCTTTGGAAGAAGTTATGCAATACATATGAAAAAGAGACGGCATCAAATAAAGTATATCTGATGAGAAAATTATACGACCTTCGTATGAAGGACACAGATAGTGTTGCTGCTCATCTAAATGAGTTTGATGCCATATTCTCCCAGTTACAGGCTCAGAAAATGGATATGGACAATGAAATGAAAGCAGTATTGCTGTTATGCACCCTGCCATCATCATGGGATACATTTTGCACAGCTATTAGCAATAGTGCACCAGGTGGTAAACTCGTCTATGATGACATATGTGGAGCACTCTTGAGTGAGGAGATTCGTAGAAAATCTATGGTTGGCACTCAGAGTGGAGATGCATATAATGTTCGTGATTCTTACCAAGGAAAGAATCAACAACGTGGCAGGAGCAAGAACAAGGAAAAGAATGGTCAACGGAATAAGAGCAGAAGTAAATCAAGGAAGAGGGATATTGAATGCCATTATTGTCATAAGAAAGGACACATGAAGAAAGACTGTTATGCATTAAAGAATGCTAAAGGTAAAGGACAGAATGTTGATGGGCATGTTAAACAGTTACCTGCACCATCTACTTCGACTGTGAAGATTGAAGAAATTAATGCTATTTCTGATGATGCTGATGTGTTGACACTTGATAGTACTGTGCCATCTGAGGCACTTATGGCTGATTCTCTTTCCCACACCTCGCTGCTAGATTCTGGTGCTTCTTTCCATGTGACACCACATAGAGAATGGTTCTCTAATTATGCAGCAAAGTCTCTTGGTACCGTGAGACTTGGTGACTCTTACCAGTGTGATGTTGTGGGGATTGGAGATGTGGTTGTGCAGTTCATTGACGGTTCAAAATTTACTATGCATAATGTACGCCATGTACCTCAGTTATCACGCAGTTTGATGTTAGTTGGTCAACTTGATGACCTTGGTTACAAGGTGGTCTTCTATGCTCAGTCCTTTCGTATATCAAAGGGCAATATGGTTATTGCAAAAGGTAGGAAAGTTGGCTCACTTTACCCTTTATTTGTATCACAGAAAGAACACTTGTTAGCTGTTACTGAACAGCCTATGGCTTGTATTTGGCATGGTCGTTTGGGCCATATATCTCGTAGTGGAATGGAAAATCTTTCTCGTTCTGGCTACTTACCTGTGTTATCTTTCTCTGATTTTTCATTTTGTGAGCATTGTCAATATGGAAAGCAAACCAGAAATGTGCATAAAACGCACATTGACTCTTCAATTCAGCCTTTAGATCTTGTTCATACAGATGTGTGTGGTCCTATGCCCACTAGGTCCTTAGGTGGTTCTCTTTACTTTGTTACTTTCATAGATGATGCTACTAGAAAAGTCTGGGTATATCCTATCAAATCGAAGGATGATGTATTCCCTACTTTCAGAAAATGGCTTGCTTCAGTTGAGACTGAAAAAGGAACTAAGCTTAAGGCTTTACGTTCAGATAATGGGGGTGAGTATACCTCACATGAATTCAGCCTTTTCTGTCAGTGTAGAGGGATTCGTAGAGAGTTTACAGCTCCTTATACCCTAGTACAGAATGGTGTAGCTGAGAGGATGAATAGAACTATTCAAGATAGAGTAGTCTCTATGTTGCATCATGCAAACCTCTCACAAGGTTTTTGGGCAGAAGCAGTATTGACTGCAGTTCATGTGATTAACCTTTCACCTAGTACTGCCAAAGGTCTGAAAGTGGCACAAGAGTTATGGACAGGGAAACCACCATATTATGATCATCTTCGAGTTTTTGGGTGTGAAGCATATGTTCATATACCCAAGAATCTTAGACAGAAGTTGGACCATAAGTCAAAGAAATGCATTTTTCTTGGATATGGTCGAGAAGGACAATTTGGATATCGCTTATGGGATCCTGAAACACGGTCAGTGATCAAAAGTAGTGATGTCATTTTTAATGAGTCTAAGATGCATAAACAGCCGATTAAGGAGGTTGAAGTGAGAAGAGTGGTGTTTGAGGATACTAGTCCTCCGGTTAGCATGCATAAAAATGTTGCACATAGGGATGTTCAAGAGAATGTCCATTCAGATCAGTCTGCACATGTTCCTGTTCAGCAACCATTGAGACGTTCTGCACGTGTCTCATATCCACCTGATAGATATGTTCCAGGTTTAGATTTTGTTATGCTAACAGATGCCGGTGAGCCCTCTTGCTACAAAGAGGCTATGCAGACAGAGGATCATGTCAAGTGGGAGCGTGCCATGAAGAGTGAGTTGGATTCTATTCACAAGAATGGTACTTGGGACTTAGTACCTTTGCCAAAGGGAAGGAAAGCTTTACCATGTAAATGGGTATATAAGCTGAAATTCACATCAGATAGTGCTTCTCCAAAATATAAAGCACGGCTTGTTGCAAAGGGTTTTAAGCAACAACATGGTGTTGATTTTGAGGAAATCTTCTCCCCAGTGGTCAAGATGACTACTTTGCGCATGTTGCTTGGATTCGTTGCAATGGAGGACTTAGAGCTAGTCCAAATGGATGTGAAAACAGCTTTCTTGCATGGAGATCTTACAGATGAGATCTATATGGAACAACCAGAGGGTTATGTAGTTCCTGGCAAGGAAAGTCTAGTTTGTAAGCTCAAGAAGAGCTTGTATGGACTTAAACAGTCTCCTAGACAATGGTACCAAAAGTTTGATGCTTTTATGAAGTCCCAAGGCTATTCTCAGAGCAATGAGGATCATTGTCTCTACACAAAGAGATGTTCTGATGGCAGCTTGATATGCTTGATACTTTACGTCGATGATATGTTGATTGCTGGGAAGTCCTCTTATGATTTGTCAATTCTCAAAAAGAAGTTGAGTCAGACATTTGATATGAAGGATTTGGGGGATGCCAAACATATTCTTGGCATGCGCATTACTCGTGATAGGAGTAAAAGATGCATATACTTGTCTCAAAGTGAGTACATATCCAAAGTACTTCATCGATTCAATATGCAGGGTGGAAAGGCATTGAGTACACCTTTACCCACATATGTGAAATTGAGCAAGGATGACTGCCCCAAATCAGATGAGGAAAAGGAATTCATGACCAAAATTCCCTATCAGTCTGCTGTTGGTAGTCTCATGTATGCTATGGTAGCTACGAGACTAGACATTGCATTTGCAGTGGGAGTTGTGAGCAGATATATGTCTAATCCTGGCAAGAAACATTGGGAAGCGGTCAAAATGATTTTGAGATATCTGAGTGGCACTAAGGACAAGTGTCTATGCTTAGGTAGAGGGAAAGCATCCATTATTGGTTACACAGATTCTGACTATGCTGGTTGTGTAGACAATCGTAAGTCTACATCAGGGTACATTTTTCATTTTGCTGGAGGTGCTATCTCTTGGAGATCTCGTCTTCAAGAATGTACAGTTGTTTCCACCACAGAAGCAGAGTATGTTGCAGCAAGTGAGGCATGTAAGGAAGCATTGTGGCTTTCTCGTCTTGCTTGTGATATGGGTTTGCCTCAGCATGTACCTCACTTGCTCAGTGATAGTCAGAGTGCCATTGCTTTGGCTAAGAATCCGGTCTATCATGCAAAGACCAAGCACATTGAGGTGAGGTATCACTTCATTAGAGATTGCTTAGCCACTGAGAGCATTATTCTTGAGAAGGTTCACACTCGAGATAATGCTGCAGATGCTTTGACTAAAGCTCTACCACAGGATAGCTTTCGACACTGTTGTCACTTGATGGGGGTTACTTGATTCTTGATCTTACGCAGTCACTTGTATACTGTGTAACATGCCCATCAGGTGGGAGGTATAGTTTGTATACTTACACTCAGGTATTCTTTATCATTCTTTCTTTTTTCTCCCATAGTTACTCTGGCCATATTGGCCTTTAGTGGGAGATTGTTACCGTTAGTGTCCATGTGAAAGGCCAAATGGCCACCGGACACTTCTTTGTATATGTTCTTTAATAAAACATATAGTGTCCTGGTCAGTCACAGACTGTAAGTTCGACCGCATTTGTAAGACCTAAGAAGTCTGTCTTCGTACTCCCTGTGTACTGCGTTTTTTGCGTATTCTACAACATCTGTGCGGAGTACTGTGTGTGGCGACAGGAGCTCGGTTTTCTACTTTGAGCATATCGTCGTGGAGCTCTCGAGAAGGAGAGTCCAGTGTGGTGCACGCCATCGAAATACTTCACTGTATGAACCAACTCCAAGAGATCTCCATGCATATAACCTTTCTTCATGAATGGTTACGTGTGAGACTTTCCAAATTGACATGCACTACACTTATAAATCATATGCTGTTTTGACAAATTAGGGAGTCCAAGTACACTTTGGTCCCTGCAAATTTGCTTTAATGACCTTTCACCAATATGTGCTAACGTTTTGTGCCATACTTCCAATTCTGTGAGTGTTTGACTACCATAATTAAAGAGAGCAATATTTCTACTGTCTTGTAATTCAAATGTGAACAATCTACCTGCCTTTTCACCTTTTGAAATTCTTCTAAATCCTTGACTTGGATCTTCAACAAATGCTCCTGCTTTTGTGAACCTGACTTGCAACCCTTTCTCTACTATCTGCCCAACACTTATCAAATTCTTTGTGATGGTAGGGACATAGAGTACCTTACTGTTGATGTATGAAACACCACAAAAAATGAATTAAGGTGACACTAGAACACCTCTATGGTCACCATTAACTCATTGCCACTCCAAACTTTGAGAAATGATAGCCTAAAGTGAGAACTTTGCTTCTACAGAAATTCCTAGTCACTGAAATGACATACCTTCAGTATTTTGCTAATTTCTCCTAGCTCAAGTATTATTTCTCCATGAAACTTTATAGGCTAAAACTAGAAGAGTGGAGCTTTCCAACAAGCTATCATATGCATCAAACGGATCTCTAGAACTCAAGTTATGGCTCTCACAAGATGACCCTCTATGACCTTCCAAAACTAGAAATTTTACCTGTTTTAGTAAGAGCGCCTGTTTAAAATTAGAATTCGATGCCTAGCATCGACTTGCAACGAGAATTCGATGCCGGGCATCGACTTGGGATGTTTTTGGCCACTTTTCAGCAGGGATTCGATGCCGGGCATCGACTTCCCGCATAAAGTCTTGATCTTTTGGACACCAAAACTATAGGTGATTTCATGCACACTTACAATATGACTTAACAACTGGAATTCGATGCCAGGCATCGAGTTGCTCCAACAACATCATCTTTTCAAGAAGATTTGGCAGTAGAAAAAATCAGATATGAAGATAAGGACTTATCAAGTGAGATTCGATGCCACGCATCGACTTGCTTGGAAAACTTCAACCTTTCAAATCATTACACAGAAGACAAACATTGGAGATGGAGGAAGAAGACTTATACACAGAACTTTAACTAGTTCTTGTCAAACTATGAAAACTCAGAAGCTTACAAGTGCTTTCTCGCTCAGAGAAGCCCGACTATACTCGGTCATACAAAAATGAGTTCTTCTCACTTTCTCATTGTCTTCCTCCTTCTTCTTCTCACCGCGTTAGTTAACACTAACTAACTTATATAGACTTTCTCATTCCCGTGACTTTTAAAAAACTTCTAGAACTAAAGTGAACTAACTTTACAAGTATAATACATTTGTGAATTTGTCCCTTCACATAGGCATGGGGTTTTCTTCCTAAGATTTGACCTTCAAATATATGTCCAGTTAGTGATGGTTTCTCCAACAGCTCCCCCTCAATCACTAATTGACATTCCCTGTTTCTTCATATCTTCTTCTTTTCTTTTACTCCTGCCATGCTTTTGAATCTGCTGGTCTTCACACCATCCAAGCTCTTTGTCATTATGTCTGCTAACTGATCTTTAGTAGAAATGTACTCCACTTCAATCTCCTTCTCCATTACCTTTTCTCTGAGAAAATGATACTGTATCTCTATGTGCTTTGTCCTTGCATGAAATACTGGATTTGCTGCAAGATAAAGTGAACTCATATTATCTCCATGTATTGTAGGTGTACCTTGATCAATGCCTAAGCTCTTGAACAATGTCTGCATCCATATGACTTCCTTAGCTGCTTCCACAAGTCCTTTGTACTCTGCTTCAGTTGATGATAATGCTACTGTATGTTGTTTCTTTGAACACCAACTTACAAGCTTATCACCAATGTATATCATGTAACCATGAGTTGATCTTCTGTCATCCTGGTTACCTGCCCAATCTGAATCACTATAGGCTCTCAACTTCAAATCTGATGTAAAAGGATAATATAATCCTTCCTTTATAGTTCCTTTGATATATCTGAGAACTGATTTGACCTGCAATCCAATGTGGGTCCTTTGGACAATGCATGAATTGTGACAAAACTCCCACTGCATAACTAAGATCAGGTCTTGTTAGTGTAGCATAAATCAAACTACCCACAAGAGATTGATACTTCCTCATATCTTTGTAGTATGCACCATCATATTTACTGAGCTTGTGATTAACTTCAAGTGGAGTTGAAGCTTCTCTGCAATTTTCCATATCAAACTTCTTCAACAAGTTCAGAAGATACCTTTCTTGTGACACATACATGCCATGATCTGTATAAGTAACTTCCATTCCAAGAAAGTATGATAACTTTCCTAGGTCACTGATCTTGAATTCTTTTTCAAGCAATCTCTTTACCTCCTTGATTCCTTCATCTGAAGTACCTGTGATTATAATGTCATCTACATAAATACAAATGTAGATTGTACCTTCCTCTATTCTTCTGATAAGTAGACTTGGGTCTGCTTTTGAACTTTGATATCCAAGATCATTGAGATACTTCACCAGTCTATAGTTCCAAGCTCTTGGAGCTTGCTTCAATCCATACAATGCTCTTCTCAACCTGCAAACAAAATTTGGATACCTGGAATCTATAAACCCTTGAGGTTGTTCCATGTATACCTCATCTGATATGTATCCATTCAAGAATGCATTCTTTATATCCAATTGACTTAGAGTCCATCCTTTTGAAGCTGCAATAGCAATGATTGTCCTTATAGTCGACATCTTAGCTACATGACTGAATGTCTCATCATAATCTATGCCATAGGTCTGGGCATAGCCTTTCACCACCAGTCTAGCTTTGTATCTGGCTATACTTCCATCTGCAAGCTTCTTCACTTTATAAACCCATTTATTTCCAATTACTTTCTTACCATTTGGTTTAGGAACAAGTTCCCATGTCTTGTTCTCCTCCAGTGCATTGAACTCTTCCTTCATTGCTTCTTCCCATTGCTTCTTACCTTTAGCTTCATCATAGTTCTGGGGTTCTTCATCATCTTTGACCATATATGCATAGTTCTTCTGAGTTATGTAAGAAGTATCATAAGAATACCTTTCTGGTTGTCTTCTAGTCCTGCTTGACCTTCTTGGTTCACATTCTTCATAAGTTTCTGGATACACTTCTTCATCAAATATAGGAGCTTCTTCATTTCTTCTTGTTAATCCACTTGTGGATGTACTTGCTTGCATATAGTCTTCATCTCTATTTACCTGCACAATTGATTTTCCTTTCTCACATCTTCTTACCTCTTCTTCAAATTCTTCAGCTGTATGACTTTGATCTGCATACCAACTTTTCTGTTCATCAAATGTAACATCTCTAGAAACAATAAATTGTTTTGTTAGAGGATTCCACAACCTGTAACCCATCTGCTTTTCATCATAACCAATGAACACATATTTTTCTGCCTTTGGTTCAAGTTTATGCCTAAGTTGTGATGGCACATAAGCATATGCAATTGATCCAAACACTCTACAATGATCTAGTGTTGGTTTCTTACCCCACCAAGCTTCATATGGAGTCATTCCATTCAGAGCTGCACATGGTAATCTATTCACAAGATATGTAGCTGTATTTACAGCTTCAGCCCAAAGATAATTTGGACAATTCTTCTCCTTCAACATAGCTCTAGCAAACTCAACCAAAGTCCTGTTCCTTCTTTCTGCTACACCATTTTGTTGTGGTGTATACCTGCAAGTGATTTCTCTCTTAATACCTGCATTCCAAAGATAATCATTGAAATCTTGGGAGAAGTATTCTCCCCCTCCATCAGACCTCAGTCTTTTAAGCTTTTGACCTGTTACTCTCTCTGCATATGCATGAAAATGCTTGAAGGCTCCAAACACTCCCGATCTTTCCTTCAAAACATATAATGTTATCCATCTTGTAGCATCATCAATAAAAAGAACATAGTACCTTGAGCCACTGATAGATCCTTCTTTTGTTGGTCCCCATACATCTGTATGAATGAGCTCAAGTACTCCATCATGTTTGAATCCTTTCTTTTGAAATGGTAACATGTGTGCTTTACCCATTTGACATGCTTCACATTTATAAACCATATGTTGACTTTGCACATTTGGTAATCCTAGTACAGACTGATTAGCAACCATAGCTTTAATTCCTCTTTCATTGAAATGACCTAATCTCTTATGCCAGAGATCAAGTTCTGTAATCACTGCTTCACCATGTGTGAGCAAAGCTTGACCAATGTTCCCTTGCACTCTTAAAGTAAAGAGTCTACCTTCTTTCTTACCAGAGACAATCTAATTATATCCATTCTCTGGATCTTCCACAAAAACTCCTTCATTTGTAAACCTGACTTGAAAACCTTTTTCAACTATCTGTCCCACACTAATCAAGTTTTTAGGTATTGTGGGAACATACAAAACATTGGTTAGCAAATCTGCTCCACTCTTGCATTTCACCTTTCCAATTGAATGTACACTATGTCTGGTATTATCACCTGTTTGAACTGTGTGACTAGAAATGCCTTTTTCCAATTCTGACATCAATTCTATGTTTCCTAACAAATGATTAGAACATCCAGAGTCAATGTAAAATACCTTTAGATCTTCTTTGTCTGATGTGTTGATTGAATTCATCATCAATGATGTATGACTTTCATTCTGTGTGTCATTTGTATAGTTGTAGTAGGTGGTGTTGTAGGATTGATTCTGTCCCCAACTTCTTCCTCCACCTCTACCATAGCCTCCTCTTTGACTTTGTCTACCTCTTTCGAAATTACTTTGATATCTTCCACCTCGACCTCTGCTATTGTTGTTTTGATTCTGGTTTGATCCTTGTTGATTGTGCCAACAGTCATGAGCCAAATGATTACTCAATCCACAGATCCAGCAGGCCTTCTTGTTATTATTTTGATTACCTCTTCCTCTTCCAAAACCTCTTGCTCTTCCTCTACCAGTGCCTTTACCTCTTGCATAATAAGCTTGAGAACTAGACTCCTCTTCATCCTTTGCTTTACCTTTATCTCCTTTCTTCTTGTTCTTCATGTACATTGCAGAACTTTGTCCTTTATCTCCATCTCCCTTCAAGTCTTGCTCATATGTGAGCATCAAACCAAGCAACTGGTTCAAATCTGGAACATAATGATTTAATGAAAGTTCTGTTGATAAGACAAGAGGTTTCCACCTTTCATCCCCTCTCAAACCTGCAAGTAATTGAGCAATCAATCTGTGATCTTCAACATCTTCATCTATGGATCCAAGACTATCTGCTAGATCCTTCATCTTAGTGACATAATCACTAATGGTTTGACTTGGCTTCTTCTTGAATGTTGTAAACTCTGACCATAGACTTGCTTTCGGTGCTTTAGTAGTACTTTGGAAATGATACTCCAATGCATTCCATATATCTTCAGATGATTCCAATCCTCTGATGTGTGGTAGCAAATGATCAGAGATTGTATTGTAGATGTATGCTTTTGCACTTGCATCCTTCTTCTGCCAATGCTTTAAAGCATCAAGTTCCTCTTTCTTTGGTCGGCTTTCATCTTCAAATACTGGCTTCTCTTCTTCACCTGTTACATATACCATGAGATCCTTACTCATAAGTAAGGCTTCCATTCTCATTACCCATGCGGGGTAATTATCTCTATCCAGTTTGTCAATGGAGATATGATCTGCCATAGTTCTTTTCTTCTGCTGCAACCTGTGAGCTTAAAGGATAAAGGATAATACCTTTTGAAGTTCTTTGTGTATGAGGATACTTTTGAAGTAACCTTTTGATGCCTTGTGTCTTCAAATGCTTCACCTTTCAAACTTTACTGGAAAACTTTACAAAACTTCTCGTACCTTTGTCGTCTTCTGCTCTCGAGAATCTTTCTGTTGTGATACCACTTGTTGATGTATGAAACACCACAAGAAATGAATTAAGGTGACACTAGAACACCTCTATGGTCACCATTAACTCATTGCCACTCCAAACTTTGAGAAATGATAGCCTAAAGTGAGAACTTTGCTTCTACAGAAATTCCTAGTCACTGAAATGACATACCTTCAGTATTTTGCTAATTTCTCCTAGCTCAAGTATTATTTCTCCATGAAACTTTATAGGCTAAAACTAGAAGAGTGGAGCTTTCCAACAAGCTATCATATGCATCAAACGGATCTCTAGAACTCAAGTTATGGCTCTCACAAGATGACCCTCTATGACCTTCCAAAACTAGAAATTTTACCTGTTTTAGTAAGAGCGCCTGTTTAAAATTAGAATTCGATGCCTAGCATCGACTTGCAACGAGAATTCGATGCCGGGCATCGACTTGGGATGTTTTTGGCCACTTTTCAGCAGGGATTCGATGCCGGGCATCGACTTCCCGCATAAAGTCTTGATCTTTTGGACACCAAAACTATAGGTGATTTCATGCACACTTACAATATGACTTAACAACTGGAATTCGATGCCAGGCATCGAGTTGCTCCAACAACATCATCTTTTCAAGAAGATTTGGCAGTAGATAAAAATCAGATATGAAGATAAGGACTTATCAAGTGAGATTCGATGCCACGCATCGACTTGCTTGGAAAACTTCAACCTTTCAAATCATTACACAGAAGACAAACATTGGAGATGGAGGAAGAAGACTTATACACAGAACTTTAACTAGTTCTTGTCATAACTATGAATACTCAGAAGCTTACAAGTGCTTTCTCCCTCAGAGAAGCCCGACTATACTCGGTCATACAAAAATGAGTTCTTCTCACTTTCTCATTGTCTTCCTCCTTCTTCTTCTCACCGCGTCAGTTAACACTAACTAACTTATATAGAATTTCTCATTCCCGTGACTTTTAAAAAACTTCTAGAACTAAAGTGAACTAACTTTACAAGTATAATACATTTGTGAATTTGTCCCTTCACATAGGCATGGGGTTTTCTTCCTAAGATTTGACCTTCAAATATATGTCCAGTTAGTGATTGTTTCTCCAACACTTACTAAGTAGGTTGATGTTTTCATCAGGTGCTTTGACATTGCCTATTTTCTCCACATGATGTTTTGTGTCATCTCCTATTTGTACCTCATGCTTATTCCTTGGATCTTCTAAATCTAGCACATGATTTGAACAACCTGAATCTATGTAGAAAACATGCTCATCAGATTTACCTTGTGGCATAGCCATGTTCATGATCAATAATGAATCCTCTTTGTTTGAATCTTCTGCGTAGCTATTGAAGTCTCTCCTTCCTTTGTAGCCTCCTTGATAGTTTGAATGATTGTAGTTGTTTTAGTTGCCATGATAATTATTGAACCTTCCTCTTGAGTAACCATAACTTCCTCTATTGTATCCTCTGCCTCTTTGATTCTTGGAATTCCTAAAGCAATTTTTAGTTGTATGATTAGTTAGTCCACAAATAGAACATGAGTTGGAGTCTTGGGATCTCCCCCTGCCTTATCTACTTCCTCTTCCTCTACCTCTGCCATGTCTTCCTCTACCTGCATAGTTAGCTTGATATGTACCTGCTTCATCATCCACTTTCTTTGCCTTTCCTTTGTTATCTTTGGACTTGCTCTTATCAGTGTATAAAGCTGAAGATTGATTACCTTTAGAGCTTTCTCCATTTTTGATAAGCTTTGCCTCTTGAGTAAGTAGTTGTCCAATGAGTGTATTGAAATTAGGTTCATGCATGTCCATGTACAAATCCATAGCTGTGGTGAATGCTTCCCACTTGTCATCTGCCTTCAAGCCATTGATGACCTGCCTTACAATTTTCTCTTCATCTATTACCTCTCCAATG
The DNA here is from genome assembly GCA_020310875.1 of Ceratopteris richardii. Taxonomy (NCBI): domain Eukaryota; kingdom Viridiplantae; phylum Streptophyta; class Polypodiopsida; order Polypodiales; family Pteridaceae; genus Ceratopteris; species Ceratopteris richardii. Next base: position 171,089,386 of record CM035415.1, read on the forward strand.
CTTCCCAACTGATTTGCTATGTCCTTGAGCTTTGTGACAAAATCAGCCAGATTTTGTTTGGGAGCCTTCTTGAGAGTTGTGAAATCCAGCCATAGTTGATCCTTCCTAGCTTTAGTACTTGAAGAGAAGAAAGCTTCAAGTGCATCCCACACTTCCTGAGATGTCTTACAACTTCTAATGTGAAGCAACAAAAAATCTGAGATAGAGTTGAGGAGATAAGACCTTGCAATTGCATCCTTGGAGCACCATGTGCTCAATCTTTCTTGCTCTTCTTGTGTTGGTTGACTTTTGTTCCTGGAACTTGGCATAACTTCATCTCCAACCATATAACCATATAAAATTCTACCTTGGAGATAAGATTCCATTCTTAATGACCAAACTGAGTAGTTACATCTGTCCAATTTGTCAATTGATGAAGGAAATCCATTTGCCATGTTGTCCAACCTTGCTCTGATACCACTGTGAAGAGATGGATAGATATGTGCTTGAAGATGAAGCAGTGTTGCAAAATCCTTGATCTGCACCAGCCAAATGAACTCCAGGAGTATATGGTGGGCCCTTTTAGCTTTCCAATGGATGTATTAGACACCCTATGTACCTTGGAAGATCACTCTCAAAAAGATAGATCAAAACAAATAAGTTGGAGTTAGCTCAGAGGTGAAGAACTTGCTATTTTGGTTCATACACCTGTCAACTATTTTGCATAATTCTCTGAGCACAGCAGCAATTAGCTTAATTCCTCTTGGGGAAGTCTAGCTAACTTAAAGAGCTAACTTTCAAGAGTAATCATATAAAAAATAATGAACCAGACACTGAGAAAGATGTTTAACAAGGGATGACATCATCCCGATTTTCACGGGCTGCTAGAGTAATGAGACTAGGGAGCACAAAAATAAACATAACTCTAGATTTAAGCATTAAATGATTATGGAAATTTGTATGCTTATTCTAGATAGTATGCGGAATCCAAGAAGCTTTAAATCATTGAATTTGGGCAAGTATACACTAGGAAACAACTCTGACAAGATGAGTAAAAAAGTTGGGTACCTGACAGAGAAGTGAAAATGAACAGACATTGTTGACTTCAATTGAACATAACTGAAGATTGAAACACCCAAATGAAATGAAAATTGGTGAGCATATGGTAGACTTTTAGAGCTAACGTTAGCAAGTTAAATCACTAAAATTGATGCACCAAGCTTAGAGAAACCATCTCTGCAATCTGACCCAGAAAACTGAGAGATATGGCAGTGAGTAGTACACTTCACAAGAACATGGAAATATGAACTCAAATGATCATGAAAATGAAAGTATATTGCTTGTACAATACAATGAACTTACTGATACATATGTGTGCCTTGGAATCACACCTTGATATGGCATAAAGCTTAGCTCTTGGAGGTCTTTACATAGGTCTCTCTCACCACGACTAAAGCTGCCATCTATTTATAGTTGAGCTTGGGAGGCTAACTTCCCTCAATCACTCTCCAATCAATTAGTGATTGATTTGATTCTCTACCTACCACAAATCAGGAATTCGTGGCTCCTCTTTCCCTTTTTGGTCAAGTGGACTCAACCACTTAAGATTCTTTCACTTTTACATGAAGTAAAGTCTTCAAAAGTTACAAGAGGTAGTTCACAAGTGAACTTTATATAGTCTTCATTTTAAGGCTTCTTCTATGACTTTGTGGGACTCAAGCCAATACTTAGGCTTGTCATAGACTTGCTCCAAGAGGGTTATGGTGTGTTGATTTGTACATGGTTTAGGTGTGGGTGAATTATTACAAATGTCTTGTTTAGTCGGGGTGGGAGTAATGTTAGACAACGGTACATGAGGAGACTTCTGGATACATTTTGGTATCCACTTCCTAAGAGTTGCTGAGCGGGGAGTATGTTTCTGCTGAGTGGCAAAAGGTGATATTGGCTATGGTGGTATTGATGGGTGAAGAGATTTCTGAGGGGCATATATTACATGGCTTGAGGGTTGAGCTACAATACACTGTTTGGGTACCCAAATCTGCGTGGGTGTGGGTCGATTTGTAAGGTACTTCTTGGCGATCCAAATCTGTCGAATGTTCGTACTCGTGGAAGAAGGTCAAAAGGCTCTGGATACTGCTTCTGATTCTGCCATAACTTCTTCTTGTCATTGTCTGCATTGGTGAAATTTGTCGGTGGTTTCTGTCCTTTTGGCACCCACATTTGTCTCGTGCCACTTGCTTTGTGATACTAATACTCCTTTCTTGCTTGTGTCATCTGAGATGGTCGTCAGTCTGGGTTCGTCCATTGTGGATGACTCCTTTGTGGTTGAGGTTGAGAGGTCGGATGGACACTCTGCTTTGGGAAAGAAGGGAGGTCCAACACTTGCGAAACCTGCCCATTAGGAAGTGCTCTATTTTGTACTATTAATCTAGGCCAGTCCGCAATAAGTATGGAAGGATGGGCACCGCAGGGTATCTTGCCCATGTGGTTGCTGATGCAGTCCACGTGACCACTGATGAAACCCACCTCACCTACAATGGTCCCCACTTATTCGCTGCTGGAAGACCGGGAGAAAATCTATTGACGTCCTTTTATCTGGCCCCTATCCATCAGCAAGCTATCATGGGTTGACTTTGGAGTGAGCATGCTTAGTCGAGGGATTTGACCAAAGATCTTCCGATCCTCTGTTGCATGCGTTTCATAGGGTCTGGCGTTACATACCTCAGGCAGAGTGTTGTTAGGGAAGTCAAGCGGTATCACTCGCTGTTGATCTAAGGTTCCAATCTACAAGGAGCCTTGTCTAAGATTTAGGTCTGCTAAGTGATCGTATAACCAATCTTGGCCAAGGATTAGGGGTTCTATCAGGTCCTCGTCATGGCACACTAGTAGCTTTGCTGTCATGGTCACCTCGTGTATTAGGATAGGAAGATCCACCTCACCCATGCAAGGGGTTTCCATTCCTCTTAGCCCTATGAGGTATGCCTCAATTGGCCGCATTTCTATTCTTGAGTCCTTATAGTGGGACCATCTAATCACACTAGTCGCAGCACCTGAGTCAATTAAAGCCCTGAGCTCTTGGCAAGGGTTGCCGTGCTCTAGCCTGAATGTAATGAATTGTCTCCTGTCCACTATGCTAGGATGAGTACTTGACTTTGCTTGACACATGGCCATGGGGTATCTGGGTGTTGTTTCCAGATGGTTATAATGTTCTCTCCCTAGTCCTTGTCTTCTTAGCTTCATGCGCTTAATGTGTTCTATAGCTTATGCCTGAGATTCTACACGTATTCTATTTTCTTCCTCCTTACGCTTCTTTGCCAATGTGAGTCGTCTAAGCATATCCTCACTAAGAGGTTCTTGATATAACTTGACTCCACAGCCACTAATGTAATTAGGCATTATGTCTCCTTCTAAGGTGGCTAATTTTACTGCTCCACTTGTTGAGAGTCTGTTAATGATCATAGGTCCATAACCTCGCTTTTCCAGTTTTCGTGCATGCTGTTTCAACATATACACTAGGAATAAATCTCCTTCTTTTAAGCATTTATCTTTCACATGCGCATCAAAATATGATTTCTATCGCTTCTTTGCTGCGTATATTCCTACTGCTACTTTCAGCCTGGTTTCTCCTAATCGTTCCAAGTCCATTATCCTGGATGATAATTCATGCCCGGTTTACTGATGTTCTTGTGCAACCTTAAGGGTCGGTATCAAGAAGTCCAAGGGAAGCACAACATCCTAACCAAAAATCATTTGAAAGGGAGTTGCATTGAGTACGGTTTTGTAGGCCACTCGATATGCCCAAACAACACGATGTAACTGTTTGTCCCAATCTGAACATTTGTTGTTCACGAGTTTCGTCAGTACGTTACAAAGGATCTTGTTAGTGCTTTCAGCTTGACCATTGGCCTGAGGATAATATGGTGCGGATTTATTATGAATCACCATAAAATCCTATAACAAATATTCAGTGATTTGGTTTAGAAAGTGAGTTCCTCGATCGCTCACTAACTCTATAGGCAGTCCATATCTTGTAAAGACATTTTCAAATAAGAATTTTGCAGTCGTGAGTGCATCATTCTTTTTAGTGGCCTTTGCCTCTACCCATTTGGTAAGATAATCTGGCACAACAATAATGTATTCAGCATGTGTACTTTTTGCAGGGGGGTTAATGGGTCCTACAAAGTCTATACCCCACTTAAAAATGCACGTCCTCCCATCATGCGTTTCAATGGCATTTCATATCTGCGAGTAGGAAATTGAGTTCTTTGGCACACATCACCTCTCTTTACATAGGTATGTGCGTCCATGTGAAGAGTGGGCCACCATAATCCTGCAAAGAGGATGGCTTTGATTATCCTATCGGGTCCAAAATGACCTCCTGCAACACCTTGGTGTGCAGTCTCGAGTACGCTCAAGTAATCACTTTCATGAACACATTGTCTTAGGTATCCGTCTCGTCCTCGTTTGTATAGATTGTCGCCAATAATTGAATAGTCTTGAGCTTCTTGATCTAGACTTCGTTGTCATGCTAAGGTCATTCCTTGAGGGAATGTCTTCATCCTCAAGTATGTCACTAAAGGTTCACTCCATTCTGCTGTGAGAGACACGTGATACAACGTAGCATATTCTACTAGTGGTCTTTCACAACAAACAGGGCATTCTTTACACAACTTGTAGACATCTGCTTCCATAGAAGGCCAATATACTCCTAATCTCTACAGAGTCTGTAAGGTACGATGTCGTGAGTAATGTTGATTTAATGCACCTACATGATCTAATTGCAACCAATTCGCATGTTTTGATTCATCTACACAACAAGCAAGAATCTTTTGATTATCCTATTTATATATACTTCCTACTATTATTTGATATCTCTGAGACTTGGTAATCTCTCCTTCCTTGATCCTTATCCTAGGATTCTTGGATCCATATGTGAGAATAGGGACAATCGGCTTACCCCATTCTAGTGCTATCTCAAGGTTAAACAAATCTGCATAAGGTAATTCATCTGCTATCCCTTGAGGAGCTTCTCCTGTGGTTAATCTTGAAAGGTGGTGAGCTCTAAGATGTATCTTTCCCTTCCTGAATACTACTTCAAAGTCGTACTCCATCAGTAATAAAAACCAACGTATCAGTCGTCTCGTGTTACATGGCTTATTGACTAAGTATAGTAATGCTTGATGATCTGTAAAGAACTTGAACTTGTTTGCCAACAAATAATTTCTGAATTTCTTTACCATGTAGATCATTCCTAATCCTTCTCATTCCGTAGTGGTGTAATTTCTTTCTGCCACATTCAGCTGTCTGCTTGCATAAGCTATGGGGAGATCTATATTACCTTCCTTCGTGGGTTGTGCCAACACACATCCTATGGCATAGTTGGATGCATCCACATGTACATGGAATGGCTTGCTCCAATTTGGGGTTTTCAATGTAGGTGCTGAGCACAAACATCGTTTAAGTTCATTGAATGAACTGTCACACTCATCTGTCCATTCAAACTTAGTCAAAAGAGAGTACATAGGCTTGGCTATGATTGCATACATGTGTATGAATTGTCTGTAATAATCACAATGTCCCATAAATGCCTGTACCTCTTTTACATTATTTGGCCTAGGTAGATCTGCAATTACCTTCACTTTTTCTTCATCTATCAAAATTCCATTCTTTGACACAATGTGTCCTAGAATTTTGCCTTGTCTGATCATGAAAACACACTTGTCTAGGTTCAAACAAACCTGATATTCTCGACATTTGTCAAATAGTTGTCTTAACTCGAAGATATGTGTTTGTCTCATATTTGAATGAGTGCATAAATCATCGACATAAACTTCCAAATTCTTGCATAAGAATTTCTTAAAAACATGACACATGAGTCGCTGAAAAGTGGCGGGTGCATTTGTCAAGCCAAATGGCATTACACGAAATGCAAATATTGTTGGAGCAAGTCTATGACAAGCCTAAGTATTGGCTTGAGTCTCACAAATTCATAGAAGAAGCGTTCAAATGAAGACTATGTAAAGTTCACTTGTGAACTACCTCTTGTAACTTTTGAAGAGTTTACTTAATGTAAAAGTGAAAGAATCTTAAGTGGTTGAGTCCACTTGATCAAAAAGGGAAAGAGGAGCCATGAATTTGTGATTTGTGGTAGGTAGAGAATCAAATCAATCACTGATTGATTGGAGAGTGATTGAGGGAAGTTAGCCTCCCAAACTCAACTATAAATAGATGGCAGCTTTAGTCGTGGTTAGATTGATCTATGTGAAGATCTCCAAGAGCTTAGCTTTATGCCATATCAAGGTGTGATTCCAAGGCACACATATGTATCAGTAAGTCCATTGTATTGTACAAGCAATATACTTTCATTTTCATTATCATTTGGGTTCATATTTCCATGCTCTTGTGAAGTGTACTACTCACTACCATATCTCTCAGTTTTCGGAGTCAGATTGCAGAGATGGTTTCTCTAGGCTTGGTGCATCATTTTCAGTGATTTAACTTGGTAAAGTTAGCTCTATAAGTCTACTATATGATCATCATTTTTAATTTCATTTGGGTATTGCAATCGTCAGTTATGGTCAGTTGAAGTCAACCCTATCTGTCATTTTCACTTCTCTGTAAGGTACCCGACTTTTTTTATTCATCTTGTTAGAGCTGTTTCTCAGTGTGTAAATATCCAAAATCCAAGAATTAAAGCTTGTTGTATGCAACTTACTGTGTAGTATAAGCATACAAAGTTTCATAATCATTGGATTCTTAAATCTGGAATTATGTGCATTTTGCTACTCACTGGTCTCAAACTGTAGCAGCCCTTGAAAATCGGGATGATGTCATCAGATGTTAAACATCATTCTCAGTGTGTGGTTCATTATTTTTGATGCGATTACTCTTGAAAGTTATCTCTTTAGGTTAACTAGACTTTTGCAAGAGGAATTGAGCTAATTGCTGCTGTGCTCAGAGAAATATGCAAAACACTAGACATGTGTATGAACCAAAAATAACAAGTTCTTCACCTCTGAGCTAACTCCAACTTATCTGTTTTGATCTATCTTTTTTAGAGTGATCTTCCAAGGACATAGGGTGTCTAATACATCTATTGGCAAGCTAAAAGGGTGTCTCCCATACCCCCTCCACCTACCTCAACACTTGACTCCACAACATTCACAACTCCCTTCCCCTTCCCCATTCCCCCTGCATCTTCATCTTTCCCTGCATCGTTTAATGTAAATAGTATATTCATGGCATTACATCAATGCGTGTATCAACTTCAGAGTGAGTATCAGGCTCTCGAAGACCGTCATCATCAACTGACTACGAATCATCAACAACTACAGAGACGGCTTACACTTATAGAAGAAGAAAATGCAGACCTCAATCAATGTTACACCACTCTCGAGAAAGCTCATCAAACCCTCCTGGAGACACCCCAACCATCACAAGAGCCAGGTGTCAAACAACTCGAAGCCTTACTGGAGGTCTACCAAACAGATAATCTGAGAGCCCGGCAAAATTTGACTCTACTCAGAAAACACATGGCTACAACCCTTGAAGAAAACAAGCGTCTACAGAACAAAAATGAAGAAAACCTGGAAGCTGCCATGGAAGGCTCTCCCCATGAAATCGACCTAGAACAATTCAAAGTAGTTCCTTCAGAAACAATGAAAACAATCTTGGAAAGCTATGCTGATCTATTAGAAACACATGACAATTTGGAAAGGGAACGGGATGAGCTACGTCGCCAGCTCAGGGAACAGGAGGCACAACCCAAAGTCATAGAAACGACCTCGATGTCAGCGGAAGTAAAGGCATTAATAGAGCAGGTGGCGGAACTGCAGAAGAAGTTAGTGGAATATGAAAGACAGCCCTCTCCAGTTGTAGAAGCAAAGCCAGATGAATTGGTACCCATTGAGGTGGACGAAACATATGAGGAACCATATGTTCCTATGCCAATGCCAGGTGGTCAGCAAACCTCAGAAGGAATGGACACCTTGGAAGTCAAAGTACCCGAATGGCTCCAGACACTAGAAAAAACAGCGACAACCTATGAAGATCGAGTGGCAATCCAAATCCAATCAATGGCCAAATTAGAAGACACCATCATAAAGTCAGAATATTTCTGCAGTATGTCTCATCATAGATGGATCGGCACCAACGATGATCAGTATGTGCCATACTGTGTACTCCTGGCAGATTACAACGCGGAGATCCAATGCCAATGTGGCAAACCTCCAACTTTCGCCACACAATTTGGGCCCGATGATATCCAAAAAAGTGCTAAAAAAGGATCCATTCATCAACCCACCTGGAGGATCCGTCTTCTCGAGACCTACCCAGAGATGGTTCGTACTTGGACTAACATGCCACTCTTTATTAAATACAATCCCTGTTATGTTCCGGTCTTCCGCAGACGCACCTGGCCCGAGTTTACCATTGCTGTCAAGAACATCAAAGGCTCTGCAAAGTGGTTAAATTATGTTTATCTAGCACCTCCACAAGGACCTCCCACTGTGAATTATATGATTTCTACCATCCGTCACTGGAGCATTCGACTACGGAATACCCCGGATGTGATGGCCCAAATGTGCATGAAAATCTTTGAATTAATGCTGATCACATTCACGACATTCAAGAACATTAAAGGCCCCCACTTCTCAGGAGTTGGCTTCCTTACAAGCAACCAAGATCTGGTATAGGACATGAGCACCACCCCATCAATAGAGGTAATATATGCTTGGCACGCCAGAATCAAGTACCTTCCAGCTTGCTTTAAACAGACATTCCAGGAGATGTTCGTAACAGGATTCTGGGAATATCACTCAGAAATATTTGTACCCAGGCCCTCACATCTCCTCCACTTATTTGCTGTGGAAAGAACCATCCATTCAGAACAATTGCGGGTGCCACATCCAGACGTCCCAGGACCAGTGAATTGGGATGCATTGTTAACAGACCTAACACGGGGACTACGATTAGAAGAACACCACCTCGCTTCCGATGTTGTTCAATATTATGTCCAAGGCACAGTTAGACAAGGGTCTGTCAGATATGACAGACGTGAGAGAGGTGGGGGTTGTTGGCAGTAGTCAAGGAACTGAAGGATTCACAAGACAAGGAAGCCTACGAAGGGAGTCGGAGCGAAGAGAAAGCACAAGCAGACACAATAGTCAAAGAAGATCTGGCAAGTAGGCCATTTAAATTTTTCAGGCATCAAAGAGTTGGGCACACAAGAAGAAGGAGCAAGTAGGGAGCTCCAGGAAATGTATGTCAAAATGTTAGAAGAAATCCCTACAAAAATATTGATTCTCATCCTAAAAACAATTGTAAATACCATTTCATATTTTTGTAGCTCCATTTTGTGCAAGCCAAGGAGTCCTTGAGCTTGAGGAGCTTTAGAAGTACCTACCTATCAATTTTCACATTTTTTAGACTCCGTTTGAATCTCCAAATAGGGTAGAGAACCTAATTTTTAACTAGGCCATAGACTAGGTCTGGACAAGGCCAAAACCTAGTAAAAAACTATAAATAGAGCTAGAGAGCTCATTTTTGGGGCTAGCTTGTAATTGAATTGAACTTGTATGAACTTTTCGAAAGTAATCTAAAGAACTCGATTGCTTCTCACTCTTTGTCTTGCCTTGTGTGCGCGTGTGTGTATGTGTGTGCATGTTAGTGTGCTTCGCACTCACACACTTGTGCCTTCACTTGCTCGAGGTCATCATACCATCCTCACGTCTACTCGGATTGACATTAAAGGAGGTGCTACTCATCACTGAGATACACTCGGTCTCTGCGTCGACTAAATTTAAAAGCAAAAAAAATTTCTTTGAATTGAATGAATTGCAAAAAGCAAGAGAGATGGTGTTCTCTCTCCTCCTGCCAGAAGGACAAGCATTTATAGGAATAAATCATAAGTGTCATAGTCCTTCTGTTCATCTAACTTGCTTAGAATAGTTTTTCATTCATTTTTTTTATTTTTATTTTTCTCTTGCTTTATTACTTCATCCCAACTCAGCTCTTTATTTATTTTTTTAACAAATCGGCCTATACCAAAATTGGGTGTGACTCCTGGACTTGTCCACCCGATCAAGTTTATTCCACTTGTCTGCCAACCCAGCATAGCACTATGTCAGCCCTACATGAAATTGATGTCAGCTCATGGCTCTGGCCACCCGACATGAGTGACTCCACCCGCCTACCGACCCATGCAGGCGCATGACAACATAAAGGTTAGGCCTATGATGAAACTAGCATCAGTGCGTGGCCTTGATCACCCGACCAAGGTTGCTCCACCCGCCTACTAGCCCAATATAGCGCACCAACTACAGACACATACATATAGGCTAAATTGGGTATGAAGTTTTATTCTTCTAATTCATTTAGAGGTCAGATCTCATAAGGAATAAATAGTAAAATACAAAATCCCACTTACTAATGGATAAAATTTTCAGCATATACATGTATTCATAATAAGGCTACCATTTCTTCCACAAGCTTCCAATTCCAAAATTTCTATTTAACTATATGATTTCATTCATATAAATACAAGTGTTTCATGCATCAATCATAAATATATCAGATATTTTACATCTTAAATTCTACTTGTTTTTTTATTTTAATTTGAATATATCCTTTTAACTCATTCAGTAATGTAGTGCATATACACAAAAAATCAAACAAATCTTTAATTAAAACTTTTTCACGTGATTTAAAACAGATATTTAATCTTCCTTCATCAGTATCTTCATCAATCTCATAATCTTCATTATTTCATTTCTTGAACAGTTTAACCTTTTTCCCTGCAATCAAATTTCTCAACAAAGAACCATCAAATTCCCTAAATTTAAACGTACCATTATAAAAAACAGTTACTACTACATGTTGAGAACATTTGTTTTGTGTAGGGTACAAGTTTCAAATTATGTAAATACCTTTGGGAAGTCTTGAAATACTTCAAGAAGGCTCATATTATTCATAAAATGTAGCAAAAATACCACGTGAGTTCTAGAATATGGTGAGTCAAAATAGTGAGTCACAATGGAGCTGCCGTGGTGTTCTAGTGGAAGGTCGATGTGGCTAGTTCTCAAAGTCCATCAATACTTTGCTTATTTGAGCACTTGAGTCATGTAATACCTCCATTCAAGTGTCTATCACGAATTTAGATGTATTAGGAAGGTTTTAGATTAGTTTCCCATGCTATAAAAAGAGGAGAAAAGTCGTGATCTTGTGGGATGTCCAATAGAGTCATATGTGTATCTCTACACTACTGTAGTTTTGTATGCAGCGATTGCAGAGCTTGTATCTCCCTCATTATATATTCAAATTACATGTTTGATAGCTCATTTGAAAGCTCTTACTATCTACTTTCTTCCTGTAAATTTTCATAATCATTGGATTTGTGAGCTGAGAGCAGTATGCTCTGCAAGTAATGTGTGTTCTCTGGTTTTACCCCTGATGAAGATCTCCATTAAACCTCAAACTTGCAGAGGTCATATCTCCTTGTGTATGTATCTAAATCATGTGTTCTTTGGCTTTTTATAAAGCTCTCTTGTCTACTTGTATTCTGAAAAGTTTCAAAGTCATTGGAGTTGTGAGTTAAGAGCAGTAGTCTCTGCAAGTGATGTGTGTCCTCAGGTTCATCTCTGTTTCAAGGTCTCCATTAAAGCTACATATTGCAGAGGTCATAGCTCATTGTGTATTTATCCATTTGAGGTGCTCTATATCTTGTTGGAAAGCTCTTAGAGTTTAGTTTATGTGTGTGAAACAGTTTTGGAAAATTCTAAGTGAGTAAGTAGCAATTTGCTCTGCAAGAAAATTGGTCTGTGCATATAAGTTTGTGAAAAAGTCAACTAGGTCCTGTTGGGTTTCACCTACTTCTAGCTATACTTTGGAGATGAATAAACTCCAATATTGGTATCAGAACAAGTACTTGGAGGCTTGGAGAAGGTTATCATACCTTGACGAAGAATTTGAAGCTATCAAAGAAGCAGTTCATCATCAACACTACACAAAGGTAGAAGAAGATCGCAAGGAGGCATCTCAAGCAACATCCAAGCAAAGAAAGGTGCACATACCTCATTTAGAAGGTAAATATTATATTTCTTCTCATCACACACATTGGAAAGAAGGCTTAAAGGAGGAGGCTTAGCATTTGTATTATGGGAGACCAACATGCACAAATAGAGAAGCTTGATAAGACCAATTATCAAGCATGGAAGTTTAGAATCACAGCATACTTGCAAGGTAGAGGCTTGTATGGTTTGATTGACGGCACAGATATCAAACCCACATTACCAGAGGACCCAAATCAGCAACAATTGAGGGAGTTTAGACTTTGGATGAGAGAGACAAAAGGGTTATATTCATTTTATCACAAAATATTCAAGATTCAATGGTAGGACACATACAAGATCTAGACACAAGTAGAGATGTTTGGCTTGCATTAGAAAGGTTGTATGCTACAGGTACAAGAGCAAGGAAGATTCAACTCAAAAATCAGTTGAATAACATAAAGAAAGATACAAGGACATCGGTCAATGATTACATAGTGAAAGTTAAAGAGATTGCAGATCAACTAGGATCAATTCAAGCTCATGTGGAGGACGACGACTTGGTTGCACATACTCTCAACGGAGTCAAAGATGATGAGAGATGGAAACCCTTCATTACTTCAGTTTATCTCAGAGGAGAATTACCAGATTTTGATCAACTTATTGCCCTCATGGTCATGGAGGAGATGAATCTAAATGGTTCTACTTCAAATCAAAAAGGATCTCAAGGACAAGCTCTTTATGCAGGATCATCAAGAGGTGGAAACAGAGGTATAAGAGGTTCAAATAGAGGTCGAGGAAGAAGGAGCGATGATCAAGGGACTTCAAGTGGCTTCTTCAACACAGAAGGAAGAGGAAGATCAAGTGCTAGAGGTACGAGAGGCTACTACAACTACAATCAAAGACAAAGGAGTGAAGATAACAAGAATTGCTATATATGTGGAAGGTATGGACACTATGCCAAAGATTGCTATCAAAATGAAAATAATCAAGGTGGTTATCGAAGAGGAGGCTATTCAAGAAGAGGGGAAACAAGAAGGAAATTATGCAGTTGAAGGTAAAAGTGATGATTATGATTCTCTTCTTATGATGAATGTAGAAACTAAGATGAATTGCAATAGTGATATATGGTATGTAGATAGTGGCTGTTCTAATCACATGTCTCATGATGCTTCATGGTTTTCTAATATGCAAAATCCTTCATGTAAAGGTCATGTTGAAACAGGAGATGATACAACACATAAGATTATGCAGGTTGGAGATGTTGTTATGCAAGATAAGAGCAAGACGAATTGCTTGAAGGATGTACTTTATGTGCCAACGATCACTAAGAATTTGATGTCGGTTGGTCAAATGGTAGAAAAAGGTCTACAAGTGAGATTTAATCATGCAGGTTGCTTCATTGAGGATCCAAAGCAAAGGAGGTTAATTGCTAGAGGTAAAAAACAAGGTAGATTATTTACATTCAAGGTAAACCCAAATCATACAAACTATTTCTCTTATGGTATGCATCGAATAGCAGAGCTTGATCTATGGCACAAAAGGATTGGACACATGAATGTACACAGGTTAAAGGAGCTATGAAAGAAGAGGATTGTTGAAGGATTACCTGATCTTACTAAGCAACATATGGTGCATCTTTGTGAAGCATGTCAAATGGGTAAGCAGAGTAGACAACCTTTCAAGCATTCAAGCTATGTAAGTGATGGTTTGCTAGATCTCATACAAACAGATGTGTGGGGACCTACTAAAGAGGCATCCTTGGTTGGTAATAAGTACTATGTATCATTCATTGATGATCATAGTAGAATGACATTTGTGTATTTCATTAAACATAAGAGTGAGGTCTTTGATTGTTTCAAGAAGTTCAAATCATATGTCGAAAAGCAAACAGGAAGGTATATTAAGAAGCTAAGATCTGATGGAGGGGGAGAGTATTTCTCTCAAGCTTTTACTGATTTTTTGTATGATGAAGGTATCAAAAGAGAAGTTACATGCAGGTATACTCCACAACAAAATGGAGTCGCAGAAAGAAGAAACAGAATCATAGCAGAAGCATCTAGAAGCATGCTTAATGATATGTGTTTGCCTAATTATTTTTGGGCTGAAGCAGTTAGCACAAGTGTTTACATTATGAATAGAGTTCCGACTGCTGGAGTTCATCATTTGACACCATATGAGGTATGGCATGGAAGGAAACCAAGTGTAAGTCATTTGAAAGTATTTGGTTGTGTATGTTATGTACATGTACCTAGTGAGGTGAGATCTAAACTTGATGCGAAATTAGAAAAATGTATCTTTATTGGTTATGAAGATACTCAAAGAGGATATAGATGTTATAATCCTCATACCAATAAGGTGGTTGTTTCAAGAGATGTAAATTTTGATGAATCACTTTCATGGTATGCAGATAAGAATTGTTTGCAGGTCATGGATGAAAATGAAGAAGATGTGGTTGAACGAGATGAATGCATAGTTCAACCATCAGCAAGTTTAAATGATGAAAGGAGTGGTTTGGATGAAGAAAGAGGATCACCTTTCAATGGAAGATTAAGGCAAGAGTCACCTTCAAGTGTTAAAAGTAAAGGTAAACTCAAACTTGTTGAAGTTAATGATGAAGGAGAGGAAATTAGTGATGTATGTGAGTATGGAGAATCATCAAAGGTTCCTAATAAGAAAGGAAGAGCATCTACGTTGGATGTAAGAAGAACTTCAAGAGTAAGTAAGCAACCTCAAAGGTATACTTATGAATCTTTCATGAATACTCATTATGCTCTTATGACAAAAGTTGAGCAGGAAAATGAACCCACATGTTATGATGAGGCCAAAGGAGATGAAAAGTGGGAGAAAGCAATGAGAGAAGAAATGGAAGCACTACAGGATAACAAGACTTGGAATTTAGTTCCAAGTACACCAAAACAAAAGGTAATTGGTTGCAAGTGGGTTTTTAAGATTAAAAGAAATAGTGATGGTAGTGTGTCTAGATATAAGGCTAAACTTGTAGCAAAAGGATATAATCAAACTCAAGGTGTGGACTATGAGGAAACATTTAGTCCAGTAGCAAACATGGCAACGGTAAAACTTTGTTGGCTTTAGCTGCAAGTAAAAGGTGGAATATATATCAACTCGATATAAAAAATGCCTTTCTTAATGGTGAGTTAAATGAAGAAGTGTATATGTCACAACCAGATGGTTATATGGATGCAAAATGTCCTAATCATGTATGTAGGTTAAAGAAGGCATTGCATGGTCTTAAGCAGGCACCAAGGGCATGGAATGCAAGGTTGGTAAAGTATCTTATGTTGCAAGGATACACAACAAGTCATGTTGATCCTTCACTTTATGTAAAACATATAGATGGCATGTGTGTCTATGTATGCATTTATGTGGATGACTTGTTGATTACAGGGAATGATGCAAAAGCAATTGATGAGATAAAAGGTAATTTGGGAAAGGAATTTAAAATTTCAGATCTTGGTTTGCTTAGATACTTTCTTGGGATTGAAATTGTGTATAGCGATGAAGGTATGTGGTTGATACAGAGAAAGTATATATGTGATATGCTGAAAAGGTTTGGTATGCAGGAATGTAAATTTGTTTCTACTCCAATGGAATGTAATGTAAAGTTGAGTGCAAAGGAAGGTGATGAGTTGCATGATATGAATGTATATAGATCCATGGTAGGATCTTTGATTTATGCAACAAAAACTAGACCTGATATATGCTATGCAGTGGGAGTATTGTCACAGTTTACGCATGAACATAGAGTACCTCATATGCATGCAGCGAAAAGAGTGCTTAGGTATTTGAAAGGTACCATGAACGAAGGATTATTTTATAGTCATGATACTGATCTAACTCTTAAAGTCTTTAGTGATGCAGATTGGGCTGGAAGCAAAGATGACAGAAGATCCACAAGTGGATATGTGGTAATAGCAGGAAACAAGACATTAACATGGAGTTCAAAGAAACAGCCTACAACTACTTTATCTTCTACAGAGGCTGAGTATAGAGGTTTAGCATTGGCTACTACTGAGGTTATGTGGTTTAAAAAGTTGTTTCATTACTTCAATGTGCAGGTTGATGTACCACTGATATATGGGGATAACTTGAGCAGCATTCATATGACCTCAAATCCTATTTTTTATGCTAGAACAAAGCATATAGAGGTTCACTATCATTATGTTCGAGAGAAGGCCATGAACAATGAAGTGCATGTTTCTTTTGTTGGAACAAAGGATCAAGTTGCAGATATCTTCACCAAATCCTTGGATGGACCAAAGCTTCAAAAATTCAACTATATTCTTGGCATGAAGGAAATACCCTTTGAAACTTGAGGCGGAGAATGTTGAGAACATTTGTTTTGTGTAGGGTACAAGTTTCAAATTATGTAAATACCTTTGGGAAGTCTTCAAATACTTCAAGAAGGCTCATATTATTCATAAAATGTAGCAAAAATACCACGTGAGTTCTAGAATATGGTGAGTCAAATTAGTGAGTCACAATGGAGCTGCAGTGGTGTTCTAGTGGAAGGTCGATGTGGCTAGTTCTCAAAGTCCATCAATACTTTGCTTATTTGAGCACTTGAGTCATGTAACACCTCCATCCAAGTGTCTACCACAAATTTAGATGTATTAAGAAGGTTTTAGATTAGTTTCCCATGCTATAAAAAGAGGAGAAAAGTCGTGATCTTGTGGGATGTCCAATAGAGTCATATGTGTATCTCTACACTGCTGTAGTTTTTTATGTAGAGATTGCAGAGCTTGTATCTCCCTCATTATATATCCAAATTACGTGTTTGATAGCGCATTTGAAAGCTCTTACTGTCTACTTTCTTTCTGTAAATTTTCATAATCATTGGATTTGTGAGCTGAGAGCAATACTCTCTGCAAGTAATGTGTGTTCTCTGGTTTTACCCCCTGCTAAAGGTCTCCATTAAACCTCAAACTTGCAGAGGTCATATCTCCTTGTGTATGTATCCAAATCATGTGTTCTTTGGCTTGTTAGAAAGCTCGCTAGGTCTACTTGTATTCCCGAAAGTTTCAAAGTCATTGGAGTTGTGAGTAAAGAGCAGTAGTCTCTGCAAGTGATGTGTGTCCTCAGGTTCATCTCTGTTTCAAGGTCTCCATTAAAGCTGCATATTGCAGAGGTCATAGCTCATTGTGTATTTATCCATTTGAGGTGTTCTATATCTTGTTGGAAAGCTCTTAGAGTCTAGTTTATGTCTCTGAAACAGTTTTGGAAAATTCTAAGTGAGTAAAGAGCAATTTGCTTTGCAAGAAAATTGGTCTGTGCATACAAGTTTGTGAAAAAGTCAACTAGGTCCTGTTGGGTTTCACCTACTTCTAGCTGTACTTTGGAGATCAATAAACTCCAACACTACATATGGACCAAACCATCTTTTAATTAACTTCTTCCTAGCATCATACTGTGTATCAAAAGTACTATCGTAAACTAATACCCAATGATCTACTTCTATAGTACGAGGCCTAAGTCTATGTTTTTTATCAAAATAGAGTTTATTTTTAAGTCGTGTTTCTCTAACTTTTTGTACAACTTCTTCAATCATTTTATTTCTTAAATTTAACTGCATAATCCTAACAGAAATCAGATCTTCACAAGTCATCTCATTATTCCACGGAAGCATCGTCCATGAAATAATCTAGTTTGGATAGGAAAAATTGGCTTCTGATAGTACAATAGTTCTGTAGGCATAAATCCTGTAGACCTAGTATCCGTCATCTGGTCTACCTGTAGTGCAAAAGGAAGGAACCTAGGCGACTGTGTTGTATCACCATTGTAGGCCTAAGATATTGCCTTCACAATAGAGGGATGACCCCATTCAATCTTACCATTAGACTCCGGATTATAAGCAATTGTGAGAGATAGACGAATCCCATGTTGGTCAAAGAATTCTCTAGCCTCTCGAGCATCTAACTTGCCCCTATCTGCTACTCTCTTTTCTACATAGAAAATCTAGAAATAACTTCTTCTAACAAAAATTTACATATGTTATAAGTAGTTTTAGTACAAAGAGCTCTACCCTCTACATGATTAGTTTAGTCTTCCCTAGCTAAAAATTTATATCTCATCCTATCTAAACCTTTAGGCATGGTTACTAAATCAACCACCTTCTTGTAATGAATACAAGGAGGATAAGTCGGGTGTAGAGGTTCCCTATGTCTAACTGACGAATGTACCTGACAAGTAGTACAAGAACTTACAAAGTCACGTATATTCACATACATACCTAGCCACCAATAAGCTTCTCAAATTTTATCATACGTCGCATAGAAGCCTTTATGTCCTGCCCAAAGAGTTTCATGCATATCTATCATAACTCTATTTTGAAGGTTTTTATTTCCTTAAACTCGTTGTGGATATCTAATTTTCCCTTTTGCATGACGCCAAATAAAACCATTGTTTAGAAAGAAATTAAATGCATGTTTCCTAATGTCTCTAAATCTATTAGCAGATCAAACAGGTGATTGCTTTAAAGTGCTAAGATAATATCCTATATCATACCAAATTCCCTCATGATCTTTTTCATTAAATTTTTCATACATATAAACATTAGAAATATAATTAATCACATTTAATTCAGTTTTAGTAATGTCATCATTTTCAAACTTAGCCCTAGAAAGCATATATGCTACAGAGTTAGTTTTTCCAGAAATATGATTTAAAATAGGATTAATAAACTTAAAATAAGATATCCACCTTAACATAGCTATGTCTGGAGAAGAACAATTAGTAATCATTCCTATTAATGGTAAACAAACTGTTTCTATTACTACATTAGCTCCTATAAAATATTCCTTGTCAGTTTTTAACGCAGTAACTAAACCCCATAATTCACGTTTTATTTGTGGATATTTTTTTTTAGTTTCATGTAAAATTTTAGCCCCAAATCTAATAGCGTATCTATTTCCCTCACTATCATCTTGTCCCATTACACATCCTATACCTATGGGACTAGTATCTATAGTTAAAATAATTGGTTTATTATTAGAGTAATTTACACGTTTTAAAACAGGTGCATTAGAAAGTAAACTTTTTAATTTCTTCATTGCTTTAACATGAGTTTCAATCCATTTAAATTTCCTATTTTTCCTAAGTAAATCATACAAGGGATTAGCTACATGGGCATAATGTGGAATCCAAATAGCATAAAATACACATGCTCCTAAGAAACGTCTAACCTCACTAATGTTCCTACAAGTTTCAGATAATTTATTTATAGCATCTACTTTTGGAGGATAAGGCCTATGACCATAGTAACCACATAAATGTCCTACAATTAAAACTTCATTAACACGGAATACTGATTTTCTATGGAAAATGTTAATCCTACTTCTTCAAATCTTTTAAGTATTTTCTCACAATGTAAAATATGATTAGATACAAACTTCCTACATCCTAAAGAATCTAGTGTTTCATCTTTTTCTTTTTCTTCACTGCCTTTAATTGGAATATCATCTATAAACGGCATGGTCACATTAGGAATAAAATCATGAAGAACCATATTCATTGCGTTCATCATATGTGCTACCGAATTTGTAGCTCCTTGAGGAAGAGTACACATACAAACTAATACTAAAGGAGTCTTCATCGTAGTAATGTCTCTAGTAGCAAGCTACAACTGATCATAACCTAAATATAAATCACCCATAGAATAGATAGAATGCCCAACAAAAGCTTCGGCAAATTCTCCTACAATAGGGCCAGTTCCTACATTCCTAATTGTAACTTTATTTATGGGTTGTAAGTCTTGGATAAATCTAAGCTTACCATTCTTTTTAGGAACAGTAAACCATCTATTAGAATAAGGTGCAAAGGAAGGTTCTAAAATTTCATATACATCTTCTCCTTAAGCAGTTTCATTAGCTCAGGTAAATGAGCCTTTGGAACTGGTATAGGGTGAAGATTCCAAGGTATATGGGCTATGGTAAATATAATCATAGGAGATACTATTCTAGGGTGTTAGAAGATGTATTTTTTGAAGCATTTTGGATGCACAATAATTGTAAAATGACAAAAACTTGTAAAAATATTTATGCAACTGATGTAAAAATAAGGAAGAGTCTTTCTTATGTAGAATAGAATTTTATGTAATTTTTCTAGAAGTTTTGGAAACTCCTAGATAGCATAGTTTTAGAATAATAGAGGAAAGGACCAAAATTCAAGTGTGAAAAGGGACACTTGAAAATTTATATAAAAAAATTTCCTCTATTATAAGGGGGTTGGTTGATTATTTGTTTACATGCTATCCAAGTGAATAGAGAGAGTTTCCTGCTGAAAATCATGTTTTCTCCTCTTTGTGTGGTTTCATTGATTTGTTGAGTCTATTCTTTGTGTATCCATGGAGATTTGTGAGCTTCTATTGTGTAATTCTATTGAATGTGTATGAAGAGAGCTGAATATTGATGTGTTGAGTGAGAAATTGATGAAGAATGGTGCTAGAGATGAAAATCGTCTGTTTTCACATAATCGCGATTGTCTCATCTGTATGGTACAGGTAATATTTTTGAGTTTTGACTTCATAATTGTGTTCTGCTGAGAAAATAGCATGTAATAGACACCAAGATTGTGGAAAATGGTGGAGATTCGCTCAAGATAATCCAAACCCTAGAAATTCCTCTTCATTTTCATCATTCTCAAAAATCCAGCCATTATTCTCTTATTTCTTGGATTCTATCATCTAGAAGGGGCTATGGTCTCTTGAATACTTCCAGGATTGACAAAATAAAGATGTATTGTTAATTCTTTATGCTAAATGATTGGAGAGGACAACTCCAAAGATCAATAACAAACATTTTTTGGTGCCGTTGCCGGGGAGTATATCAAAAACTTCATTAAAGTTGTACCTTGCTGGATCTTCTATTGTTGATGGTAATGAACACATGGAAAAGGTAATACTCTTTAATCAAGAACTATGAACATGAAAAGGTAGATGTCTTTGTTTGTCTTTTGGGAAAAGAAAAGCAATAGATAATCTTTTGAGAATTGGAAGTGCTGAAATTTTTGTAAATTGATAGTTTCTCATCTCATTTTTTTGAAGAAAAGTGCAGGTGTGTGGAAAGTTTGAATCAAGAAAGCTGAAGATAAGGTAACATGTATCTATTCTTGTATTTTTAGAGTGCTTTTTGACTAAGCACTAGGCAAAATTGTTCATCTTGGGAAGATAACATGGTTGCATTAAGGAAAAGTCAAGTAAAGTAGCTAGATGCAAGTAGATAAGATCCATTTGTTTACCAATTCAAAGCATTATTCTTGAAAACAAATTGATTTGCATCTTGAAGAAAAAATGTTTGAGTTTATCTTTGCAAAAATTTGATACTTGCATTCCCTAACACATTTTTCTTTGGGAAGTTTTCTCATGAACTGTTTTGATAGCCAAAAGCATAAGATAGTATAACCAATCAAGGAACATAGGATCAATAGATCACCAAACAAGAAACTCTAAGTGAAGTGTTTACCTTAACTTAAGGCAAAATACTAAAAAAATTCATAAAATTCACTAATAACAATCGAACAAATTTCTTTTCTCCTTGGGAAGATGGACTCAAGTTTTGTTGACAAGTCTGGAAGAGACCTGGTGGTAAGAAAGCAAAAAACTTGTCAAAAAACTAGAAAATTGGAAAAACACGATTCTCTGCACAGGATCACGATTTTCTAAATAAGGTTGTGATTTTGATGCAAAAGTACAGGTGTCTGTTGAATTGCAATTGGTAAAGGGTATTGAAGGGAAACAACAAAAAAGAATGCTCAAATTTGCACAAAATAATAAGTACAGAAAAAACACGATTTTCTGCACAAAATCGCGATTTTCTGTAAGAGAAATTTTCTGAAATTTTCAACATATTTGGGTTTTTGGAGATAGGTAATTGCAAGAGACTTCATCAAGATTGAGTAAGTGAAGGAAAACAAATTCCAAAGATTCAAAAAAAAAACTGAGTATCAATTGGTAGACATAGAAAAGTACAAAATTGCGATTGTCATCAGTAGCTAAAGGGTGTGAGTAATCAAGGAAAATTAAGAATTGAGGATTAAAAATCATGAAGTTGTGGAAGGGTGAAGTTGGACAAGTGAAAGAGTGAAGAACAGTGGAAATTACACAGAATCGCGATTTTCTGGACACTATAAAAACCTGGAATTGCAAGAGAAACTCATTTGAGTGAGAATGAGAAAGAGAGGGAGCAAGCAAAAAATCGCGATTTTCTGCAGCTAACTCATTTGGAGAAGTTTTTGATCAAGCAAGAAAGGTAAAGGGTTTTAGTACAATTTTTTTCATTATCTTAAATTTTCATTATCATTAAGAACAAATAAGAGGGAAATAATAGGAATACACGGAATCGCGACTGTGGATTTTTTTTGAAGTTTCAGTAGGAAAATAAAGAGATTTTGAAGAATTCTTTCATTGCATGTTAGAAAAGAGATATGGCGATTCTCTAGATAAAATAAAATTTTAAAAAAGTCAATACTTAAAAATTTACAAAAAAAAATTGATCAGAATCGCGATTCTGTAGTCAAATACAAAATTGCGATTCTCTGAAGTAAGCACAAAATCGCGATTCCCACAACACGATTTTCATAAGAAAATCGTGTTATTTACAATTATGAGCAATCACGATTGTCTGGGAACAAAATCATATAAAACACGATTTTGAGCACAAAATCGTGAAAAACACGATTTTGAGCACAAAATCGTGAAAAACACGATTTTGATCAGAAAATCCTGAAAAACACGATTTTGATTAGAAGATCGTGAAAAACACGATTTTGACCAGAAGATCGTGAAAAACACGATTTTGACCAGAAGATCGTGAAAAACATGATTTTGACCAAAAGATCGCGAAAAACACGATTTTGAGCAGAAGATCGCGAAAAACACGATTTTGAGCAAAAGATCGCGAAAAACACGATTTTGAGCAGAAGATCGTGAAAAACACGATTTCGAGCAGAAGATAGTGAAAAACAGGATTTCGAGCAGAAGATCATGAAAAACACGATTTTGACCAGAAGATCGTGAAAAACACGATTTTGACCAGAAGATCGTGAAAAACACGATTTTGAGCAGAATATCGTGAAAAACACGATTTTGACCAGAAGATCGTGAAAAACACGATTTTGACCAGAAGATCGTGAAAAACACGATTTTGACCAGAAGATCGTGAAAAACACGATTTTGACCAGAAGATCGTGAAAAACACGATTTTGACCAGAAGATCGTGAAAAACACGATTTTGACTAGAAGATCGTGAAAAACACGATTTTGACCAGAAGATCGTGAAAAACACGATTTTGACCACTAAATCGTGAAAAACACAATTTTGACCAGAAGATCGTGAAAAACACGATTTTGACCAGAAGATCGTGAAAAACACGATTTTGACCAGAAGATCGTGAAAAACACGATTTGAGCAGAAAATCGTGAAAAACACGATTTTGAGTAAAAGATCGTGAAAAACACGATTTTGACCAGAAGATCGTGAAAAACACGACTTTGAATAGAAGGTCGTGAAAAACACGATTTTGACCAGAAGATCGTGAAAAACACGATTTTGACCAGAAAATCGTGAAAAACACGATTTTGACTATAAGATCGTGAAAAACATGATTTTGAACAGAAGATCGTGAAAAACACGATTTTGACTAGAAAATTGTGAAAAACACGATTTTGACCAGAAAATCGTGAAAAACACGATTTTTTACCAGAAGATCGTGAAAAACACGATTTTGACTAAAAAATCGTGAAAAACACGATTTTGACCAGAAGATCGTGAAAAACACGATTTTGAGCGAAAAATCGTGAAAAACTCGATTTTGATCAAAGAATTATGAAAAACACGATTTTGATCAGAAAATTATGAAAAACACGATTTTGAGCACAAAATCGTGAAAAACACGATTTTGAGCAGAAAATCGTAAAAAACACGATTTTGAGCGAAAAATCGTGAAAAACATGATTCTGACCATTGAATTGTGAAAATTAATTGAATGATCCTTAAGTTTGGGAACAAATTAAACACACATACTAGGCAAAACTTAGGAAGGAAGGAAATAGAGCCAGTGGAAGGGGAAGTGCAAAAAAGAAATCTAGGGCAAGAAAACAACATGGAAAATTTAAACAAAACAAATGAGCCGATTGAAACTGGGGATTATAGAAATATCCTCAAATACATGTATACAAATAGGTTTGGAACCTATGTATATCAGGATGGAATGCATAAGTTTCTCATTAGATTGAGAAACTTAGAAGTTCCCCTGAACATAACACCAGTAGCTCAATTCAAAGATGGTAGGTATGAGGATAGGCAAGGATGTGTATACATCTTCTCCCAAGACCCAGAAAGCTCAAATGACTTAGGGCAATGTGTTGACAAAGGACCTTGGGACCATAACCTAGGACAATCAGACTTACCAAGACCACATGAAAACTACACTAGTACTGAGCAACAACAAGGGAGGAGAACACATGCTTCCCCAAATCCTTTTGAAAAGGAACCAAAAGGATTTAATGAATTTTCACTAAGAAGAAGACATCATTGGAAACCTCAGGGTAGAATGCTTAGACCATATCAAGTAGCCAAATGCATGAAAAATCAATATGAAGGGTATTCTGATCCTCATGCTCATGCTGCAGAGTTTAGGCAATTAATTAGAGCTGAGGAGGTGGAAGATTACAAAGTCCAATTTGAAGCATTTGGTCTAACCCTAACAGGACCTGCATTATCTTGGTTCATCCCTTTGAGAAAGGAAATGTATCTAGATATTGAATCCTTCCTAGAAGCCTTCATTGGGGAATTCTCAAAGACTGGAATAAAACATAGCACAGCCACTCTGATACACAGCTTTAAACAACAAAAAGATGAAAATGTCAGAGAGGCAGCCAAGAGATTTAAGCAATACATTGACAGATGTCCTAAAGAAGAAGTACCTTCCATGGCAAGACAAGTATCCCTATTCATAGAAGGATTAAGAAGTGCTCAATTAAGGACCCTAGTGTACTATAGGAGATGCCCTGATCTAGGAGCTTGTGTAAAAGAAGCAATAGATTCGGAAGATAACAGAGGCCAAGATCTGTTAGCATTTGATCAACCTAGATCAAATGAAGATAAAATCCCACCAGTAGAAGAATTGGCTCAGGCCATTGCTAAAGCCCTAGAGGTAAGCACCAAAACCAATTTGATAAACTCTAGGATAAACACAAATAAAAAATGCTACAATTGTGGAGAAAGTCATTTGGTACAACAATGCCCATATCAAAAGCCTCCACATTTGCAAGATAGGAAAACACTCAAATATTGTACACTAGAGAGGAAATGGACAAATCATATCAGGGAGGAATGCTTCTATAATAAACAACCCATAAAGGAGAGAGATTATGGGAGCCAAAGAGAATCAGGGTATATTGAGCAACCAAGACCTGTGCTTGGGCAACAACCTCCTATACCAACAAATGTGGTACCAATCAAATACACACCAATAGAGGAGGGAAACTCAAGAACAAAGTCACCATACAATGAAGATTATCAATGGAATGAAGGATATCAAGAAGAATGGGAAGGTTATGAATTAAGAGAACCAGAATTACAAGCCCTAAACTTGGGAAATGGGAGAATTGAGATGGACACTGCCACTTTCATGTATATAACCAATAATTATATGTCCAATCAAAAACCTCGATTCAAAGGGGGACCAAAGATAACTTGTTATAGGTGTGGGGGAGAACATTTCATTAGAGACTGTCCACAACCTCCTACGTTAAGAATAGAGGGAGCTTATTGCAAGGATTGTGGCAGGGAACATTTGATAAAGGATTGTCCAAAAAATCCTCAAAAACAACAAAACACACATAATAACATACCACTAAAAGCAGTCAATATAATGGAACAAGAAGAATTGAGTGACATTGACCAAGTGAATGTAAATGCTATAACAAGGTCACAAACTAAACAACAAAGAACAACTAAGGAACAAAATGAAGGTTCAATCTCAAAGGTGAAGAAAAATAGACAAAAAGGGAAATGGGAAAGGAAACAAAGAATGGGTAAAAATTTGGAAGAAGAAAATAGGGAACAATCAAACAGTACTCCTCCTCAGAAGACACAAACCTAGTTGGAGATAGGAAATTCACAAAGTGTAGACACTCTAATAAAAGCATACAAGGGAAGAATTCAAGAGGGACCAATCCCTACTGATCATACAATGGCTTATCCTATGCCAGACTTAGAACATGAAAGGATGCAGAAGTGTAAACAAATCATACGGGAAGTGCAACTCAAAATGGGGGAAGTAGACAATTCTCAAAAAACAGTTGAGGAATCTGAGACAACAAAAACAAGAGGAAATAGTAACAAGGAAGAAAACCCACAAGTAACATTCCATGTGAATATAGATAAACAATGCACAATTCTATATCATACCACATGGGAAGATTTAATGAAACAAAATCCTCACTTAAAAAACCAAATGAAAAAATGGGAAACAACACCAGAAAATCTTCACCTACAACTACAGGAAATGAAGGAATTATGGTATATTCCCATTGATAAGATAGGAGGATATTGTGAAGGAGAAGAGGGAAACTCAACCTTAAAAATACAATTTGGTAAAAACCAGGCCAAAGCTATTCTGGATAGTGGATCAGGAGTGGTCATCATGACTAAACAAACTTGGGAGAAATGGGGAAAAAATGAATTATTACCCACCAAAATGAGATTGCAACTTGTAGATGGACACATAGACAAACCCCTAGGAATATGGGAAAAAGTGATTGTGGACATATGTGGAATAGAGATAGAACATACCTTTGCTATAGTTGAAATCCCACAATCCACTTCATATGAAATTATCCTAGGAAGACCATTTATGAGACAAATGCAAATAGTGCAAGATTGGGGTAATGATTGCTTATACCTTCAGAGCAAAGGAAGAATAACCAAAGTAAATCTAAGAAATGGGCACTACTGTGACATATCTCCTCAAGAATGGTATAAAATACATCAGAATCAAGAGTTGAGTGAGGAATCAGAAATGGAAGACCAGGATGAAACTGAATCATCAATATGGAAGTGCAATATGATAAGAAATCTTACCAATAGGAAAAGGAGATTGAGAAGAGAAGATTGTGTGGAAGGAAGGAAGTTACAAGATGAGAACTATGTACCACAACAATTCAAAGATGAGGAGTTTGAGCCCTACGGGTGGGTGGAATCAAATTTTGGCTACCATGGATCTAGCCAGTGATGAATATGTAGGAGTGGAATTTCAAAATGAAGAAGGATATGATGTCTTTCACATTGGAATACAAATGATAAAGGTATCTAGAACCGAAGAGGACAAAGAAAAAGAAATGATATTAGAAAAAGGGAAAAATGATGACAAAGAAGTAAAAGCTGAAGATGCTATTAAAGATAAAATCTCAGGCAAGTATAAGAAAAACAAACACAAGGAAATAAAAGAAAATCAGGAGGATGAGAAGAAGACAAGGGAAACAAACAAAGATCAACAATTTGATGTACCAGCAAATTTCAAGACTTATGAAGTAGAAAACAGACTACTTCTCAAGAGGAAACCAAAGAGGGAAAAGAAGAAAGGGGAGGCTTATGATAATGAGGAACAAACTGAAAAGATCATGATCACTCAGGAAGAGGGAGAAGAAAGACATATTGTAGTGGCTGATGACATGACAACTCAAGAAGAGGAGGCACTAAGAAACTTGGCAAGAAACTATAGGGATGTGATTGCTTATAGCTATAAAGATTTGAAAGGTATTGATCCTAAAATCTGTGAGCATAAGATTCCTATTACACCTGAGGCAAAACCTAGCAAACAGAGACATTACACATTCAATGATAAATACTCTGCTAAAATAAAGGAAGAAATCGACAAGCTATTAGCTGCCAATTTCATCTATGAAATTGAGTATACAGAACGGATATCTCCTATAGTTGTGGTACCAAAGAAGAATGGGAAACTTAGGTTACGCATTAACTTGAGAAAGGTAAATGCAGCAACTATAAGAGATAATTATCCACTACCTATAACATATCATCTTCTAGAAAGAGTTGCAGGGAAGGAGGTTTATAGTTTTTTAGATGGTTTTTCAAGATACAATCAGGTACCTATAGCATTGGAAGACCAACATAAAACTGCCTTTTCCACAGAATGGGGAATTTATGCTTTTAGGGTTATGCCCTTTGGGTTAACCAATGCTCCAATAACTTTTCAGAGGTTGATGTGTCATATCTTCAAAGAGTTCCTGAGGAATGTAATGGAAATTTATGTAGATGATCTTTGTACTTTTTCGTTAAAAAGACAAGATCACTTGCAGGATTTAGAAAATATATTCAGGAAATGCAGAACCTACAGAGTATGTTTAAATCCAGAAAAGTGTGTATTCTTTGTAAGACAAGGAAGAATGTTAGGTCACATAGTCTCTAAAAATGGAATTTCAACTGATGAGAAGAAAATAAAGGCCATAATAGAGCTTCCAAGACCAACAAGTGTAAAGGAACTTCAAACTTTCATGAGACATTGTGGGTACTTGTACACAAATTTGCTGACATAGCCAAACCCTTATATGCCCTAATTACAAAGTTTGAGTGGACCAAGGAGTGTGACCAAGCCTTTGAAACTTTAAAAACTTGTTTGGTAACAACCCCAATTCTGAAAACACCTCAATGGGATAAAATTTTTCATGTCCATGTGGATGCTACAAATTATGCTTTAGGATGTGTGTTAGCACAACCAATAGAAGGAAGGAAGTTAGATTTTCCAGTGGCTTATGCTAGTAGGCAATTGAATCTAGCAGAAAAAAATTACACAACCATTGAGAGAGAGGGATTGGGCATGATATTTGCTGTAAAGAAATATAGACATTACCTTTTGGCCAACAAGTTTAAGTTCTTTGTAGACCATCAAGCTTTATTATATTTGGTAAATAAACCTTGTCACACTGGTAGAATAGTCAGATGGTTTCTTTTACTAATGGAATTTGAGTTTGAAGTGGTGGTCAGACAAGGGAAAACACACTTGAAAGCATATCATTTATCTCGAATTCAGTCTAAAGAACCCAGTTCACCTTTAGATGACAACCTGCCAAACACTTATTTGTTCAAAGTAGAGAGTGTTCCTGAGTGGGCCATGACTTTAGTACCATTATTAACCATGGGACCTTGCAGAACAGTTGGGAACAATGCACACTTATTATTACAAATCAGGAACTTTATGTTACTAGCTGGGCATTTGTATCATCTCAACCACAGAGGCATATTGGAATATTGTACTCGTGAGGAAGAGCAACAAGAATATCTAAGGAGAGCTCATTGTTGGAACCCTTGCACTCATGCTTCTAGCGTAGTCACCCTAAGTAATCTCAATAGGATGGGGGTACATTGGCCTAATAAGATTCAAGATGTAACAAAATACATTGCTAATTGCAGGAAGTGCCAATTATTGCAAGATTCAGAATTCATAACTCTATATTGGTTCCAGAAGAATCCAGATTGGAGTGAAAATATCATTGAGGAATTGAAAAGGAAGAAGAAAGGAAAACAAGTGATAGCTGGTGCAGATTCCAAAAATCTACAAGTAATCTCTGAAGAATATCAATTGATAGGAGAACAGTTGTATAAGAGAGGAATGGATGAATACTTAAGAATTTGTGTTCTTGAGAATAAATAACTGGAAATGTTGGAACTGGCACATTCTGGAGTAGCAGGAGGACACTTCTCAAGTGACAGAACTGCTAAACTCATTTTATATTCTGGCTTTTGGTGGTCAGCCCTATTTCCTCATGCAAGAACCTATGTAAAAAGATGTGATGTCTGTTAGAGTGTGAGTCAACCAAATAAAAGAGATGATATGCCATTAGTTCCATTAATTTCAGCAAGAGCCTTTAGTAAATGGGGGTTGGATTTCATTGGACCTATACATCCTCCAGCAAAACAATCCCATGCTGAATACATCATAGTGGCTACAGAGTACCTGACAAAGTGGGCTGAGGCCAAAGCCACAAGAAGGAATGATGCTCATACTACTGCCAGATTCCTATATGAAAATATTATCACCAGATTTGGACTTCCAATTGAATTGGTAAGTGATAGGGGGACCCATTTTGTAAACCAAATCCTAGAAAACATCACTGAATATTTCCTGATCAGTCATAGAAAGTCAGCCCCATATCACACACAAGCCAATGGGTTAGCAAAAAGTACTAATAAAGTACTTTGTACTGTACTATCAAAATTAGTAAACACAAACAAGAATGATTGAGATTTACAACTTAACCATGTCCTATGGGCTTATAGAGTGGCTTATAAAACTGCAATAGGAAACACACCATTCAATCAAGTATATGGACAAAATGCAGTTCTACCTATGGAATTCCTTATTCCAACATTAAAAGTAGGTAGTCACTACAATTGGACTGGACATGAACTATCAGAGAGAGTAATAGAATTGGAAAAATTGGGAGCATCTAGACTCCAAGCCATTATGAGTATATATGTGGACAAGAAAAGGCAAAAAGCTTATCATGATGTTCACATAAAAGAAAAAGATCTATAGGAAGGAGATCTAGTTTTGGCTTACACAGTTAGAGAACATCAGAAAAAGTTCCAGAAAAAAGGACATGGACCATATATTATACATCAGATAAGCAACAGTGGAGTCATTCAACTAGCTAACATAGACGGAGAAATCATGCCAAACTTCATAAGTGGATGTAGAGTCAAGAGGTATGACTGCCCATTAACTGTTGATGAATGGAGAAGGTTGCAACGAGCTCAAAATAGGAAAAAAGAAGAGGAAGACATTAGAAAAGAGGCTCAACAGAAAGCAAAGGAAAGGATAAGAAAAATCAAAGATCTTAGGGAAGTCTGTTTGTGTGAAACTCCTCTAAAACCAAAAGAACATGTGCCTGTGATGACAATGGATTTTCAAAATGAAAACATTAGGGTTTTGATAGATTCTGGAGCACAAGTGAATCTGATTAGTTCAGCTTTGGTAAGTAAATGTATCATAAAAAGAACTAAAAGCAGAACCTTAATCAAAACTTTGGAAGGTCAAATAGTACAAAGCATGTCTTCACTGTCTATTGAAGTTAAGTTCAATGAAGAATATATGAAAATAGACTGTGAAGAATGGCCAGATCATTTGATGTCTGAAAAAGTGATTTTAGGTCAACCATGGCTCCAACAAGGTAAAGTGATTTTGGATTTTGAAAAAATGAAGCTTAAATTGAACATAAATGACAAAAGGTTTTTAATATTTTTATTGAGTAATGAAGAACAGGAAATTCAATCAGATGTTCATGATATACACTTGGAAGGATTCACTTTTGCATTTGAAGATACACAGACATTACCAATACAAATGTTAAATGATCAAGCTTCATGTTATCAAAATCAGCAAAGGATTGGAAGAACAAAGAAGGGTGGAGAGATAGGAAGAAGGTGGCAATCATGGCATTGTCCAAAGAATCAAAACATCAGAACAAGAAGCACATGGAATCAAAGTCTACAGGAGGTCCGCTCATCAAAACAAAAATCCAAGAAAAAATGGATATGGAGACCAAAAAATCCTACAAAATGCTTATTTGAGGGAAATGGATGTTTGCTTGAAACCAGGACAATTAGAGTTAGGAAGTATTGGGTAAAAAAATCAGAATTGTTTCAATGTGAAAAAGATCATCCATATTTGATCTATATTTAGAAAATCATAACATATTGAAAATTATGACAAAAATATTTGACCTTATCCTTTTTCTAAAAAGAGAATTAGGAGGGGAAAAAAAGAAATAGAAAAAATTATTATTATTAAAAAAAGAGAAAAAAAAGGAAAAAAAGAGAGAAAAAAATAAAAGAAAAAAATAACAAGAAAGAATAGAAGGAATCATTGTTATTATAAAAAAAACAGAGAGAGAAAGAAAAGTTGAGAAAAATTGTTTATTTTCCCTTCTTTTTGACAAAAATTATATAGCACAAAGCAAGATCTAGGTAGAAGGGTAGTAGAGTTCTATTTACTTTGTATTAATTTTTCTATCATTGATAAATGTTTTGTTTTTCTCCAAAAGAGTTGTTGGGAAAAGGGAGTGCATTAGACATCTTGCTACACCTGTAATGATCACTTTTATTGAGTCTTTTTGAAGAAACATAATTTATTTTGGATTTTATTTTCATTCTTAGGTCATGACATCTCAAAATAAATATTACTCTTTGATTTCTTGTGACTCATGTGGGTGGAGTTTTTCTTTGTGTATTTTATTTTCCTCAAAATGGTGAATGCAAAGGAGTTATCAATTCATGACTTCAAAGCAGAATCAATCACTCTACATTGGTTCCTAGACAGTGAAGCTGTGGAAGAACAGGTGAACCTGGAATCTGATGAGGAACTAGAGATTCCAGAGGCAGAGAAGGTGGTGAAGGAGCTCAAAGAAACCCTAAGCATTATTTGATAGCATATATTCACAGTGGGAGTAGGTGGATACAAATATACCATGCTGTGTCAGAATTTTACAGATTTCAAAGGGTTGTTGTCAATCAGAAAAGATGGAAGGCAGTTGGTATACACAAATTATTGGAAGAACCCATCTTCTTCATTAATTTTGAAAGAGTGGCACAAGTAATGAGTAGTCTGCTGGAAATAGGAAAAGGGAATGATGCTTATTTCCGGTGCAAAGTCAAGAACAAGGATAATCAGGAGGTGGGTATCATTATAAAAGCAGAACATATCAGAGCAGCTTTACAATTCTACCCTATGGGAACTAAGCTTGACTCCAGCTTTGTAAAGAAGAATAAGGAAACCTATACAGGGTACACAAAATTCACTGACTTCAAAGGAAGAGAGAATGAAGAATATGCCACAAGGATGTTCTTACAATATTTCTGCTTCCCAAAGCTACCATGGTATACCATGCCACATAAATCTGTTACACTGTTGATGTTTAACAACAAGGATAGGACTAAGCCCTTTGGAGTAATGGATGTGACACCATACATCCATGAACAACTGAAAGAAGCAACAAAACACTGGGAACAAAAAAAATTCATGAATGGAGCCCAGTTTTTAACCAGGATCATTTATCATGTCTTAGGAATGGAAGATCAGTTGAAACTGGCTCTAGAGGCATAATATTTTAAACGTCTTATGTCAGGAATCAAGAGTCCTCCAAGGAAAATGGCTGTGAGAGAAATAGAAGGACAAACCAGCATGAGGGGAGCACGGATGAAAAGAAAGGTAATATTTGAGGAAGTGGTTCCTGTAAAGAAAAGGAGATTGGACCCAAGAAAGGTTGAATTAGAGCCAGATGAAGCTACAAAAGAAGAACATGAAGATGCGCAGAAGCAGGTCCAATCCTCTAGTGATCCTCATCCACCCCAAACAAGCAAAGAACAATTATACACTTATCTAACTCAAGGAAATAACAAAAGAGCAATGTATGAGGCACAATATCAAAAGATGCTAGAAGATTATTCATGCAAGCCTACAGATTGGGTCTAAGAGGAGGTAGAGCATTATGAAGCACTTCATGATCAGATGATGGCAACTGAAACAGAAGAGGTATTTGTTAAAAAGGAAGTAGAGGTATTAGCATACTTCAAAGAACTGCAAGGACCTCCAGAAACCAGAACCACAATTGTAGTAAAAAAGAAGGTTCAAAAGAAACCAGTGCAAAGAAAGAAGTTGACCAAGAAGGAGAAGGGAAAATCGGTAGTTGAAGCTGTAACTATAAAGGAGGTAGAAGAAGTAATAGTAAGAGATCAGCAGAAGGAATTTATTGCTAAAGAAGAGTCAAAAGTGGAAAAACCAGGACTTGGAGGATCTTCACATTTTTCCTCAGATTCTGAAAGTGACATTGAAAGTTTCTTATTAAAAAGTATGAATTTTCCAGTTCCAAGTACTCCTAATGTGGTTACACAGGCCACTGAGAAATAGAAAACACCTGAAGATTTGAGAAAGAAGGCTGAGGAGAAGTAGGTTCAAGAAGAGGCAGTTAAGCAAATCAGTCCTGAAGAAGAAAGAAGGATGATGAAAGGTAAAGCAGTAATGACAGAAGAGGAAAGTAAAGTAAGAGAGGAATTCAGTTGTGGGCTGGTGCCTGCAGGAATAAAACCAATATGGACAAAACCCTCACAACTTATTTTAAAATAGATGAGAGCATAGCAAAAATAGTAAGAGAAGCACAGAAAAGTAGTCCAGCCATAAAATAGAAAGGTGCAGATCAAGTTCAGGAAGCAGAAGAAATAGAAGTGAAAAAGAATGTTCAAGAAGTTACAGAGGGGGTGGTAGAAAAGGAGATTATCCAAAGTATAAAAGATGTACTTCATGATTTAAAGAGGAATGAAGAATTTGCAACCAGCAAAAATCAAGGACAAGAAGAAGAAATGGATCTTATGGACATTGATGAGCAGGAAGAAGGGCAGAAACAGCAGACAAGCCATGATAAGATAAAATTCAGTGAGACAACTGAGTCAATTTTAATTTAGGAAACCTCAATCCAGGTAAAAGAAGCACAACTTTCTGCAAAAGAACAATCAGAATTGGAGAATAACAAAGTAGAAGAAGTAAAGGTAGATGAAGATAGATCAAGACAAGAGAACCAGGATACTCAGACTTTGGAACACAAAAAAGATATGGTAGATCAAGAAACACTGGAAACTCATCAAAGCAATGAAGGACACCAGGCTAAGATTATAGAATATGAATAAGAAGAGGAAGAGGAGAATGAGTGCAAAGAAGACAAACAAATAGAAGCTAAACAAATGGAAATGGAAGGGGGTTGGAAAGAATACCCAAGAATATAAGATCTGCTTGCCAGATTATTATGAGCAACATTGAGCAGTTTAGACCTTCAAGCAGGAATATGATCATTTCAGGAATGGTAGCAGAGTCTGAATTTGAGAAAGGTAGTATGATCATTAAAGAGCACAAAAGGGAGAAGGAACAAATTTCAGAAAAATTGAGGAAGGTGCAGGAGAAAAATGAGGAATTTAAAAACAGAATAATTGCTTTGGAAGAGTTAGAAGTACAGAAACAAAATAGAATTCAATATCTAGAAGAAAAGAGTGTAAAACTAACAGAGCAGAATAATACACTGGAAATGGAGTTAAGAAAAATTGAAGGAAGATATAGAACCTTGCAGACTTCTTATCAAATTTTGACTAAAGCAAATGAGGAAATCAACAAGCTATTATTGGAGGAAGGTCAGTTAAAGAACGAAAGTCAGACAGCTCATATGAGAAGGGAAGAAAAGGAAGAATTACACAAAGAGATTAAGAGATTACAAATAGAATTGAAAGAAGCCAAGGAACTAGAGAAGCAGGCTAGTATACATGCTGCTACATCAATGAGAGGATATAACAAGTTGCACATGGATATGGAAAAAGAAAGGAGTGATTGGCAGTCAAGGATGGAAAAGGAAAAAAATGAATGGATAAAGAAAGAGAGTTATGGGCAATACAGAACGGAAGTCTGATGGTGACAATAGAAGAATTACAGAAAAAGCTGGATAAGCCACAAGTTCAGGAAGAAACACATATAGAGTACATATACAGAAGAATATGAGGTAGGAAATGATGATGGAATACAACATGGCAGTGAACTAGCAAATAAAAGACCAAAGGAAGAATATTCAGAAGAATTTGTCAAAAAATTACTGACAAATAGAGAATCTAGAATGGATTTTATCAAAAAAATGCATGATGAATATGAAGATCAAATTGTCACATTTGCTTTGAATAAGGGGATTAATCCAGACCAGTATCATTGGGCTGGAGACGGACTGGGCATACCTTTATGTATGATCATGGAGAGTATCAAGAACTATCAAATAGCAAGAGTTGGATTACCTCCAAATAAATATCTAGAATATGAAGAAGATATTAACGTGACCAAAGAATTATTTGAGAAAGCCAATCCAAAGTGGAGGAACAAATGGTTGGATGCAAATAAAGAATGCAGGAAAATTTGGAAGGAAGCACCTCTTCAATTGAAAATTAATCCAGCTTACTGCCCAGTAGCAAGAAGAAGAGAATGGACATTTTTTTGGGAAAGAGGGAGAGAAGGTCAAATCCCGCCTAAATGGTTGAATTTCCCAAAAATAGCCGGTCAAAAGGCAAGAACATGGCCTACAAAAAACTACATGCTGGATACAGCTGAGTCTGTTATAGCTACATACAAAGATGTAAACGACCCTGCATGCATTTTACTGATTCGCAGTACAGTGGAGGAAAGCATTGTTTGAAATGGTAAGTAACCTGAACATTACAGAAAGGAAAATTCATGACTTACTGTCACAAATCTATCAAAGAAAGAAAAAGTGAAGAAAGCAATCAGGACATAAGAGCCGAAAAGTCTTTTGTCACGAGCCAAAAGGTTTAGGAGGGGAAGGATGTTAGAAGATGTATTTTCTGAAGCATTTTGGATGAAAAATAATTGTAAAATGACAAAAACTTGTAAAAATATTTATGCAACTGATGTAAAAATAAGGAAGAGTCTTCCTTATGTAGAATAGAATTTTATGTAATTTTTCTAGAATTTTTGGAAACTCCTAGATAGCATATTTTTAGAATAATAGAGAAAAGGACCAAAATTCAAGTGTGAAAAGGGACACTTGAAAATGTATATAAGACAATTTCCTCTATTATGAGGGGGTTGGTTGATTATTTGTTTACATGCTATCCAAGTGAATAGAGAGAGAGTTTCCTGCTAAAAATCGTGTTTTCTCCTCTTTGTGTGGTTTCATTGATTTGTTGAGTCTATTCTTTGTGTATCCATGGAGATTTGTGAGCTTCTATTGTGTAATTCTTTTGAATGTGTATGAAGAGAGCTGAATATTGATGTGTTGAGTGAGAAATTGATGAAGAATGGTGCTGGAGATGAAAATCGTCTATTTTCATATAATCGTGATTGTCTCGTATGTATGATACAGGTAATATTTTTGAGTTTTGACTTCATAATTGTGTTCTGCTGAGAAAATAGCATGTAATAGACACCAAGATTGTGGAAAATGGTGGAGATTTGCTCAAGATAATCCAAACCCTAGAAATTCCTCTTCATTTTCATCATTCTCAGAAATCCAGCCATTATTCTCTTATTTCTTGGATTCTATCATCTAGAAGGGGCTGTGGTCTCTTGAATACTTCCAGAATTGACAAAATAAAGATGTATTGTTAATTCTTTATGCTAAATGATTGGAGAGGACAACTCCAAAGATCAATAACAAACATAGGGTCAACACATCCTATTTCATGAGGATAAAGAGGAAAAGATTTTCCATGTTTTCTTATCATTTCACAAATCAATTCACGTCTAGTAGGCAGTAAAAAAGAATCTTCATTTCCTATTTTTATTAATTTAATAGTTTCATCCGTAAAATTATGTCCTATTTTTGAAATATCACGTAAACTCGGATCATTAGCTACTTGTTTTATTTTTTGGTCACTCCTTTCAGGTAAAGCCTGGGCTACAAGTTTAACTTTTTTATCAACTCTTTTATACTTTGTATTAATTTTAGCTTCATTATGAAAATCAGAAACAAATTTTAAAATTAGTTCATATTCATTTAATGAGTTCAAAAGTATAACTTGCATTAATTTTTCGTCATGTAAAGTTTCATTAATTTCATCAAGTAAAGAAGAAGAAAAAGATGTTTCAATTATATTTTCCATATTTTCATTTGTAGACATGTATCTTCACTTTTAAAATATTTTTCATGTTTTCTCATTATTTTCCTAGGAATATCTTTACTATTTAAAATTTATAATTTTGAGGATGTAAAATATACAAAAAAACTTTCTAATTTATGTACACATTTTGCGAGATTTCAAACCAGCCACCACTGTTGTCCCGCTCAACAATGGTGTCTAGTAAAAATTCTGATCAAAATAAGTCCTAGAATCACTAAGAGGTAGATGACTCTCGTGCAACTTCTCTTGTGATCGGATTGGTGTTTTCCTAATTTGTTCTCTATTTCTAGTGTGGTTTGGATTAACAGTCATAACTTGTAAGGATTGCAAATCATCTTTTGACCTAAATCTAGCATATGCAGAGCCATCTTCCATTACTTTTGTTTCCATTCATGTTTCACAAATAAACGGTTGTCCTAAAATGATTTCGTTAGAACAATTATCTTGTATAAAAAAATGAAATGTTTCAGTTATTCCTCCTATGAAAATTGGAATGTTTGCACAAGCTCCTAAAAGTGCACCACATCCGTTATCTGGTGTTCTCATTATCCACCCATGTTGTTTATCTATCGGCCATCTAAATTTATCATACAATTCTTTTGAGATTACATTAATTTCAGAACCTGAATCTAATAAAGCTAAAGCTATACATGAATTTTTTCTATCTCCTAAATTTACTTTCATTTTAGGTGTTCCCCTAGCCCAAAAACTCTTTTTATAATTACTTTCAAATTCTTCATTTATATTATCAGGAAGAATCGGACCTAGAAAATTAACATAACCTTCACTTTCTTCCTCATTATCAGAGTCAGAAGAAAAAGAATCTTTAGAAATATGAGATATATCTACATTTTCTTGCATTTCAATATCTGTGTTAAGTGAAAATCTTTTTCTTTTAATCATTTTAATAAAGTTATCTTTAAATTCAAGTTTAACTATAGAAAATAATTGTTCAAGTAACATAGTCACTTGACTTTTCAAAAGTATGTCATAAAGTATTTCTTTTGCATCATTTTTCTGTTCTAATTCTGAAGTTAAAATGGCTTTAGGAATTCTTTTAGGTTTCTTTGTTTTTTTCTCATTTTGTTCTTTTTGTTCACTAGGCTTTGAATCTAAAGGTTTGCTTGATGTTTCACGTTGTTTGTCCTCCCTTATTTCTCTTCTTTTATGTTCATTTGAGTCTATATTTGTATTTTCTGTAAATTGAACATTTTTAGGTTCTTCTCTCAATTGTTTTCTAGTTACTCTTCGATTGGTTTCATCTATATCCTAAGTTTCATCCATTTTTCTCTTCTCTTCCACATTTGCTATATGTGAAAAGATAGAGAAATGATCTACAGGTGAGTTCCATGCTGTTTTATGCATTATATTGTCTCTAGCTTTTATTAGTGCTTCAATTGAATAATTTTTAGTTTCATTAGAGTTTCATCATCTAGATCACTCTCATCACATTCTAACCTAACCCTAGAAGATCTTCTTTGTGCTTCAGATATATTTTCATATCGTTTTTGCATACCCCCTTTTCCCCAATTTACAGCTAGTGAAAGGTGGGTGCGGTAATCACATAATTTTTTGTCTATATCTATTACTAGTTTTCTTTCCTTTGCTTCTTTTAAAGATTCACATGCGTAGGACATGTGTTCACTATAGTCACACCAAACACATCATCGGGTGGGTGCGCCTCTCCATTCATTAATTTGAGCTACTGGTTGATTCATATAAGGTGCTACAGGTATAGGATTTATTTGTGGGGCTTGAGTTAATTGGGGTCCTAAAATTGTCCTATCTTGAGTAGTTAATGAATGAACTGTATTTTGAAGTGTAGCTACTTCCTTACATATTCATATGCATCTGCATCATATTATCTAATTCACTAAATAATATTTCAAATTGTAGTTCACTAGGAGCTTGTTCATTTGTACTAGAATTAATATTAACTTTAGGATTTTGTGTAGTTGGACCTACTGGTGGAAAAGTTAGATTCATATCATAAAGTAATGTTTGCCTTTGTTTCATTTGTGCTACT
This sequence comes from Ceratopteris richardii, assembly GCA_020310875.1. NCBI lineage: Eukaryota > Viridiplantae > Streptophyta > Polypodiopsida > Polypodiales > Pteridaceae > Ceratopteris > Ceratopteris richardii. The sequence continues at coordinate 171,129,132 of CM035415.1, forward strand.
ACCTCTACTACTTGTTTTAATACTCCCTAGTCCTCCGTTAAGCCATATCTTTTCATAGGTTCCTCAAGTCTCCTTTCTACTTCACTTCTAATGTCTGAAGGTAATACTTTTAGGAAATATAGAAATATATCAGGTGTGAGTGTAGTCCTATCTTGCTCTAGAAATTGTGAAAACCTCTTCATAAATTCACCAAGCAATTGTGTAAGGGAAATTTGGGTCTTAGGAGTGCTAAGCCGTTTCATAAACCCTTCCCTACTGTGCTGACTATAATCTTCAAGGTAAAATTCTTTATGCATTTGTTTTTTAAATTCATCCCATTCAAGCTCAATATGAGGTTCTATTACACTAATAGCTGATCCTATGGCAAGACTCACTAGAAAAGTTACCCACTTAGTTATAGGCAAACCATGCAATTTTGCTATGTCTTCAAATGTGTCTAAATAATTAGTTGCATTTACTCCAGTGAATTTCCCTTTTTCCCTAAGCATTGCTTCAACTACTTTCTGTCCTTGGGTTTCTGTCATCATATCTCTAAATAATTCATCCATTTTATTATGTATATTAGAACTAGACTTAAGTTTTTTAATAAAATCTTTAATTTCTTCTTGTACCTTTGCTTTTTGATTTCTTAATAAACTAATTAAATTGTTTGGTTCCAGTTTTGCTAAAGTTTAAATCCTTTAAACAATTCTTGTAAAATAGATACTAACTTTCAAATGAAAATTCTTTTTGAATTTTCAAACTAAATTCATACTAAAAACTCTAATAGTTTAAATTCGTTCTCTTAAAATCCTACTTTAAATAGTAACAAACAGATTCAAGTTTAGTAAATATACATGACAGTTGATGAAGAAGCTAGAGTGCATGTGATCAATTCAAGTATACATTTGTTGAGTAAGAAAATGCATAATACAAAAAAACTAAATGCTATGTGTGCAAACGTAATTCTTCAAGTACTTGATGGTAAGGGTGGCGAGACGAAGCTCAACTACTTTCCTATTCCCATGGAGGCGCTCAGAGCATAAGCTCAACCCTCAACACCCAGGGACTTACAAGGTTTGTGAATTTTACCTCTGCAAGATGAATCACCACAACCACTGCAACCACGTAACCTAAACCAAGCTATTGCATATGCAATAAGCTCTGCCCTTGTTCACGTTGGGTTCAAATGTGGAAGCGATTCGTGATGAATGGTGGATCAATTCAATCGTCTTGCTAATGGTGCACGCAGGGTGACTATGGTAGAACAAGTATTTTTTACTAAGGACCTTAAGGCAAAGCGTTTCTATATCTATTGACTGCGTCTATATAGGATGGAAGTATCAACTCTTCACTAACTACTTTATCTTTTATGATTTCTGTAACGTTTGAGTCTATTTGAGAACTATCAGTATTTCTAACTATGGAAGGAGAGAATAGAGCTTCACTATTTTCAAAACTAGGTAAAACAATGGAAATTAATTGTAATACTCTTGACAATCTTCGATCAAACTCTATTGGATGCAAAGTTTCCTCTACAATTTTATCCTTAAGTAATTCTTCCATTTCTGTATTTTGAGTATCATTAACCTCTTCTGGACTAGGAAAAAGTAATTCAAACAAAGATGGAGGTAAAGAAGTACTACTAGATGAAGCTTCATCACACATATGAGTTAAAATGCAAATAGATTTATATATATCTTTTTTAATTTTTAAACTATATATATGAGTGATATCCTATACAAAAGCTATATAATACTTGTTTATAACAATGATGTCCTATACAAATCTAAACAATAGAATTCCATCTAAGTAAAATTTCTTTTCCACTCTTCAGTTCTTCAATCGGTCTTCAATAGAGGTTGCATATCATCTAAAAATTAACATGAGAACCATAAGTATGCTTTCATAAAATATTAAACACTCATTAAAACTTAACATATTAAAAACTCATGTTAATATAAATTAATTAACTCTTCTATATATATCATAAGTACATATGCATTTAAACTAACATGCATACATAAACTTGCATGCACTAACACACATGCACAAACATGCATACATTAATACACATACATGCATACATGCACACACATAAATGAACATGCATACATTAACACACATATATGCATACATTCACACACATAAATGAACATGCATACATAACTTACATGCACTAATTCACATGCATGAACATGCATAAACATGCATACATAACATACATGCACTAACACACATGCATGAACATGTATATACAAACATGCATACATAACATACATGCACTAACACACATGCATGAACATGTATACACAAACATGCATACATAACTTACATGCACTAACTCACATGCATGAACATGCATAAACATGCATACATAACATACATGCCTAACATTCACTAACATGCCTAACATTTACAAACATGCCTAACATTTACATGCAAAATATTTAACATGCAAGCACTAACTAACATCTAACATGTATTAACATATGCATGCACTAACATCTAACATATATGCACTAACTAACATCTAATATGTATTAACATATGCATGCACTAACATCTAGCATCTATGCACTAACTAACCTCTAACATGCACTCTATCGTTTAACATGCATCTAATGCATTTATCATAAGATAAGTATGGTTGGAGAAGTTTGGCTAATGGATAAGAAAAGGAAATGAATAGTTATAATTAGATAGGATAAATGATTGGATAAGGAGTGTTGGAGTTAGACGTCTGCGGAAGCACGCGAACAGCACAAGGAAGAAGAAGAAGCTTGGAGCACAACACACAAGACTGAATGTATTACTAGAGAATGTACAAAGATAAGTAGCCCATTAGGGCAATAGGCGTATATTCAAGCCGGGGGAAAAAAACCTCCTAAAGAGGGAAAAAAGTGCCCCGGCAGTCCTAGAGTGTTCACACACATCACTACCTAAATATATCAACAAATCCCCCCTGGGAGTGATGCGGTGAACAAGGAGCTGGCACTCATGTATAAGGAAGTGCCGAGCTATGTGGAAATCACTCCACAAAAGGAAGTAAGCCCAAAGCTTTGCGGAAAGCTTCAAACTTCTCCCTAGGCAGAGCCTTCGTGAAAAGGTCTGCAATGTTCTCTTGCGTGGGCACATATGCCAAGCTGATCTCCCCAACAGAGAACCTCTCCCTGACATAGTGATAATGCACCTCAATGTGCTTAGTGCGAGCATGGAACACAAGGTTCCTCGCAACTGCCAATGCGCTCTGACTGTCAGTGAAGATGGTGGTGGCAGAAGATTGGCCAACACCCAAATCAGCCATAAGGCGTCTGAGCCACACACACTCAACAGTCGCTGTGAAAGCTGCCCTATACTCAGCCTCACAACTGGAAGTGGCCACAGTAGGCTGCTTCTTGCTCAACCAAGATATACATGAGCTACCAAGCATGAAGCAAAAACCACTGGTGGACACACGAGTGTCATAGCAACCAGCCCAATCTGAGTCAGAAAAAGCATGCAAATCTGGCGGTAGTGATCCCCCCTTGGGATAAAACAACCCAAGTAGCCGAGTACCACTCAAGTAGCGAAAGATGCGCTTAACCACTTTCCAATGTGTGACTCCTGGGCAATGCATAAACCTGCTTATCTGTGAGACAGCAAACTGAATATCTGGCCGAGTAATGCATAAGTAAATCAAGCATCCAACAGCCTGCTGATAGAGAACATCATCAAATGCATCTCCAGCATCATGAAGACTCAATCGTAAACCTGTCTCCATAGGAGTGGCAATAGGCTTACAGTCTTCAAGGCCAAAACGCTGTCGGAGAGAATTCTCTCTCCCCAACTTGATGAAGTCTGGCAGGTGATAAGTATAAAAGGCTATATCTGATGAGTCAACCCAAAACGGATGAATCTTGGATGTTGCACGAGATTTCCAATGCAGATGAAGAGAACAACAGGGTTTTGATATTCGCTACAATGGATGATTGAAAATTCTATTATGAAAACCCATCAAATGAATTATGTTAACATTTATGATAAGTTTTCTTATCCATTTACTTTCATCCAAAGATGGTACATGATTCAAAAGCTTATTTTGAGTGAACTCTAAGTGTAGAGTTTGTATTAAAATAGAAGCGAAGGAACGTGTGCTGTTGAAAAAGAGAGGGAGAGAGAGAAAGTGCAATAAAAAGAATGGATGGAGTAAAGTATGGAAAAAGGATGGCGCTGACTTTCTGCATTTTTGAAAAAAAAAAGGTGCGCTGATCAGAAGTGAGGACAGACTTCAACTTTGTGCTCAGACAAGGAGGGTGGTTCAGACAGGAGAGGAAGAGGAGATATTGTACAAGGGATCATGGCAGATTAGAAGAAGGAAAATCTTTGTTCATTAGCTGGCACAGAGGTGCATGCTGAGAGGGAGGAGGAGCTCTCTATTTTTTTTCTGTGAGGACTGGGCTGACAATCGCGCTGCAGAGAAGAAGATACGTGCTGCAGAGAAATAGAAAAAGGGTGGACTAGCAATTCATGAAAAAAAAAGGGGACTTACGCAGAGGTTCGAAAGCAATTTTCAGTCCTTATCTGGCGGAAGAAGCACAAATTTGAAGAAACATCTTCTGACACGGTGGATGCTGCGAAAGTTATCCGTATATGCTGTGACGAAGATATTTCTCTTATTAAACTTGTAAAGCTACGAAAATCAAAGGAAAGCGGGTGAGTTCTTTGCTTCCGACATATTAGATAACTTTAAGCTTATCAGCGCTAATCATCTTCTTTGATTCTTTCTCAACAACAATAACGCTGTTGTGCTACCTGTTCTACACAGACAGAAACAAGTAAATTCTGAATGCTTTATGGTCTATAATATCTAATGTTTTTATTTTGAAATTAACTGTTCTTAATTCAGATTCAACGTGAGAGATTACGAGTGTGTATCTTCAATCAAATTCTGATAATGCGCGTATTATGTTGCTGCAGAGGATGTGCAAATTTTAAGAAACCGTCAATTGCAAGCTATATGAAATATCTCTTTGTCTATTCTGTTTACCATGACAGGGATCAACATACGTACTGAGATATATAGTTTGCACTGGTATATTTCACAAAGAAGGCGATGTTGTTTTTTTTGAAAGAGTTTTGTATCATTCGAAAATTACTCGGGTTTACTTTTCTGTGATAAATCATGCAAAGCAGACAACGAATTCTATTTCTAAAACTTAATTCTGATCGCTGATTCAGGTCGTGGAAGATCAAATTTAAGAAAGTGTGTATATTGATATCAAATAATTAAAATAACGGAAGTGTGATCACGGATAATAATACTTTCAGTTTGATCCGAGCATTCTTTGAATATTTGTGTTTCAACATTTATGAGTTACTCTCTAATTTTGATGAACCTCAACCACAACAGAAATCCATTGATAAATGTTTTAGTTTAATGATATAGTCGATACCCATATACTCTCCTACGATTATCAATTGTCCAAAATTGGCGCAACAGAAAATGAAGGTGTTAATGGGGCTACGTGCGCATAAGACCATTCGGGGGGGGGGGGGGGGGCACGGAAGAAAATCTGCAAACAACGGCTTTTATCGAGAATGTAAATCCTCAAACTGCTCATCAAAATATAAACTAGACCTTGTAAGCGAAGAGTGTGATTGTGCATAAAGGCTGGATATTTCGGATCAGCAGAATCGGTTGTATCCAAAAATTAGAACTGCTGCATACATTAGGAAAAAAAATAGGGCAGGTTGTTTGTTCTCATTACAGAACCAGAGCTTCGGCTGAGCGGGAGAATTTTTTCTTTTGTTTATTGACATGATTGATGAGAAAGACGCTTAACTCTCTTGAGTTTGATGCTAGACAAGATCAACTCCACCTTTGCATTTGCGCGCTAGATATTTAGACATTAGTCCAATTTGTGTTTTGAACCTTTTCATTCACCTCTTACAAACTTTCAACATTGAAACTTGAACTAAGAAACGGTAGTAAAGGTACGATCAATCGGGTTTTTTTGTTTTTGTATAGTCATAGGATATTTAACTTGAAGCATCCATGATATTAAGTGAAAATTATAATTAAAAATAGAGTAACTGAGTCATTCAATCCCTTTGAATTTATCTCCTCTTTGATTTGTTTTTTTTACTTTACCTAAGTCTACAAATGTTAGGGGTGATAAAGGAGTGATTTTATTATTTCTACACTTCTTGATAAGAAAATAAGATTTTTCATGCTGATCAAATTTGCTTCTTTGAGTTTCCACGCTACCTGAGATTGCTCCAAGCACCCGGCGTGCGCCGTATTTTGGCGGTCGCCCTGATCCACCGACCGTTCCTTTCGCACCGACAACGTTGCAATAATGTGTCAATATAATTCGTTTGACACAAAGCCATTCCACCATCAACTTGCATAAACTGAATGCCCAAATAGTGATGCAAATGCCCCAAATCAGACATCTCAAATGAGGCATGCAAATCATCCTTGAAATCAGTAATATGCTTCTCAAGAGGACCAGTGAGCAGCATGTCGTCTACATAGACAACAATGATCAAAAGCACATCATTAGCACGCTTAACATATAAGGTGCTTTTAGTTGGACTGTTCTCAAAACCATGTGCAATCAGATAGGCATGTAATTTCTCATACCAAGCACGTGGTGCTTGCTTTAAACCATATAACGCCTTCTTTAACCTGCACACCTGGTTTTCATGCCCTTTCTGCACAAAGCCACGGGGCTGAAAAACATACACTTCTTCATGCAAGTCACCATTCAGAAATGCTGTTTTAATGTCCAACTGATGTACATTCCAACCATGATGGGCTGCAAGTGCACAAATGCTCCGAACAGTAGTCATACGGCATGTACGTGCAAAGGTCTCATCAAAATCAATGCCTCTTTCCTGCGCATAACCCTTTGCAACAAGCCTAGCCTTATACCTGTCAACTGTACCATCAGGTTTACGCTTCAGCTTGTATACCCACTTAGTGCCAATGGCCTTCTTGCCAGTAGGCAAGTCACATAAAGACCATGTACCATTCTTCATTATAGCATCATATTCAGATTGCATAGCAGCCATCCAATTTTCTGAATTTTGTGCTTCATCAAAAGAAACAGGCTCATTCTCATCACAGAGACTAGACCCATAGCATAGCAATCTGATGCAAAGGAGGTACTATGAGAGCCTGAACGAGTACGATATGACAAAGGTGCATCTAATTTGCTGTCACGCAAAGTCTGCACCAGCCATTTTGGCATAGTTTTTGCGTGTTCAATATCAGCTCTCTCATCAACAAGTGCATCATGTAAATCTGCATCAGAAATGGAATGATCTGCATCATCATATGAAACCTGCAAAGGCTGAGAAGTTGCCTCATTAGGACCAGCACTAGCCTATCCACCTGTAAAAAGAGGCATCAAAGTATCATACATGTCTTTGGAGCTAGAGATGTCTCCTTAGTACATGAAAGCAATGGCTGAATAGCATCTTCCACAAAGACAACATCACGGCTAACCAAAATGTGTTTAGTCTGTGGATGATACAGACGATAGCCTTTACTTTCAGAACTGTGCCCAACAAAAATATATTTTACTGCCTTATCATCCAATTTTTTGCGATGTTGTTCAGGCACTAATGCATATGCCAAACAACCAAAAACACGCAGATGAGCAACAGATGGCTTGCGGTCATGCCAAGCCTCATATAGAGTGATAGACTGCAACGCTTTGGTGGGACACCTGTTCAGTACATATGCTGCACACATGACAGCCTCAAGCCAGAAACTATGTGGTAAAGCCTGACTTTTGACCATTCACCTCGCCATCTCCATGAGTGACCTGTTCTTTCGTTCAGCAACTCCATTCTGTTGAGGTGTATACGGCACTGTACACTGGTGTTTTATCCCACGTTCAGCCAGAAATGCATTAAAATCTGAAGACATATATTCCCCCCCTCGATCAGAACGGAGGGTGCCCATTTTACATGCTAACAGATTTTCAGCCAAAACCAAAAACTGTTTGAAGCACATGAACACTTCGGACTTTGCTTTGAGTGGATATACCCATGCATGCCTGGAAAAATCATCAATGAAAGTCACGAAGTAAAGGTAATTTCCAAAAGAGGGTGTCTGCATAGGACCACAGACATCACTATGTACAAGTTGCAATTTCTGCATAGCCCGAACTGAACCATCTTTTGGAAAGGAAGAATGCTGCATTTTGCCCAAAATACAGCCTTCACAAACATGTTTTCCAGGTGCCTCAAGTTTGGGCAAAGAGGACACCATTTCAGATTTTCTGCAGGCGTAACAAACTAGCAAAATTCAGATGACCAAAGCGTGCATGCCAAAGCTTTGCATCTGACATAGCCTGAGAATCATGAACTGCACATGCCGAATCATTCACAGATCTTTCATAGTCTATGAGCTTATACAGCCCACGACATAAAATGCCAGAAGCAATAATCACATCGCCATTTGAGAGATCATGGACTGTACACCTGTCATCAACGAATTTCACAACCAAGCCAATCTTGGCTAATGCAGAAACTGATAACAGGTTCTTTTTGATCCCTGGCACAAATAAAGCATCTGACAAAGTGAAAGAACTACCATCAGCAGTAGTCAGAATGATCTTACCAACTCCCATAACAGGATAAGAGGAGTTATTGGCGCATGTGACAGTATTCCCTGTAGGGGCAGGCTCGAGTGAAGAGAAGAAACTGCGCTGCGAGGTAATATGTTTGGTCGCCCCACTGTCAAAGTACCAAACATCTGAGTCTACTGCAGACATGCACTGATCATGAGAAGATGGGTCAAAACTACAGACAGTAGTAAACGCCCATTCTTCTTCCTGCACAAGATTTGCAGACTCTGTTTTTGGTGTAGAAGCCTCTGCAACAACCATTCCAGCCTCTTTCTTCTTTGCCTCTTTAGCAGCCAGTTTTGGACAGTTCTTTATAATATGATCATTTCCTTTACACTACTTGCAGAACAATTTCTGCTTTTCTGATTTCTTCTCATCTTTATCCTGGTTCTTCGATTGTGCAGCATTTGCAGATTTCTGCTTACTAGTAGAAGAGCTCCATTTTCCTTTGCCCTTCTGACTAGCCAGGAAAGCTTGATCTGCAACACGCATAATGGACCTATTCTGCCTGGACTGATCTTCCTGCAACAGAACAAAGACTAATTCCTCAAATGACAAGGCATTCGGATTGCCTTTCATCATCAATCGAAGAGTAGACGCAAAACTCTGATATGAATCAGGAAGGCCATTCAGAACGTTCTGCACAAGTGAGCTATCTGGTATAACCTCATCAGCAGAAATCAATTGTTCCTTCAGGTCTTTGATCTTTGTAAGAAAACTGTCCATCGAATCACCTTCATTCATGTGCTCACTCTCCAACTGTTTTCGGAGGTAAGCAACACGAGCCTCATTCCTAGCCTGGTACAAAGTGGTAAGTGTATCCCAAGCATCCTTTGTTGTTCTGCAAGAGCGAATTTGAGGAATAATGGCACGTTTGACAGACAAAGCTATCAATGCATGTGCCTGGGCATCTCTGCCATCCCAACGAATCTGCTCTGCAGTAGGTGCAACAGAAACAGCAGCACGAACAGGAATCTGCGGAATATCATCTTCGACACCATCTTCATCAGCTCCGACACCTGAATTTGCAGTACCTGTCGTTACAGGTGTAACAGGACGTCTTTCAACACCCTGCACAATGTTCCACAATCCTTTTGCAACCAGTACATGTTGCATCATATAAGCCCATAATGGGTAGTTGGTACCATCCAACTTATCCTCAACAGCCAACATACGGAATACATCACTGCTTTCAGCCATGGCCGGTGACTAAAATACCTTGATGCAAAAAATTGATTGTATCTCAAAAAGTTGAACAGAACTGCCCAGACGAGTTCTGCTAGACCTGTAGCAGACTTCGAGACGCTTAAACTGGCGAACAGAAACTGGTATATACCTTTGGCACAAAAGGACGAAATAGCCTGCACAAGCACTGCGATAGTGCGTTCGGAGGCCGAAACGAGCTCAGATCGCGATTTCGGCACCACAGAGCGAAGCCGTTTTGATCTCGGAAACACCCTGAGTATGCTCACCAAATTTTGTGTGAATCTGAGACTGCAAACGGAGGAGTGTCGACGGCACCCTAGAAGAAGCAACGACCTGCTCTGATACCAATTGTTGGAGTTAGACGTCTGCGGAAGCACGCGAACAGCACAAGGAAGAAGAAGAAGCTTGGAGCACAACACACAAGACTGAATGTATTACTAGAGAATGTACAAAGATAAGTAGCCCATTAGGGCAATAGGCGTATATTCAAGCCGGGGGAAAAAAACCTCCTAAAGAGGGAAAAAAGTGCCCCGGCGGTCCTAGAGTGTTCACACATCACTACCTAAATATATCAACAAGGAGAAGTTGGAAAAATATGATGAAATCTTTGAGAAAGATAAGGGATAATGGCTAATTGGATCCTCCTTTTGTTAACCTAGAAACCATTAAAGATGTTTAGATAAACAAATCATACATATATAATCAATTTAGTTATATAAACACACACACATACCCTTCATACCCTCCATTTCATACCAAATACACATAATAATTACTTTAGTTATTCATATCATTCATCTCAAACAAATATGCTTAGTGCATATGCTTCTCATAAATTAAATGAAAGAACATTAACACTTAATACATGAAAATTTGAAAATAAAATTGTAATGATCCTAAGATAAGTTACTAATTAAAACATCCACACAAATACATACATCATATATATTCACATACATAAATACATATACTTTCATGAATATAAATCATATATATTCACATATATTAAATATATATACTTTTCATAAATAAATATACACTCCATATATTTTTAATATATATTTAATAAATATATTAAACATAAGTACAACATATAAAATATATATTAAGTAAAATATTAAAATATAACATAAAAAAAGGAAAGAAATAAAATATTTAATATAAATAAGCTATAAAATAAAAAAGAAATAAAATAAATATTAAAACCCCTCTCTCTCTCTCTCTCTCTCTCTCTCTCTCTCTCTCTCTCTCTCTCTTCTCCGTCCGTTGTTGGCTACAGGGAGGGGAAACGGAGAGGTTAGAATAAAAATAAAAAAACAAATAATATAAAAGAAACACTTTTCCTACTCTCTCTCATTCTCTCTCTATCTCTCTCTCTCTCTCTCTCTCTCTTTCTTGTTCTCTCTCTCTCTCTCTCTCTCTCTCTCTCTCTCTCTCTCTCTCTTTCTCTCTCTTCTGCATCATCACTGGCTACAGGGGAGGGAAAAGGGAGATTTTAAAAATATAAAATAAAAAATAAATAAGAAGTAAAATAAAAACGAAAAAAATTAAAAATCAATCCTCTCACTCACTCTCTCTCTCTCTCTCTGTTGCACGCACAATAGGAGAGAGAGAGGATTGATTTTTTATTTTTTTCCTTTTTTATTTTATTTCTTATTTTATTTTTTATTTTTTATTTTTTAAATCTCCCTTTTTCCTCCCCTGCAATTGGCGGTGACCTAGAAGAGAGAGAGAGAGAGAGAGAGAGAGAGAGAGAGAGAGAGAGAGAGAGAGAGAGAGAGAGAGAGAATGAGAGAGAGAGTAGAAAAAGTATTTTCTTATATTATTTGTTTTTTTATTTTTATTCTAACCTCTTCCTTTCCCCTCTGTACAGGCGACGGTAGATGCAAGAGAGAGAGAGAGAGAGAGAGAGAGAGAGAGAGAGAGAGAGAGAAAGAGAGAGAGAAAGAGAGAGAGAGAGGGTTTTAATATTTATTTTATTTCTTTTTTATTTTATAGTTTATTTATATTAAATATTTTATTTCTTTCCTTTTTTTATGTCTATATATTTTAATATTTTACTTTATATGTATTATGTTCATGTTTTTAATGTTGTATTTATGTTTAATATATTTATTAAATATATACTAAAAATATATGGAGTGTATATTTATTTATGAAAAGTATATGTATTTAATATATGTGAATATGTATGATTTATATTCATGAAGTATATGTATTTATGTATGTGAATATATATGATGTATGTATGTGTGTGGATGTTTTAATTAGTAAATTATCTTAGGAGTGTTACAATTTTATTTTTAATTTTCATGTATTAAGTGTTAATGTTCTTTCATTTAATTTATGACAAGCATATGCACTACGTATATTTGTTTGAGATGAATGATATGAATAACTAAAGTAATTATTGTGTATATTTCGTATGAAATGGAGGGTATGAAGGGTATGTGTGTGTGTTTATATAACTAAATTGATTATATATGTATTATTTGTTTATCTAAAGATCTTTTATGATTTCTAGGTTAACAAAAGGAGGATCCAACTAGCCATTATCCCTTATCTTTCTCAAAGATTTCATCATATTTTTCCAACTTCTCCTTATCCAATCATTTATCCTATCTAATTATTACTATTCATTTCATTTTCTTATCCATTAGGCAAACTTCTCCAACTCATACTTAGCTTATGATAGCAGCTTATGATAAATGCATTAGATGCATGTTAAATGATACAATGTATGTTAGATGTTAGTTAGTGCATAGATGTTAGATGTTAGTGCATGCATATGTTAATACATGTTAGATGTCAGTTAGTGCATAGATGTTAGATGTTAATGCATGCATTTGTTAATGCATGTTAGATGTTAGTTAGTGCTTGCATGTTAAATGTTTTGCATGTAAATGTTGGGCATGTTTGTAAATGTTAGGCATGTTAGTAAATGTTAGGTATGTATGCTATGTATGCATGTTTATGCATGTTCATGCTTGTGAGTTAGTGCACGTAAGTGTTGGAGTTAGACGTTTGCGGAAGCACGCGAACAACACAAGGAAGAAGAAGAAGCTTGGAGTACAACACACAATACTGAATGTATTACTAGAGAATGTACAAAGATAAGTAGCCCATTAGGGCAGTAGGCGTATATACAAGCCGGGGGAAAAAACCTCCTAAAGAGGCAAAAAAGTGCCCCGACGGTCCTAGTGTATTCACACACATCACTACCTAAATATATCAACAAATCCCCCCTGGGAGTGATGCGGTGAACAAGGAGCTGGCACTCATGTATAAGGAAGTGCCAAGCTATGTGGAAATCACTCCACAAAAGGAAGTAAGCCCAAAGCTTTGCCGAAAGCTTCAAACTTCTCCCTAGGCAGAGCCTTCGTGAAAAGGTCTGCAATTTTCTCCTGCGTGGGCACATATGCCAAGCTAATCTCCCCAACAGAGAACCTCTCCCTGAGATAGTGATAATTCACCTCAATGTGGTTAGTGCGAGCATGGAACACAGGGTTCCTCGCAACTACCAATGCGCTCTGACTGTCAGTGAAGATGGTGGTGGCAGAAGACTGGCCAACACCCAAATCAGCCATAAGGCATCTGAGCCACACAAGCTCAACAGTCACTGTGAAAGCTCCCCTATACTCAGCCTCACAGCTGGAAGTGGCCACAGTAGACTGCTTCTTGCTCAACCAAGATATAAATGAGCTACCAAGCATGAAGCAAAAACCACTGGTGGACACACGAGTGTCATAGCAACCAGCCCAATCAGAGTCAGAAAAAGCATGCAAATTTGGCGGTAGTGATCCCCCCTTGGGATAAAACAACCCAAGTAGCCGAGTACCACTCAAGTAGCGAAAGATGCGCTTAACCGCCTTCCAATGCATGACTCTTGGGCAATGCATAAACCTGCTCATCTGTGAGACAGCAAACTGAATATCTGGCCGAGTAATGCATAAGTAAATCAAGCATCCAATAGCCTACTGATAGAGAACAACATCAAATGCATCTCCAACATCATGAAGATTCAATCGTAAACCTGTCTCCATAGGAGTGGCAATAGGCTTACAGTCTTCAAGGCCAAAATGTTGCAATACTGTGTCAATATATTTTGTTTGACACAAAGACATTCCACCATCAACTTGCATAAACTGAATGCCCAAATAGTGATGCAAATGCCCCAAATCAGACATCTCAAATGAGGCATGCAAATCAGCCTTGAAATCAGCAATATGCTTCTCAATAGGACCAGTGAGCAGCACGTCATCAAGACAACAATGATCAGAAGCACATCATGAGCACGCTTAACATATAAGGTGCTTTCAATTGGACTGTTCATAAAACCATGTGCAACCAGATAGGCATGTATCTTCTCATACGAAGCACGTGGTGCTTCCTTTAAACCATATAATGCCTTCTTTAACCTGCGCACCTGGTTTTCATGCCCTTTCTGCACAAAGCCTCAGGGCTGAAAAACATACACTTCTTCATGCAAGTCACTATCCAGAAATGCTGTTTTAATGTCCAACTGATGTACATTCCAACCATGATGGGCTACAAGTGCACAAATGCTCCGAACAATAGTCATACAACATGTAGGTGCAAAGGTCTCATCAAAATCAATGCCTCTTTCCTGCGCATAACCCTTTGCAACAAGCCTAGCCTTATACCTGTCAACTGTACCATCAGGTTTACACTTCAGCTTATATACCCACTTAGTGCCAATGGCCTTCTTGCCAGGAGGCAAGTCACATAAAGAACATGTACCATTCTTCATTATAGCATCATATTCAGATTGCATGGCAGCCATCCAATTTTCTGAATTCTGTGCTTCATCAAAAGAAACAGGCTCATTCTCATCACAGAGACTAGACGCAGCCATAGCATAGCAATCTGATGCAAAGGAGGCACTATGAGAGCCTAAACGAGTACGATATGACAAAGATGAATCTAATTTGCTGTCACACAAAGTCTCCACCAGCCATTTTGGCATAGTTTTTGCCTGGTCAATATCAGCTCTCTCATCAACAAGTGCATCATGTAAATCTGCATAAGAAATAGAATGATCTGCATCATCATATGAAACCTGCAAAGGCTGAGAAGTTGCCTCATTAGGACCAGCACTAGACTGTCCACCTGTAAAAAGAGGCATCAACGTATCATACATGTCTTTGGAGCTAACAGATGTCTCCTTAGTACATGAAAGCAATGGCTGAATATCATCTTCCACAAAGACAACATCACGGCTAACCAGAATGTGTTTAGTCTGTGGATGATACAGACGATAGCCTTTACTTTCATAACTGTAGCAAACAAAAATACATTTTACTGCCTTATCATCCAATTTTTTGCGATGTTGTTCAGGCACTAATGCGTATGCCAAACAACCAAAAACATGCAGATGAGCAACATATGGCTTGCGGTCATGCCAAGCCTCATATGGAGTGATAGACTACAACGCTTTAGTGGGACACCTGTTCAGTACATATGCTGCACACATGACAGCCTCAAGCCAGAAACTATGTGGTAAAGCTTGACTTTTGACCATGCACCTCACCATCTCCATGAGTGACCTGTTCTTTCGTTCAACAACTCCATTCTGTTGAGGTGTATACGGCACTGTACACTGGTGTTTTATCCCACGTTCAGCCAGAAATGCATTAAAATCAAAAGACATATATTCCCCCCTTCGATCAGAACGGAGGGTGCCCATTTTACATGCTGACAAATTTTGAGCCAAAATCAAAAACTGTTTAAAGCACATGAACACTTCGGACTTTGCCTTCAATGGATATACCCATGCATGCCTGGAAAAATCATCAATGAAAGTCACGAAGTAAAGGTAATTTCCAAAAGAGGGTGTCTGCATAAGACCACAGACATCACTATGTACAAGCTGTAATTTCTGCATAGCCCGAACTGAACCATCTTTTGAAAAGGAGGAACGCTGCATTTGGCCCAAAATACAGCCTTCACATACATGTTTTCAAGGTGCCTCAAGCTTGGGCAAAGAAGACACGATATCAGATTTCTACAGCCGTAGCAAACTAGCGAAATTCAGATGACCAAGCATGCATGCCAAAGCTTTGCATCTGACATAGCCTGAGAATAATGAACTGCACATGCTGAATCATTCACAGATCTTTCATAGTCTATGAGCTTATACAGCCCACGACATAAAATGCCAGAAGCAATAATAACATCGCCATTTGACAGATCATGAACTGTACATCTATCATCAATAAATTTCACAACCAAGCCAATCTTGGCTAATGTAGAAACTGATAACAGATTCTTCTTGATCCCTAGCACAAATAAAGCATCTGACAAGGTGAAAGAACTACCATCAGAAGTAGTCAGAATGATCTTACCAACTCCCATAACAGCATAAGAGGAGTTTTTGGCGCATGTGACAGTATTCCCTGTAGGGGCAGGCTCGAGTGAAGAGAAGAAACTGCGCTGCAAGGTAATATGTTTGGTCGCCCCACTGTTAAAGTACCAAACATCTGAGTCCACTGCAGATATGCATAACTCATGAGAAGATGGGTCAAAACTGCAAACAGTAGTAAACGCCCATTCTTCTTCCTGCACAAGATTAGCAGACTCTGTTTTTGGTGTAGAGGCTTCTGCAACAACCATTCCAGCCTCCTTTTTCTTTGCCTCTTTTGCAGTCAGTTTTGGACAGTTCTTTATGATATGATCATTCCCTTTACAGTACCTGTAAAACAATTTCTGCTTTTCTGATTTCTTCTCATCTCTATCCTGGTTCTTTGAATGTGCAGCATTTGCAGATTTCTGCTTACTATTAGAAGAGCTCCATTTTCCTTTGCCCTTCTGACTAGCTAGGAAAGCTTGATCTGCAACACGCATAATGGACCTGTTCTGCCTGGACTGATCTTCCTGCAACAAAATAGAGATTAACTCCTCAAATGATAAGGCATTGGGATTGCATTTCATCATCAACCAAAGAGTAGAAGCAAAACTCTGATATGAATCAGGAAGACCATTCAGAACAGTCTGCACAAGTGAGCTATCTGGTATAACCTCATCAGCAGAAATCAATTGTTCCTTCAAATCTTTGATCTTCGTTAGGAAACTGTCCATAGAATCACCTTCATTCATGTGCTCACTCTCCAACTGTTCTCGGAGGTAAGCAACATGAGCCTCATTCCTAGCTTGGTACAATGTGGTAAGTGTATCCCAAGCATCCCTAGTTGTTCTACAAGAGCGAATATGAGGAATAATGGCACGTTTGATAGACAAAGCTATCAATGCATGTGTCTGGGCATCTCTGTCATCCCAACGAATCTGCTCTGCAGTAGGTGCAACAGAAACAACAGCACGAATAGGAATCTGCACAATATCATCTTCGACACCATCTTCATCAGCTCGAGCACGTGTATTTGTAGTACCTGTCATTACAGGTGTAACAGGACGTCTTTCAACACCCTGCACAATGTTCCACAATCCTTTTGCAACCCAAACATGTCGCATCATATAAGCCCATAATGTGTAGTTGGTACCATCCAACTTATCCTCAACAGCCAACATACGGATTACATCACTGCTTTCAGCCATGGCTGGTGACTAAAATACCTTGATGCTGAAAATTGATTGTATCTCAAAAAGTTGAACAAAACTGTCCTTGAGACGTTCTGGAAGTGTCTTGCTACTTTTTGTGAAGCCTCTGGTTCCATAATCAACAACTCTAAGACCGCCTTTAGAGCTATTGGTGGGTCACAGCCCGACCTTCTCATTGATCATGGCTGTCAAATCATTCCGTAGGGCCAAATTTTTCGGCTTCTTGGGATTCCCTTGGGGTTTGGCATCTCTATGGAACAGCGGTGGAACTGGGTGCTTGCCAAACTCGAAAACAAGCTTAACTATTGGAGAGGTATGCAAATCAATCTCGCTGGTCGTGCTATGGTCATCAACACGTTCCTCTTATCATCTACCATTTATTTCCTTTCTTGTTGGAGACCGAAAGAGCAAGATCTGGCCAAACTGGATAGTATTTGTAGAAACTTCCTTTGGACGGGCGACCACAATAGGAGGGGGGTGCCTAAAATCAAATGGTCCATCTGCACCAGCCATAGAGATAGTGGGGGACTTGGTATCTTGGACATTGGGTGCATGGCTAACAAACTGTCGGCCAAATGGATGACTAAGGCTTGGTGCAATGGGGAGGCCTCGTGGGCCAAGCTGATCTTCAGAAACAAGAATGAGTTGGCACTCATGGGTTTCCCAAATTGAAAGAATCTTGACATCTTGACCTTGCTGTTTTCCCCGATCTCCGTCTTCCCGAAAGGCTCTAATCTGGTGTGCTCCCTTTGGAAGAGTTGGAATAAAGTCAAAAGCTTCACAAGAATAAGTGAAGACTGGAAGTGGGCTGCCGGTATCAGACAAAACGACTCTATCTGGTTTCCGATCCATGGCATCCGGAGTGTGGAATCTTGGAACATTCAAAACGCCAAGAAGCTATGGAACAAAGGATTCAAAAAATGGAAACATCTCTGGAAACAAGACACCAACCGTTGGATCAACTTTGAGGATATTGACCCTAGCATCAACATTTCGCATGTAGAATGGAACACTTTGCAAAGCAGATTTCTCGCCTGGGACCGACACAAAGTTCGCCTTCTCATGGGACACGACATGCCGAGCTCGCTTGGTCTCAAATGGCACAATGGGAATAGTCTATCAAAAATCCCAAACATCAAAGAAACGATCGACTATCAGGTCAACCTCAACAAAAAATGGTGCCTGACATGGACGCGGCTTCGGTGGGACATGAAGTTCATGGCTATCTGGCACCCCCTCATAGAAATCAAAAAGTCTGTCCTCTTATGGCAAATTCTTCATCACGGAATCTGGACCAACCTTAAGGCTAGCAAAATTTGTGGGATACCTCCCTGGTGCAAACGCTGCCACCGGTCTATCGAAGATGTTTCACACATCTTCTTTACCTGCCCCAACTCCAACAGACTCTGGCAGGTGGTTGGAAAGAGAACTAGACTTCAAAAACGTCTCAGTTGGCAGCAAGCCCTGCTGGGAGAAGCGATCGGCTGCTCCGCGACCTCTCTGGAATGCCATCAGAGGGGAGGTTCTATGGAAAATCTGGCGGGAAAGATGTGCTTTCAACTTCGGTGACTCCCCCAAGGAGTGGTCAATTGAGAATCGCTGTTCCTCCTTGGCAAAAGGATTGTCAACTGTAAAAAATCCCCCCCCTTTAGGCATCATCAAGTACTCCATTTGATCGATAACAAGCTTAAACCCAAGTGGGCCCCACATGAGGGTGATGAGAGGGTAATTAACCTTCTTTGTAATGTCATCTAAGCTCTGTAAAAGCTTCCCCTGCTTTGTGGGATTTGGGGGGTCCCGTGGGCACTAGTCCCCTTCTCTTGTACTTTTCTTTATTTAATTCAAGTCCGGGAGAGTAGGCTATTGCCGAACTTCCTTTACATTAAAAAAAAAAAAACTGTCCAGACGAGTTCTGCTAGACCTGTAGCAGACTTCGAGACGCTTAAACTGGCGAACAGAAAATGGTATATACCTTTGGCACAAAAAGATGAAATAGCCTGCACAAGCACTGTGATAGTGCGTTCGGAGGCCGAAACGAGCTTAGATCGCGATTTCGGCACCACAGAGCAAAGATGTTTTGATCTCTGAAACACGCTAAGTATGCTCACCAAAAATCGTGCGATTCTGAGATTGCAAACGGAGGAGAGCCAATGGCGCCCTAGATGAAGCAACCACCTACTTTGATACCAATTGTTGGAGTTAGACGTCTGTGGAAGCACGTGAACAACACAAGGAAGAAGAAGAAGCTTGGAGCACAACACACAATATTGAATGTATTACTAGATAATGTACAAAGATAAGTAGCCCATTAGGGCAATAGGCGTATATACAAGCCGGGGGAAAATAACCTCCTAAAGAGGGAAAAAAGTGCCCTGACGGTCCTAGTGTGTTCACACACATCACTACCTAAATATATCAACAGTAAGTTATGTATGCATGTTTGTGTATACATGTTCATCCATGTGTGTTAGTGCATGTATGTTATGTATGCATGTTTGTTGGTGCAGACCAATCATCAATTGAATGTTTGGAAGATTAAAGAATGAAGGAAGATTCAATTCTTGAAGCTTGGAAGAAGGATACATTCAGAGGATATGAGGAATGTACACATATGTACATTAGTATAGTTATAGTTCACTTAGATCTTTGATTAGTCATAGACTTGTACAAATTTCTCTATAAATACCTTGAAAATGTCGAGGCGTGATATGAGAGCATATGAGAGCATATGAGAGCATATGAGAGCATATGAGAGAATAGATGAGTGAGTATAGAAGTCAAGAAAGGAGAAGTCAGATGTCATGAGACATGTGAAATGTTAGTTGAGTTTTCTCTCATCACTCAACTGTAATTTTCTGAGTAATCGAAGAAATATTGCGCCCGATGTTTCTGTGTTTGCTCCGTCTGTGTTAGATTATTTGTGAAATCCTTTTGAGGATATCTAAGTTCATAGTTAATGAGTCTATGACTTGAGTTTCAAAGTCTAATTGTAAACAGGATAGGAGAATTGTTAATAGGAACATTCATATGTGATGAGTGTTCACAGTTCTCTGAAACAGGTGCAAATTTTGATCTTGATTTTTTGGTCAGTTCTCTCTCCACAGTTTAAAGTTTTGTGCAAGCAAGCACTTAATCTTTAAGTTAGAAGGTAAGCTGCCTGTATCTACAAGCATTTGTTTAAACGGGTTCGAGATTGATAGAACTATGTGTTAGAAGTTAGGGGTGTCAAAATCGACTTCTCAGAAGTGCAGATTTAGACATAGGTAACTTGTGAAGTTGATTTCTCAATTTATACTAAACCTTTTGAAGAAATTTAACTTGAAGGAGGTGCGCAACTTCTAGGCAACACTCCATACAAAATTTCATAGAAAACTTTACATGTTTGATAGGTCAATGAGAAGAAATTGTGCAGCAGACTTTCTGTGTTTTATCTTCTTCACATAATTTTTCAACTTTTGATAATTTGGAGATTGAACCTCTAATTTGGTGAAGATTTTGACTTACTCTTGGTATAGAGGTGCTCTAATCATAAGAGTAGGTTATTCTTTTGGAGATTAACACTCTCCATCAGTGGTATCAGAGCAGGAAACATCAAAATCAAGGAAAAGAGGATCCCGACTGCTGCAGATTCAAGAAATTCAACAATTGAAGAACTAAAAGGTGAAAGCTTGAAGGCAAAGCTTGAGGAGGAGATCATACGACATCAAGAAAGACAAAAGGACTCTAATTTGAAGTAAAGGTACATATATCATTTATAAAGCTTGAAGATTTCAATACACAGGTAGAAGAAAGATGGGAGATTCTCTTCAAATAGAGAAATTGGATAGGGAAAACTATCCTGCATGGTCAATGAGGATGGAAGCTCATCTTATGAGCAAAGATTTAATAGCTTACATCACAGGAGAAGAAGAGAAGCCACAGTTCAGAGATCCTACTGTTCCAACTAGGGAAGAGTTAGCAGATTTGAAAAATTGGATGAAGAAAGATGCTCAAGCTAGGAGCATTATATATATGGCAGTCAATGATTACTTGTTACCTCATATTCGAGGTCTTGAAAGTGCAACTGATATTTGGAATGCTTTGGAGGAGCATTTCCAGAATACTACTAAGTCAAGGAAGGCATCCTTATGGGCAGAGTTTACCACCTTTAATGTTGGTGTAATTCAAGCCTTAACACTTGGCTTGGATATCAACCTTGAAGACTTCATAAAAAATTTTCTTAAAAGGTCACCAGAACAGTACCGGAACATCACTATAAAGTTACCGGAATGTTACCAGAAATGATCAATCTTACAGGGTTCTGTTAATACAGAGTTAGAAGATAAAAGAATGAAGAAAAGTTCAATTTTTGGAGCTTGGAACATTTCTTGGAAGATTACTCATTTGGATGAGTCATAGGAACTTATGTTTATAGGTTCTTATTTTCTCTCGTAAAAGTCTTAATGACATAACATCTTATGTAATCACGCCTAATTGATTGAAAGTCGCGGAAACGGTTGTTGATTGATCGAGAATATCTCAATCAATTCTTTAGGTGAGAAATTTCAGGAGATTGATTTGAATTCTAATTCAAGTCATCACTCAATTTCTATAAAAGCTACGAGGAAAAATGTCGCGAGAGGCGCTCCAATAACTCCGAAGCATTACTGTATCAATCACTGAGGTTGTGAGGTCTACTTTATACCCTACACCTCTGAGTACCATTGAGCTATGTTTATCATGCCAGTGGGAATGTACATTTACATTATCTAATACAAATACTTACATTCGTTTACTCTGTGATTTTCTGAGTTATTATCTTCAAGTTTGTCAACCTTGAAGAAGTATATCTCAGGATCTAGTGAACCAAATCAAGTGATTCAACGCTTGATAGATTCAGTTCAAAGCATACCGCAAACATACAAAGTTTGAAGCAACTTGATTCAGTCAATTTCAAGAAATCAAGAAATTACAGTCAAAGTGCTCACAGTTGCAGTTCTTACGGTAAATGAGTAATTTTCCGGTAGAAGAACAAAATAGACCTCGCAGAGTAATGCAAAGCTTCGTATGAGAGATAGCTCACTCTATAGCTAGACATCTCTACTTTTAGTTGATCAATCTTTCCGGTGGAAAAGATATCTATACACTGTACAAAGTCTGACCGAAAAGAGGCTGTCTGAACTAGAGAAGTTTTTTCTTAAACTGCAGAAAAAGTTCTGTTAGTTAAGAGAGTTCATGTGTCACTTACTTACTTCATGTATGTTCACTTGAAGTAATTATAAACAAAATTATAGTTCATTCCGGTACAATTCCGGTACAATTACGGTAACAGTACAGTGGCAGTCTGGTGAAATTTCGGTCTAGTGAAATTTTGGTGAAATTTTTCCCAGAAAAGTTAGAGCACTGTTTTATATTTTCCGCAAGACTCAATCCTCATCGCATCATCAAGGAGTAGAAATAAAGGAAAAGATCAAAGAGGGCTGGTGCAAAGCAGGATTAGCAGTACCAACTCAATCTTCTGAGTGCATCCAACCATCACTTCAACAGTGGTATCAGAGCAAATAAGGTAATCATGGGTGATGGTTTCCCTTCCTTCATTGACAAATTGGACAGAAACAATTATCAGGCTTGGTCATTGAGAATGAAGACCTATCTACAAGGGAGAAGCTTATTTGGATACATATCAGGAGATGAGGAATTGCCCTCATTCAAAACCAGAGGACTACCTACGAAGGAAGAACATGAGAGGCTCAACCAATGGTGTGCAAAAGATGCTTTGGCAAGGTCTTACCTTCTTAACTCTATATCTGACTTTCTTTTACCGCATGTAAGGAATTGTAAGACTTCCCAAGAGACTTGGGAAATCTTGTCAAATTATTTTTCTTCCAACACAAGGGCAAGGAAGAATCAACTATGGATTGAGTTTACAACTCTTAGGAAGCAATCAAAGCAATCAGTTTCAGATTTTGTCACCAAAGTCAAAGACATTGCAGATCAACTGGCAAGTATTGGAGAAGAGATTGAAGAGGAACAAATAGTAAGGCAGGTAATCAATGGACTAAAGGCAGATGACAAGTGGGAGAGCTTTACCACAGCAATGGACTTATACATGGACATCCAAGCACCTGATCTTACAACCCTGATTGGTCAACTCTTCACACATGAAGCAAAGCTTACAAAGAATGGAGAACAATAAAAAGGTAACAACTCCTCTGCCTTATACACTGACAAAAAGGTTAAAGATAAAGGTAAAAGTAAGAAGGTTGATGAAGAAGGCTCTACCTCCCAAGCAAACTATGCAGGGAGAGGTAGATCTTCAAGAGGTAGAGGCAGAGGAAGTAAGCAAGGTAGGGGGAGACCCTACAACCATTCTCCATGCAATATCTGTGGCTTGTCTAATCATACTACAGATGAATGCTACAAAAATTACAAGAACCAAAGAGGAAGAGGTCACCAAAGAGGAGGATACTCTCAAGGCAGAGGCAGATTCAACCAATCTCAAGGCTACCATGGCTACAACAATAATTACAACAATAGCTACAATCACAATGGCAATTATCAAGGTGGATACAGAAATAGGAAAGATTATAACAATTATGCAGAGGAGCAAGATGATTCCTTGTTGATTATGAACATGACATCTAAGTCAGGTATCAATGATGATCACTTATTCTATATTGATTCAGGTTGCTCTAATCATGTAGCTGGAAATGTTGCATTACTTTCTGATTTGGAAGAACCCAAAGGCAAGCACCAAGTGCAGACAGGTGACGACACTAAACATTCAGTTATTAAAGTAGGCAATGTCAAAACAAGTGATGGTAATCAGAATTTATTAAGCAGAGTGTTGTATGTTCCAACAATCACCAAGAATCTGATGAGTGTAGGTCAGATTGTAGAAAAAGGTCTACAGGTCAGGTTCACTCAACATGGTGCATATGTGGAGGATCCAAGACATGGATTCAGAAGAATAGCCAAGGGAGAGAAATCAGGTAGATTGTTTACCTTTGAACTTGAAGACACTAAGAGTATTGCTCTGTACAATTACAAGGATCAAACGCTATCGGAATTGGAGATTTGGCACAAGAGGTTAGGTCACATTGGAGAAAGGACCTTAAAGCAAATGTGCAGGGATCAATGTGTGCTTGGGATACCTAATATATCCAAGCAACACATGATATACAAGTGTGGAGCTTGTCAATTCGGTAAGTCACACAGGTTGCCTTATACCAAGAAAGGTTTCATGCATAAAGATTATCTAGAATTAGTGCATACAGATGTTTGGGGACCTAGCAAGGAGCCATCCTTATCTGGATCAAGGTACTATGTGTCCTTCATTGATGACTATAGCAGGTGGACTGTCTTATACTACATGAAACATAAAGATGAAGTGTTTAATTGTTTCAAAAAGTATCTTGCACTGGTTGAAAACCAAACAGGAAGAAACTTGAAGAAGCTAAGGTCAGATGGAGGAGGAGAATACTTCTCAAATGAGTTTGAAGACTTCTTGCAAGAAAGAGGCATCAAAAGGGAGATTACTACAAGGTACTCACCTGAACAAAATGGGGTAGCTGAAAGAAGGAATAGACTCATTGTAGAAACAGCGAGGTCTATGCTTAATGAAAAGAAGTTGCCAAATTATCTTTGGGTAGAGAGTGTATCTACTGCCACATATTTAATTAACAGGTTGCCATCAAAGACACTTGATGGAATGACACCCTATGAGGCTTGGCATGGTAAGAGACCATCTCTGGATCACTGCAAAATTTTTGGGTGTGTTGCATATGTGCATATTCCCTCACAGGTAAGGGGAAAGCTAGACCCTAAAGCTGAAAAATGTATTTTCATCGGTTATGACTTGAACCAGAAAGGGTACAGATTCTACAACCCCTCAAACAAAGGTTTCAAGGTAAGCAGAGATGTTATCTTTGATGAGAATGACTCATGGTATGAGAATGAGTGCAGGAAGGTTAGTCTACCTTATGATATAGAAGAAGACTTCCCAAAACCTACCAAGGAGGAACCAGTCCAGAAAGAAGACTTAAGTACAGATGATGATGTTAGAATAGATCTTGAGGAGTTCAAGGCTTGGAAATCCAAAGGGAAGATGAAGATGAAGCAACTAGAAGATAATCCAGAATCCTCAACTCAAGCTATGAGGAGATCTCAAAGAGAAAAGAAGAAACCTATTAGGTATGGGTATGATACTTCACTTGTAACCAAGCATTCTATATATCTTGCAAAGGATCTCTTGAATGAAGAACCAGGTACATTTGAAGAAGCAATCACTAAACCAAAATGGAAGGAAGCAATGAATGAAGAAATGGAGGCTCTCAAGGAGAGTGATACTTGGGACTTGGTACCCAAGAAGGACTCCATGAAGGTGATAGGATCCAGATGGATCTACAAACTCAAAAGAAATTCAGATGGTACAATAAACAGGTATAAAGCTAGGTTGGTAGCCAAGGGTTTTGCACAAACCCAAGGCATTGATTATGAGGAGACATTTTCTCCGGTGGCCAAGATGCCAACTATCAGAGTTATGGTGAGTGTAGCTGCATCCAAGAATTTGAACATGTACCAATTGGATGTGAAGAATGCATTCTTGAATGGATGGATATCTGAAGAAGTCTACATGGCACAACCACCTGGCTATGAAGATCCCAATAAGGTAAATCATGTTTGTAAATTGAAGAAGGCTCTGTATGGTTTAAAGCAGGCACCTAGAGCATGGAATTACATGTTGACAACATATCTCCAAGATCAAGGATTTGTGATGAGTAAAGCTGACACTTCTCTGTTCATAAAGAGGAGTAGTACAGAAGTAATATATTTATGTGTCTATGTTGATGACATCATTATTACAGGAAATGATGTTCAGGGAATAAGACACATCAAAGGACAGATGATGAAGGAATTCAAGATCAATGATCTTGGATTATTGAAATACTTCCTAGGACTTGAATTGATCTACACAAATTCAGTTATCTATATTACTCAGAAGAAGTACATACAGGACATGGTCAAGAAATTTAATTTGCAGGAAGCTAAAGTCTCAAACATTCCTATGGAGGTCAACCACAAACTCAGTGCACATGAAGGAGAAGAACTCAAAGATATTACAGGTTACCAAAGTTTGGTAGGTAGTCTAAATTATGCTACCTTAACCAGGATTGATATATCATATGGTGTTAGTGTACTTAGCCAATTTATGCATAAACCAAGAGTACCACATTTGGAGGCAGCCAAGAAGATAGTAAAGTACCTAAAGGGAACACAAAACCATGGTTTGTATTTTCCATATACATCAGATATTGATATTAAAGTGTATTCAGATGCAGATTGGGCAGGTTGCAAGGATGACAGGAGGAGTACATCTGGTTACATATGTTTTGCAGGTGATAAACCAATTTCTTGGTCAGCCAAGAAACAACCCACAGTAGCTTTGTCATCTACTGAAGCAGAGTATAGAGGGCTAGCAAATGCCACTCAAGAAGCTATCTAGTTGAAGCTTTTGTATACAGAGCTAGGCTTATACACAAGGCCTCCAGTTATCTTTGGAGATAATACAAGTTCTCTTCATCTTGCAGCGAATCCAATATATCATGCTAGAACTAAACACATAGAGGTTCATTACCACTATGTGAGAGAGAAGTTGCTTAGTAAAGATATTCAGTTGACTTATGTGTCTACTAACATGCAATGTGTAGATTTGCTTACTAAAGCATTGGATGGAAACAAGCTATTCAGGTTTAAGTCCATGATTGGATTACAGGATATCATAGAAGATTAAAGATGAAGACTTGAGCCAAAGTGTTTGGCTTGAGGGGGAGCTGTTGGTGTAATTCAAGCCTTAACACTTGGCTTGGATATCAACCTTGAAGACTTCATAAAAAATTTTCTTAAAAGGTCACCAGAACAGTACCGGAACATCACTATAAAGTTACCGGAATGTTACCAGAAATGATCAATCTTACAGGGTTCTGTTAATACAGAGTTAGAAGATAAAAGAATGAAGAAAAGTTCAATTTTTGGAGCTTGGAACATTTCTTGGAAGATTACTCATTTGGATGAGTCATAGGAACTTATGTTTGTAGGTTCTTATTTTCTCTCGTAAAAGTCTTAATGACATAACATCTTATGTAATCACGCCTAATTGATTGAAAGTCGCGGAAACGGTTGTTGATTGATCGAGAATATCTCAATCAATTCTTTAGGTGAGAAATTTCAGGAGATTGATTTGAATTCTAATTCAAGTCATCACTCAATTTCTATAAAAGCTACGAGGAAAAATGTCGCGAGAGGCGCTCCAATAACTCCGAAGCATTACTGTATCAATCACTGAGGTTGTGAGGTCTACTTTATACCCTACACCTCTGAGTACCATTGAGCTATGTTTATCATGCCAGTGGGAATGTACATTTACATTATCTAATACAAATACTTACATTCGTTTACTCTGTGATTTTCTGAGTTATTATCTTCAAGTCTGTCAACCTTGAAGAAGTATATCTCAGGATCTACTGAACCAAATCAAGTGATTCAACGCTTGATAGATTCAGTTCAAAGCATACCGCAAACATACAAAGTTTGAAGCAACTTGATTCAGTCAATTTCAAGAAATCAAGAAATTACAGTCAAAGTGCTCACAGTTGCAGTTCTTACGGTAAATGAGTAATTTTCCGGTAGAAGAACAAAATAGATCTCGCAGAGTAATGCAAAGCTTTGTATGAGAGATAGCTCACTCTATAGCTAGACATCTCTACTTTTAGTTGATCAATCTTTCCGGTGGAAAAGATATCTATACACTGTACAAAGTCTGACCGAAAAGAGGCTGTCTGAACTAGAGAAGTTTTTTCTTAAACTGCAGAAAAAGTTCTGTTAGTTAAGAGAGTTCATGTGTCACTTACTTACTTCATGTATGTTCACTTGAAGTAATTATAAACAAAATTATAGTTCATTCCGGTACAATTTCGGTACAATTACGGTAACAGTACAGTGGCAGTCTGGTGAAATTTCGGTCCAGTGAAATTTCGGTGAAATTTTTCCCAGAAAAGTTAGAGCACTGTTTTATATTTTCTGCAAGGCTCAATCCTCATCGCATCATCAAGGTGTAGAAATAAAGGAAAAGATCAAAGAGGGCTGGTGCAAAGCAGGATTAGCAGTACCAACTCAATCTTCTGAGTGCATCCAACCATCACTTCCAACATTTAAGAAGAAGGCTTCTCAATCCATTTCAGACTATGTGACAAGAATGAAAGATATTGCAGATGCTTTAGGAGCTGTTGATGAAGACATTGAGGAGGATAAATTGGTAAGGCAAATTCTTACAGGTTTAAGAGGTGATGACAAATGGAAGCCATTCATTTTATCTACAGAATTATCACTTGATCATTTCACTCCTGATTTAAATCAGTTGCTAGGTCATATGCTAACATTTGAGCAGGATGTTAAAGGAGATGGTGACAAAAGTACAGGTCATGCAATGTACTCAAAGGACAAGAAGAAAGCTAACAAAGGAAAGCAACAATCAGGTGAAGAAGAAGGCACAACTAGTCAAGCCAACTTCCTAAGAGGTAGAGGAGGTGGCAAAGGTAGAGAGGCAGAAACAACAAAGATGGAGGCAAAGCTTGTTGGATTTGTGGTAAGACAAATCACTTAGCTAATGATTGTTGGCACAATACTCAGAATAATAATGGATATAGTCAAAATTATAATGCAAGAGGAAGAGGTGGTAGAAATCAAAGAGGTAATTTCAGAGGCAGAGGTAGTAGGGGTTACTTTGGAAGAAATGCAGGTAGAGGTTTCCAAAGTCAACAATATAACAACACCTACTACAATTATGCTTCAGATCAAAAGGAAGATTTAACATTGATAATGAATGCAACTTGTGAAAGGCAGAGTGAAGATCAAAGAGTATTCTACATTGATTCAGGGTGTAGTAATCACCTGAGTGGTAATATAGCCTTGATGACTGATTTGGAGAATAAGGTAACTAATCATGTTGTTCAAACAGGTGACAACACAAAGCACAATGTGAAGTCAATTGGATCAGTGAAGGCCAAGGATGGTAGCACCTTATTGAGTAAGGTCTTATATGTTCCTACAATTCCTAAGAATTTGATAAGTGTAGGACAAATTATGGAAAAAGGTTATGAAGTAAGGTTTACTAATGGAGTGTTTGTGGAAGATCCTAGCAATGGGTATAAACAAATTGTTTCAGGGAAGAAAGAAGGAAGATTGTTCACATTGAAGATTCAAGGTAATATTGGTCATGCCATGTTCACATATGGAGGACATAAGATCTCTGAGTTAGATCTTTGGCACAAGAGGCTTGGACATTTCAATGAAAGAGGTATTAAAGACATGATTAACAATGGTTCAGTGCTTGGGTTGCCTAATGTTGCAGGTCAACATATGACATACAGATGTGAGGCATGTCAATTAGGTAAAGCTCATAAGAATTCCTATTCCAAGCATGGTTTTATGTACTCAGAGAAGCTTGAGTTGGTACACACAGATGTGTGGGGGCCATCAAAGGATTTCAGTATAAATGGGTCAAGGTATTATGTGATTTATGTTGATGATGCTTCTAGATGGATCACTATTTATGTGATCAAAGATAAGTCAGAAGTGTTTAATACATTTAAACACTATCATGCATATGCAGAAAGAATTACAAGACATAAGTTGAAAAGACTAAGGTCAGATGGAGGGGGAGAGTATTTCTCTAATGAATTCAGTAATTACTTGTGGGATGCAGGTATAAAAAGGGAAGTTACTTGCAGGTACTCTCCTCAACAAAATGGTGTAGCAGAAAGGAGAAATAGAACTCTTGTAGAGTTTGCAAGGTCCATGATGAAAGAGAAAAATTGCCCTAATTATTTGTGGGCTGAGGCTGTAAATACAGCTACTTATTTGGTCAATAGGTTACCATGTAAAGCTTTGCAGGGAATGACACCTTATGAGGCATGGTGGGGTAAGAGACCTACACTAGACCATTGCAAAGTATTTGGATGTTTGGCCTATGCATATGTGCCATCACAATTAAGGCACAAATTGGAACCTAAAGCTGAAAAATATGTGTTTATTGGTTATGATAATAAGTAGATGGGATACAGGTTGTGGAATCCATCCACAAAACATTTTCTTGTATCAAAAGATGTTACATTTGATGAGCAAGGTACTTGGTATGCAGGTACTATCAATCTTAATACAGGTGATGAAGAGATTGTGAGCCAAAGGAAAGGTAAGTCAAAGGTTCAAATAATTGATGAAGAAGAGAATAATGAAGTGCAAGTTGAAGTGGAAGAAACACCTAGGTTTGATCCTGAATATGAAGAACCAGAAACCTCAAGAAGTGGAGAACTTAGGAGGTCTACAAGGAACAAATGGCAACCTACAAGGTATAGCTATGATACTTCATTTCTGGCTACCAAAGATTATGCTTACATGATTAAAACAGATGAAGATCCTTCTACATATGAAGAGGCAAAAGGTAAAGAAAATTGGGAGAAAGCTATGCAGGAAGAATATGATGCATTATTGGAGAATCAAACATGGGATTTGGTTCCAAAGCCAAATAGTCAGAAAATCATTGGATGTAAGTGGGTTTATAAGACAAAAAGATTTGCAGATGGAAGTGTGTCTAGGTACAAAGCTAGACTTGTTGTCAAAGGTTTTGCTCAGACATATGGTGTTGACTATGATGAGACTTATAGTCCTGTGGCAAAGATGACAACCATCAGGACACTTATAGCTATTGCTGCATGTAAAGGTTGGAAGTTATGTCAACTTGATGTAAAAAATGCTTTTTTGAATGGTTATATTTCAGATGATGTGTTCATGGAGCAACCTCAAGGGTTCAGAGATAAAAGGTATTCAGATCATGTGTGCAAGCTCAAGAGAGCTTTGTATGGCTTGAAGCAGGCCCCAAGGGCATGGAATTATAGACTTGTAAAGTTCTTGAAAGAACTTGGATTTCAGGTGTCTAAAGCAGATAGTAGTTTGCTTGTCAAAGCAAGTGATAATGGTTTCATATACATGTGCATATATGTTGATGATATAATCCTTACAGGTACAGATGAGGAAGGAATACAAAGACTAAAGAAGCAAATGGAAAAGGAGTTCAAAATAAGTGACTTGGGAGACTTGTCATACTTCTTGGGCATGGAGATTACATATACTCAACATGGAGTATTTGTGACTCAAGAAAGGTATTTGAAGAACTTGTTAATCAGGTTTAAAATGGATGATTGCAGGGTAGCACCTACACCAATGGAGGTGAATCACAAATTGAGTAAATTTGGAGGTGAAGAATTCAAGGACATGAGACAATATCAGAGTTTGGTTGGTAGTCTTATCTATGCTACTTTAACTAGACCTGATTTATCATATGCAGTAGGGGTTTTGTCTCAATTTATGCATTGCCCTAGGAAAGAGCATTGGATTGCAGGTCAAAGAGTGTTGAGGTACATTAAGGGTACTCTCAAAGAAGGTTTGTATTATGGTTTTACATCAGATACAAACATCAAGATCTATAGTGATGCAGATTGGGCAGGTAATCCAGATGATAGAAGATCAACTTATGGATACATGTGTTATGTGGGAGATAAACTTATCTCATGGTGTTCCAAGAAGCAACATACAGTTGCTTTGTCTTCTACAGAAGCTGAATATAAAGGCATGGTTGAAGCTGCAAAGGAAGTGATTTGGCTCAAGACCTTGATGAAGAGTTTTGACATTGTGCATGGGATACCAATTATATATGGAGATAACATGAGTTCATTGTATTTAGCTGCTAATTCTGTTTTTCATGCCAGGACCAAACACATTGAGATACAGTATCACTTTCTAAGAGAGAAGGTGATGGATAAGGAGATTGAAGTCATACATACTTCAACAAAAGACCAGATAGCTGATATGCTTACAAAGAGCTTGGATGGACCAAAGGGCAGGTATAAAGAAGACAAGAGAAACCTCAATTGATGATTGAGGGGGAGTTGTTGGTGCAGACCAATCATCAATTGAATGTTTGGAAGATTAAAGAATGAAGGAAGATTCAATTCTTGAAGCTTGGAAGAAGGATACATTCAGAGGATATGAGGAATGTACACATATGTACATTAGTATAGTTATAGTTCACTTAGATCTTTGATTAGTCATAGACTTGTACAAATTTCTCTATAAATACCTTGAAAATGTCGAGGCGTGATATGAGAGCATATGAGAGCATATGAGAGCATATGAGAGCATATGAGAGCATATGAGAGCATATGAGAGAATAGATGAGTGAGTATAGAAGTCAAGAAAGGAGAAGTTAGATGTCATGAGACATGTGAAATGTTAGTTGAGTTTTCTCTCATCACTCAATTGTAATTTTCTGAGTAATCGAAGAAATATTGCGCCCGATGTTTCTGTGTTTGCTCCATCTGTGTTAGATTATTTGTGAAATCCTTTTGAGGATATCTAAGTTCATAGTTAATGAGTCTATGACTTGAGTTTCAGAGTCTAATTGTAAACAGGCTAGGAGAATTGTTAATAGGAACATTCATATGTGATGAGTGTTCACAGTTCTCTGAAACAGGCGCAAATTTTGATCTTGATTTTTTGGTCAGTTCTCTCTCCATAGTTTAAAGTTTTGTGCAAGCAAGCACTTAATCTTTAAGTTAGAAGGTAAGCTGCCTGTATCTACAAGCATTTGTTTAAACGGGTTTGAGATTGATAGAACTATGTGTTAGAAGTTCGGGGTGTCAAAATCGACTTCTCAAAAGTGCAAATTTAGACATAGGTAACTTGTGAAGTTGATTTCTCAAGTTATACTAAACCTTTTGAAGAAATTTAACTTGGAGGAGGTGCGGAACTTCTAGGCGACACTCCACACAAAATTTCATAGAAAACTTTACATGTTTGATAGGTCAATGAGAAGAAATTGTGCAGCAGACTTTCTGTGTTTTATCTTCTTCACAGAATTTGTCAACTTTTGATAATTTGGAGATTGAACCTCTAATTTGGTGAAGATTTTGACTTACTCTTGGTATAGAGGTGCTCTAATCATAAGAGTAGGTTATTCTTTTGGAGATTAACACTCTCCATCAATGTTTGTGTATACATGTTCATGCATGTGTGTTAGTGCATGTATGTTATGCATGCATGTTTATGCATGTTCATGCATGTGAGTTAGTGCATGTAAATTATGTATGTATGTTCATTTATGTGTGTGCATGTATGCATGTATGTGTGTTAATGTATGCATGTTCATTTATGTGTGTGCATGTATGCATCTATGTGTATTAATGTATGCATGTTCATGCATGTGTTTTAGTGCATGTATGTTATGTATGCTTGTGTGTTAGTGCATGCAAGTTTATGTATGCATGTTAGTTTAAATGCATGATTGTGTATGTATGTTAGTAAATGCATGCTTATTTATACATGTATGTTAGAGGTATTCGAATGCATGAGTAATGATGCATGAATGCATGAGACATGTGTATGCAAGTGAAATGTATGCAAGTGTATGTTTGCATGTTTATGTGAGTGCATGTGTGCAAGTAAGTTAGTTTATCTAGGTTATGCATGTATGCATAAGTATATGTATATGTGTGAGCACATGTATATATGTTAGTAAGTGTGTAGGAATGCATGAGAGGAATTTGTATATAGATGTATGTTAGTATATGTAGTATGTACATATATGCATGTTAAGTGTATGAAGCCTATGTATGTATCTGAAAAAACAAGATATATACTTAAGTTATGCATGAATGAATGTTTGAGGCATGTGTAAGTATATAATTCATGAGTGATTAGTGTTCATGTGTGTATAAATGAAATATGTTTATTACAATGTGTATATTAAAATGAATGTATGTACTTATGATATATATAGAAGAGTTAATTAATTTATATTAACATGAGCTTTTAATATGTTAAGTTTTAATGAGTCTTTAATATTTTATGAAAGCATACT
Organism: Ceratopteris richardii; assembly: GCA_020310875.1. Classification (NCBI taxonomy): domain Eukaryota; kingdom Viridiplantae; phylum Streptophyta; class Polypodiopsida; order Polypodiales; family Pteridaceae; genus Ceratopteris; species Ceratopteris richardii. The sequence continues at coordinate 171,163,467 of CM035415.1, forward strand.
TATGGTTCTCATGTTAATTTTCAGATGATATGCAGCCTCTGTTGAAGACGGATTGAAGAACTAAAAATTGGAAAAGAAAGTTTACTTAGCTGGAATTCTATTGTTTAGATTTGTATAGGATATCATTCTTATAAACAAGTATTATATAGCTTTTGTATAGGATATCATTCATATATACAGTTTAAAAATTAAAAAACATATGTATAAATCTATTTGCATTTTAACTTATATGACTTATGAAGCTTCATCTCGTAGTACTTCTTTACCTCCATCTTTGTTTGAATTACTTTTTCCTAGTGCATTAGAAGTTAATGATACTCAAAATATAGAAATTGAAGAACTAGTTAAGGATAAAATTGTAGAGGAAACTTTGCACTCAATAAAGTTTGATTGAAGATTGTCAAGAGTATTATCGTTAATTTCCATTGTTTTACCTAGTTTTGAAAATAGTGAAGCTCTATTCTCTCCTTCTGTAGTTAGAAATACTGATAGTTCTCAAATAGACTCAAACGTTACAAAAATCAGAAAAGATAAAGTAGTTAGTGAAGAGTTGATCCTTCCATCCTATATAGACGCAGTCAATAGATATAGAAACGCTTTGCCTTACGGTCCTTAGTAAAAAATACTTGTTCTGACATAGTCACCCTGCGTGCGCCGTTAGCGAGACGATTGAATTGATCCACCAGTCATCACGAATCACTTCCAGAACAGTCCTGTCTGGCTGCACACTGAGAGAGAGAGTAGGGAGGCCTGGATACCCACGTGCCACAGTGGCAGAAGACTCAAAGAGAGAGAAAATGCTGGGCCGCAGTAGATATACGTAGGTGACTAGTGTAGAGAGTTGGGGCTATGGAGAGATGGACGTGCGCAAGAGAATCGGCCAAGGATAGATAAGCCCATGCACGTTGGTGGCGTGTAACCACAGATGCTGTGGAGAGAGATGTTTGGTTGACGACGTCTAACATACGGAGAGAGAAAGAGAGAGACAGAGAGAATCGGTGGTGTAGAATTCTGGGGTGAGAGAGAGAGGGAGAGAGAGAGAGGAGAAAGAGATGCGGGGCCTATTACTACTCCATGTCGGAGACAAAGTCAGAAACAAAGATATTTTGGAGGCAATGATTTTGGAGGCGATGCATGATTTTGGAGGCAATGCTTTAGGAAGACCTGGCCGGGAGAGAGCTTTTCGGGGATAGAATAAAGGATTCAATCACGAAGAGAGAGAGAGAGAGAGAGAGAGAGAGAGAGAGAGAGAGAGAGAGAGAGAGAGAGAGAGAGAGAGAGAGAGAAGCACATGGAAAGACCACCGCACGCTCCGGAGATCTAAAAGAGAGAGAGAGAAAGAGAGAGAGAGAGAGAGAGAGAGAGAGAGAGAGAGAGAGAGAGAGAGAGAGAGAGAGAGAGAGAGAGAGAGAGAGAGAGAGAGAGAGAGAAGAGAGAGAGAGAGAGAGTAGGTCAGTCATATGCCAACAAAAATAATTAACTAAATACAAAAATAAAATAATAAAAGAAAGAATCAAATAGAGAAATAAAAGGAAAAAAAGAAAGAGAAAACGAAGAAAGAAAGAAAAGCGAAAAGGAGAAAAGAGATGGAGGGTAATAAAAAGAAATGAAGGAAAAAGAAGGAGGGTAGAGGAAGAAGGAAAAGAATGAAGAAGGGAGAAAATGGAGGAAAAGAGAGAGAGTTTGGGATTCATCCAAGCCACCAGCTCTTCCCATTCACTTGACTTCTTCCCAACAACGTAAGTCCAAATGGTGATATAACCTAAAGGTATATCAAAGATTCTTAGCTTTGGAATCTGAGAGGCATCAATGTATGCTTGGACTGAAGTTCAAGGAAGGATATCTAAAAATCCTATAGGTAAGCAAAGAAGCTTTTAATAGTTTAGGAGATCTTAAAGATAAATAATAAGTTTTTATTTTAGTCGCAAGATCACCTAGACTTGATCAAGCTTGGCCATGATTGTCCAAGAATGTGTGATTGGAACTACTCTGTAGATTGCCCAAGTATTGGCAATAAAATTCCGTTTGAGAATTATTCACTCAGGTTCCATTTATCCAATGGAAAATTGTGAAAAGAGTAAGTTGTTCCAAGTTTGAATAGAGTGAAGGAATTCCAAGAATGTAGTCTGCAACCGTGAAGATGGTACTTAAGTCCATGGAAGGTAAAACATAAATGTTTACCTATCCTTAAAGGGATTTTGGTACAAATCCAAAGAGCATGAGCGAATGCTTAGACTTATGCAGTAGAGAGATTCCTGCAAAAGTCTCGGTCGAGATAGGTACCTAAATCATAAATAAGAAATGAATCTAAAGATAAGGAGTCAAAAGCTCTTGTCACTACAAATTGGTCAAGAATAAAAAAATTGAACTTGAATCTGTGAAAATTCAAGTACCTGGATTTTTGATTGGTTTGCATTTGAAAGCCCTAGCAAACAAGGATGGATGTTCCATCAAAAGGTTTTCAAGTTCCCAAAGGAAAGCACAATATCATGAAACGATCATGTGAAGGGATCAAAACCTAGAAAATCTAGTTAGAGGTAATGCTTGAAATTTTAGAATTCTCATAAAGAATTGAAGCAAGAAGGTACTCTATCAAGAGATGTTTCGAATTTAGGATAAATATCACCCACATATTAATGTGAATATAAAATAGGGTGGTATGGGACACCAGATTTTATACTCAAATTGATGTAGGAAAGATGGTATGGGACATCAGACCGTGGGATGATAATTAACTTTTAGTCCTAGATTGGACCTTGAAGATAGGTTTGAACCTCAAGGGAATCAAGACTTCAAAGAGGAGTTTAGTTGAAGAAGGATGAAAGTAAGATACTTCAAGATAACTTCAAGATCAAGGAAACAGAAGATATGAAGTAAGTTACTTCCAAGATCTTCTTGAAGCACTTCAAGGTAAAGTGTTGTTAATTCAAAAATATTTCATAAATTTTTGAAAAAGTTGGACTTTGATTTTGAGTTGATCGTTTCAACCAAGGATTTGATTGATTAAGTCAAGCACCAAGTTCCTAGTGTAACTTGGTAAATTCACTCTTTTGACTCAAAAAAATGCACAAGAATTGGGTTCCCGTAAGGATTCAGAAAGATTGAATATGACTTGAACTTAGTCTCAAGTGAAGCATTATTTGAATACAAAACTCATCAACAGAACCTCAGTGGGTTGAAACACTGATGATTTGTTACCACACTATTATCTTGTGGTTGGATGATGTTTTTGATTTACTTTGAATATTTTTTTGAATCCAACTTATTTCTCTTAAAGATAGAGAAAATGCTTCAATACCCTATTCAAACAGATCTTTGAGAAGCTAAAGTCTTGAGTCATCTAGACTTTGACTCATAGCAAGTTTACCGGTCTTTGAATTTTGAATTGGTTAAACAGAGTTTTAGTTCTTTCTTTCCGTTTTTTGAATCTTTTGGATTTGACTAAGATATGGTATCAAATTCTTTTCATAAAAGTCAAGGATAAGCTGGATAGAACCAAGTAACTAAATTGAACATCCTAGATAGATGTTATGTAAAAGAACCTTTTCTATCTTCAAAAGATAATAAGTCTAAGTGGACTTATTTATTTGAGTTTGCTTCAAGTTACAACATATGTTGATATATTTAGGTAGTAATGTGTGTGAACACACTAGGACCGCCGGGCACGTTTTTCCCTCTTTAGGAGGTTTTTTCCCCTGGCTTGTATATATGCCTATTGCCCTAATGGGCTACTTATCTTTGTATATTCTCTAGTAATACATTCAGTATTGTGTGTTGTGCTCCAAGCTTCTTCTTCTTCCTCGTGCTGTTTGCGTGCTTCCGTAGACGTCTAGCTGCAACAATTGGTATCAGAGCAGGTCGTCGCTTCATCTAGGGTGCCGTCGACACTCCTCTGTTTGCAGTCTCAGAATCGCACAAATTTTGGTAAGCATACTCAGCGTGTTTTCAAGATCAAAACATCTTCGCTATGTGGTGCCAAAATTGCAATCTAAGCTCATTTCGGCCTCTAAATGCACTATCACAATACTGCTTGTGCAGGATATTTTGTCTTTTTATGCCAAAGGTATATACGAGTTTTTGTTCGCTAGTATAAGTGTCTCAAAGTCTGCTACAGGTCTAGCGAAATTCATCTGAGTAGTTTTGTTCAACTTTTTGAGATACAGTTGTTGGGGGATTCTTAGACAAGAAGGAGCTTGAGGGTTTGTAGGAGAAAAGGAAAAGATCAGAAGAGAAAATACACCTTGAAAGCTTCTGCCGATTGATTACAGTAAGACAATTACAATGTTTGGAGCACAATACTAGCCAATACTTATGTGCACAAACACACAGAGTGCTTGATCACGTACGCTCCTAACTGCAATGGTATCTTGGTGCTCACTTTGATGTCCCAAGATTGTCTTCACAAATGGCAGCCAATGACTCATTGTTTTGTCCTGTAGTGACTTTAGACTAAAACCCAAAATTTTAATGGGGGGACCATACTTTCACATGTGCGTACGCTGTCGCTTCACATACCTTCACATTTCCTTTTAAGTCTTCACTTTTGCATATAAGAGGGGGTTCACCTGAACCTTCCAAAACACTTTGAACCTTAGGGAAATTAGAGAAAATACCTCTGCAACCTGCAACCCACTTTCTCCAATTTACCCTTTGTGGACAATTAATTGTGCACTACTTGTGCACTTTGACACCTGCACTTTAGCACTTTGACTTTGCACCTATTGACTTTGACCTTGACTTTGACTGCAATTGACTTTGACCAACGTGACTTTTGTGAAGAGAGATGGTGGATGCAATCCAAAGATGAGTAGGTGCCACTACAACCTGCTTCACACCATCCAACTGAGACTTCAGAGTTGATTAGTAGACCCTTTGAGCTTCCTAAATCCACCAAAATATCAGCCAAGTACTTTGGAACATGTATCGCAAAAGTTTAAGTCAAGACAGACTAGTTGCGAAATGACTAGCTCCCAAAACTTGCTATTTTTGGACATACACCTGCTGGAAAAGATGAACAGTGCTCTCAACCTGGTGGGAATTAGAAAAATTCCTTTTGGGCATAGCAAATACACTTAGCAAGCTTCCCAATCCAAGTTAAAACAATTCAAATGATGGACTGAGCAATGAGAACAAGTTTCATCAATTTCTGGAACCTCCCCACAATTCTCGGGGCTCTGCAGAGATAGACCAGTGAGCAATAAAATTAAGGTATCTCCAAACCTATAAATCCAATGACCTTGAAAATGGATACGCAGAAGCTAGACAGTAAGAGCTATCCAACGCATGTTAAATCACTGAAAAAGGATCCGTAGAACTTGAGATATGACCTTCTGAAGGTACTGCTCTGAGTGAGTATAGCAGAGAACAAAACAGAGAGGTAGATGATAATAAATGTATAGATTCACATATGATTACAACCACATTGGCAATGAATCTTTGCACAATGGGAGTAGAATGATAGAGCTATGGAGTAAGCTCTTCAATCTCTACAAAATGACATGAAGTGGTCACGTACAAGGCTTGCTAATCGCCTCTTCCTTCTTGCTCCTTTTATAGCTATTCTTGGAGGGAGTTTTGAATTCGAATTCAAATGGCTCCACCTAAAAGTGATCCCCAAAGTTAGGAGAGATTCCCTCAGCTCTAAATTTCATGGTTTTAGTTAGTTAGAGCCATGAATTTGCTTTTACATCATGGATGAGGTAAGCCATCCTTTTCCTTTTTTCTTTTTCCATTTACAAGAGATAAAATGTACTCTTTTACAAGAGGTGTTCACATGACTACTCATGTGACTTACAAATGAGGATGATATCAAATATATCAAGCTTGTAGGCTTGGGTAAAATGCACCAACAGCTCCCCCTCAAGCCTAACATGCTTGGCCTTCAAATAAGTCTTCAATTGTCCTTGATTTCCTGCAAACCAATCATCAACTTGAATCTACTTAATTTCGTACCATCAAGAGCTTTCGTCAACATGTCTGCACATTGCATATCTCTAGAGACATAGGATAGTTGAATATCCTTGCTCAATAGCTTCTCCCTTACATAATGGTAGTGGACTTCAATATGCTTGGTTCTAGCATGGTATACCGGATTAGCTGCTAGATGTAGTGAGCTTGTGTTGTCACCAAAAATGTGAGGTGTTGAAGAATGAAGTCCAAGATCTGTGTACAAAGACTTTAACCACATGATTTCTTGATTTGCATTAGCCAAACCTCTATATTCTACTTCAGTAGAAGATAATGCCACGGTTGGTTGCTTCTTCAATGACCAAGAAATGATTTTTGAACCTGCAAATGATATATACCCTGATGTGCTTCTTCTATCATCTTTAGATCCAGCCCAATCTGCATCTGAGTAGACCTTTAGCTCAATATCTGAAGTAAATGAATAAAAAAAACCTTCATTCATGGTCGCCTTTAGGTACTTGAGGACTCTCTTGGCCGCTTCCATATGTGGTCTTCTTGGCTTATGCATAAACTGACTCAATATGCTAACACTATAGCATATATCCACCCTTGTGAGTGTTGCATAGTTCAAACTTCCAACCAAGCTTTGATAGCTTGTGATGTCTTCAATTAGCTCTCCTTCATAAGCACTAAGCTTATGATTTTGCTCCATAGGTGTACCTGCACACTTGGTATTTTCCATCTTGAACTTGACGAGCATGTCATGGACATACTTCCTTTGTGTGATGTATATACCTGAATCTGTGTAGATCAACTCCAATCCAAGAAAATAAGTGAGTGGTCCGAGGTCAGTTATTTTGAACTCCTCCTTCATTTGAGCCTTTACTTGTTTGATTCCTTCAAGATCATTGCCTGTGATAATAATATCATCAACATACACACATAAATAGATCACTTCAGATCCATTCCTCTTTATGAACAAAGAGGTATCCGCCTTGCTAGCTTTGAATCCTTGGTCCTGCAAATAAGTCACCAATCTGAAATTCCAAGCTCTTGGAGCTTGCTTCAATTCATACAAAGCTTTCTTTAGTTTGCATACATAGTTAGGATGATGTGCATCCTCATATCCAGGAGGTTGTGCCATATACACTTCCTTAGAAATCCATCCATTCAAGAAAGCATTCTTTACATCAAGTTGATAAAGATTCCAATTTCTAGATGTTGCAAGACTAATGAGAACCCTAATTGTAGGCATCTTTGCAACAGGAGAGAAAGTCTCCTCATAATCAATACCATGGGTTTGAGCAAACCCTTTAGCAACTAACCTTGCTTTGTGTCTATTTATACTTCCATCTGGATTCCTCTTGATTTTGTATATCCATCGAGATCCGATTATCTTCACAGATGGCTTGTTAGGTACAAGCTCCCAAGTGTCATTCTCCTTCAAGGCTTCCATTTCTTCATCCATTGCATCTCTCCAAGCTTTCTTGCTTTGTGCTTCTTCAAATGTGGTAGGTTCTTCATTGGTTGAATCCTTTGCAATGTAGATTGAGTGCTTTGTGACCAAAGAAGTATCATAACCAAACCTCTCTAGTTTCTTCTTCTCCCTTGAAGACCTTCTAAGTGGTTGATGTGAGCTCTCGGGTCCATATGTAGCATCTTGGATATTTGCTTTACCTTTGTTCTTCCATAGCTTTAGTCTTTCCAAGTCTTCTAGGTCAATCTCCGAATCACTTTCTTCAATCTGCTTTGGCTCCTTTGGTTGAAGTGATGGAAAAATTGTCATCCAAGTCATATGGCAGCTTCACTTTCCTGTCATCATCAAACCATGATTTGTTTTCATAAAAAATTACATCTCTACTCACAGAAAATCCTTTATTGGTTGGATTGTACAATCTATATCCTTTTTGGTTTTGATCATAACCAATGAATACACACTTCTCTGCCTTGGGATCCAATTTCCCTCTTACTTGAGAAGGAATGGGAGCATAGGCTAAGCATCCAAAGATTTTGCAATGCTCTAGACTAGGTCTTCTTCCATTCCACACTTCATATGGAGTGGTTCCATCTAGTGACTTAGATGGAAGTCTATTTATGAGATATGTGGCTGTAGACACAGCCTCTGCCCATAGGTACTTTGGCAATCCCTTTTCGTTGAGCATGGACCTTGCAGCTTCGACAATAGCTCTGTTCCTCCTTTCTGCTACACCATTGAGTTCGGGTGTATACCTTGTAGTGACTTCCCTTTTAATGCCTCTTTCATGCAAGAAGGCATCAAATTCAGAAGAGAAGTATTCTCCTCCACCATCTGATCTGAGTCGTTTCAAAGTCCTACCTGTTTGGTTTTCAACAAGAGCAATATACTTCTTAAAGCAATTAAACACTTCATCCTTGTGCTTCATGAAAAACAGAATGGTCCACCTGCTACAATCATCTATGAAAGACACATAATATCTTGAGCCTGATATAGATGGCTCCTTACTTGGACCCCACACATCCGTGTGCACTAGATCCAAAGTATTTTGATACATATATCCTTTCTTATTGAAAGGTTGTCTATGAGCCTTGCCGAGTTGACAAGCTTCACACTTATAAATCATGTGTTGCCTTGTGATATTAGGCAAACCAAGTACACTTTGGTCCTTGCAGATCTGTTTGAGTGTCCTCTCACCAATGTGAGCAAGCCTTTTGTGCCATATCTCCAACTCTGTTAGAGTTTGAGATCCATAGCTAAACAAAGCTATGTTCTTTGTATCTTCCACTTCAAAAGTGAAAAGCCTTCCTGTCTTTTCTCCTTTGGCAATCCTTTGAAAGCCTTGCCTTGGGTCTTCAACATATGCTCCAAATCAATTGAATCTAACCTGCAATCCTTTTTCAACAATCTGTCCAACACTTAATTAAATTTTTGGTAATTGTAGGGACATACAAGACTTTGCTTAAGAGGTTCATATTCCCATCTGATGTCTTCACATTACCTATCTTCTCCACTGAGTGCTTTGTATCATCTCCTGTTTGCACTTCATGCTTGTTATGAGGATCTTCCAAATCAGAAAGTAAAGCCACATTTCCTGCTACATGGTTCGAGCATCCCGAATCAATGTAAAATATGTGATCATCATCCTTACCTTTCTTCGCTGATAGATTCATAATCAATAATGAATCTTCTTGACTTTGTTCCTCTGCATAGTTATTGTAATCTCTTCTTACTCTATGGCCACTTTGATAGTTGTTGTTGTTGTTGTAATTGTTGTGGTAGTAGTTGTTGTTGTTGTAGCCTCCATTGTATCTACCTCTATTTGATCCATAGCCACCTCTATTGAATCCTCTTCCTCTTGAGTTCCTCGGGTTCTTGAAACATTCTTCAGTAGTATGGTTAGATAAGCCACATATGTTGCAAGGTTGAGATGATTGGAATCTCAGCTTTCCACCTCTGCCTCTTCCTCTAGCTCTTCCTCTACCTGCAAAGTTTGCTTGGAAAGAGCTTCCTTCATCTTCATTCTTCCTATTCTTTGACTTGTCCTTGACCTTAGCTTTATCAGAATATAAGGCAGAAGTTTGATTACCTCTTGAGGACTCACCACCTTTGCTAATCTTTGCTTCATGAGTGAAGAGTTGGCCCATGAGTGTGTTGAGGTCGGGTACATGCATATCCATGTATAAATCCATGGCTGTTGTGAATGACTCCCACTTGTCGTCTGCTTTGATTCCATTCATGATTTGTCTTATGATTTGCTCCTCTTCAATTACCTCTCCAATGCTTCCAAGTTGGTCGGAAATCTCCTTCATCTTTGTGAAATAATCAGTCACATTTTGCTTCGGGCTTTTCTTCATTGTTGTGAACTCCATCCACAATTGGTTCTTCCTTGCTCGAGTGTTGGAAGAGAAGAAAGAAGCAAGTGCATTCCAGGTCTCTCTTGATGTCTTGCATCCCTTGACATGAGGTAAAAGAAAATCAGAGATTGAGTTTAAAATATAGGACCTTGCAAGTGCATCCTTCGAACACCACTTCGAAAGTCCTTCCACTTCTTCATGTGATGGTTCCCCTTTGTTCCTCATGGTTGGCATTGCTTCATCTCCGGATATGAATCCATATAGATTCCTCCCTTGAAGGTAAGCCTCCATCCTTAGAGACCATGCCGGGTAGTTGTTTCGATCCAATTTGTCAATTGTTGATGGAAATCCATCTCCCATGTTCCTTGACTATGCTCTGATACCACTGTGAAGAGAGATGGTGGATGCAATCCAAAGATGAGTAGGTGCCGCTACAACCAGCTTCACACCAGCCAACTGAGACTTCAGAGTTGATTAGTAGACCCTTTGAGCTTCCTAAATCCACCAAAATATCAGCCAAGTACTTTGGAACATGTGTCTCAAAAGTTTAAGTCAAGAGAGACTAGTTGTGAAATGACTAGCTCCCAAAACTTGCTATTTTTGGACATACACCTACTGGAAAAAATGAACAGTGCTCTCAACCTGGTGGGAATTAGAAAAATTCCTTTTGGGCATAGCAAATAGACTTAGCAAGCTTCCCAATCCAAGTTAAAACACTTCAAATGATGGACGGAGCACTGAGAACAAGTTTCATCAATTTCTGGAACCTCCCCACAATTCTCGGGGCTCTGCAGAGATAGACCAGTGAGCAGTAAAATGAAGATATCTCCAAAACTATAAATCCAATGACCTTGAAAATGGATATGCAGAAGCTAGACAGTAAGAGCTATTTAACACATGTTAAATCAGGGAAAAAGGATCCGTACAACTCGAGATATGACCTTCTGAAGGTACTGCTCTGAGTGAGTATAGCAGAGAACAAAACAGAGAGGTAGATGATAATAAATGTATAGATTCACATATGATTACAACCACATTGGCAATGAATCTTTGCACAATGGGAGTAGAATGATAGAGCTATGGAGTAAGCTCTTCAATCTCTACAAAATGACATGAAGTGGTCACGTACAAGGCTTGCTAATCGCCTCTTCCTTCTTGCTCCTTTTATAGCTATTCTTGGAGAGAGTTTTGAATTCGAATTCGAATGGCTCCACCTAAAAGTGATCCCCAAAGTTAGGAGAGATTCCCTCAGCTCTAAATTTCGTGGTTTTAGGTAGTTAGAGCCACGAATTTGCTTTTACATCATGGATGAGGTAAGCCATCCTTTTCCTTTTTTCTTTTTCCATTTACAAGAGATAAAATGTACTCTTTTACAAGAGGTGTTCACATGACTACTCATGTGACTTACAAATGAGGATGATATCAAATATATCAAGCATGTAGGCTTGGGTAAAATGCACCAACAACTTTTATGGGCTCAACAGTTGCCCACCACCTAATGTGCTCTCCGTCCCGGAGAGCTATAGCCAAAACTTTGAGCATATAGGACACCAGGATAATGGAGCTGCAAAACTCCAAAAAGACACTAGAGCAGCCACCAGGTCCATCAAGAGCAGTGGAGAAAGCACCAGAGAGTAAACAACAATGTGTGGGAAATATATACCTGCTTGCCTTCTTCTTTCTTCATGTAGAGAGAGGGATCTGCATTACTTGGACTATACCCACACCTTGTGAGGTACTTGACCAATCTTTGATTCCAAGCACATGGTGCTTGCTTCAGCCCATACAAAGCTTTCTTCAATCTACAAACAACATTTGGATGCTTTTTGTCTTCAAATATAATCGGTTGATTCATGTATACCTCTTCTTGAAGTTCACCATTGAGAAAAGCATTTTTTATGTCAAGTTGATATAATGGCCATCTCCTTGCTGCACTCACTGCAATCAAGGTTCTAACTATTCCCATCTTTGCAACCGGGTTGAAAGTCTCTTCATAGTCGATGTTGTGAGTTTGCTTGAATCCTTTTGCTACTAGTCTAGCTTTATGCCTTGCTAGAGAACCATCAATATTTCTCTTTATTTTAAACACCCATTTATTTGGAACAATATTCATACCTTCATCCTTTGGAACTAACTCCCATGTGTGATTGTCCTTGAGAGCTTTCAACACCTCCATCATCTTCACAATCTTCTTCAAGAATCTTCTCTTTGCCTTTGTCTCCAAACCATGGTCTTAGCTCATCAAATACCACATCTCGTAAGACTCGTAGCTCCTTTGTCACTGGATTGTAGCACCTATATCCCTTTTGCTCTGATGAATATCCAATAAAAATACATTTTTCAAACTTTGCCTCCATCTTTGTCCTTAGTTCTTGAGGGATGTGAACATAACACACACATCCAAAAACTTTGAGATGTGTAAGGTCAGGTTTCTTACCGGAATAAACCTCCTCGAGAGTTAGATTATGCACTCCAGCCGTTGTGCACTTGTTCATCAAATAAACGGCCGTACTAGTTGCTTCAGCCCAATATTCTAGTGGCATCTTCATCTCGTTGAGCATGCATCTTGCAACTTCTGTGATATGTCGATTTTTTCTTTCAGCTATTCCATTTTGTTGAGGCGTGTACCTACATGTAAATTGTCTCTTGATGCCATTTTCATAAAGAAAATCTGAAAATTCTTTGGAGAAATATTCTCCTCCTCCATCGGACCTCAAGGTCTTTATGTAGTGTCCTGTTTCCTTTTCAACATGTGCTTTAAATCTCTTGAACATGGAGAACACATCTGATTTTTGTTTTATGCAAAACATCCATACTTTTCTTGAATGATCATTGATAAAAGTGACAAAATATCTATTACCAGCCACTGATGGTTGTTGTGATGGTCCCCATACATCCGTGTGTATCAAGTCGAGGACATTCCTTGCCACATAGTTGCGTTTCTTGAATGGTTGTCGAGTTTGCTTTCCTAGTTGGCATGCTTCACAAAACTCATGTAGTCCGGCATCATTGATTCTTGGAAGACCTCTTACCACTTCATGGTTGCTCATGTCCTTGAGCTTGGGAATGTTGATATGTCCAAACCTTTTGTGCCACAAACCGATTTCAACAATCCTCTTGTTTCCAAGCTGAATATACATCACCTTTCCATGTGTTTGTTGAATGTCCAAAGTGAACATCCTTCCTCTTTCCTTCCTTGAGCAAGGACCTTGAATGCTTCTTTTGGATTCTTTATAAAGCAACCATTTTCATTGAAGATAACATGATATCATTTCTCTACCATTTGTCCTACTGAAATCAAATTCTTTGCAATAGTAGGAACATGAAGAACATCATCCAATACCTTCTTGTCTCCAAGCTTGATATCTCCAACAAGCTCAATTGCTTGTTGAGTTTCATCGCCGGTCTCCACACATCCTTTTCCACTTGGAGCTTGTAGCTTTGTGAATAAATCTCCTTGGCATGTCATATGGTTGCTGCAACCTGAATCGATGAACCATTTTTGGTCATCACTTCTCGAGTTGTTGTAGTCATGCTTCATGGCAAGCATGGTTTGCTTGTCTCCTTCACTTGATGTACTCGCATAGTTATTTTGGCTCCTTTGGTTGCCTCCATTCAACCTTCCATTCTTTTGCCAACAATCATTTGCATAATGTCCTAGTTTACCACAATGATAACATGTTATACCTTTATGAGGATTGTATGAACCTCGACCTCTTCCTCTATTTCTTCCTCGACCTCTTCCATGTGTGTTGTCATTTGAGTTATCCTTGTTGTCCTCCGAGTTGTGTTGGCTGAAATTTGTGTTGTTGTAGCTTCTTCCTCTTCCTCTCGATCCTCCTCTTGAGTTCCTTCCTCTACCTCTTCCTGCATATAACATTTGACTATGGTTGTCCTTCCCTTTGTTGCCTTCTCCTTGTTAAGCTACCTCTTCAACCACAAGATTTGGTATAATCTCGTCGAATGTTGGTAGAGGATGTCTATAAAGAATGTTTGTGATGAGGGGCTTCCACTTTTCTTCACTCCTCAAGCCCTTGAGGGCTGTTTGGACGATGTCTTCCTCTTCTATCTTGCATCCAACTGATGCTAGTTGATCTCGAAGCTCCTTGATCCTCAGTAATGCTTTGGTTTGAGCTTTTCTTCATGTTGTTGAGCTCGTTCTTGAGTTGCATCCTCCGAGACCTTGTTGAGGTAGCATACACCTTCTCCAAATGCTTCCCAAACTTCCTTGGTTGTTTCTAAGATTTGCACATGACCAATCATAGTGTTAGAAATAACTTCTGAGATGAGGAACATCACCCTTCGATTCCTCTCTTCCCAATCAACAAATTGTCTCCTTTGTGCCGGAGTAATGTTGGGATCTTCAAGGTCCACCGGTTGTGGATCGTCTCCACTAACTAGACTCCATAAACCTTTACCTTTAAGGTAATTTATCATTCTATACCTCCAAGACTGAAAATTTTCTTTATCTAACTTCTCAACTTGTTGTCCTAAATCAGCCATTGAAAACTTCTAAGATTGAAGTTTACCTCAAGTATGTTATGGCACTCTTCCTTGACTTTATGAAGCTCCCCCTTGATTCGTAGCTTCTCCTTTGCTTCACTTCAGTTCTAATGCTTTGCCTCTTCAAGCTCCAATGCTCTGATACCAATTGTTGGAGAATTCCTCTCCTAATCGCAGCGAAAAGTGTAGAAGACCTTCTCAGGATCAAGACTCTTGCCAACAGCTGAACCTTCAAATGAAAACTGGTACCAACTGAAAAATGTAATGAACTTGAAACTCTGGTCACTCAAACTAAACACCTAGAGCTTTCAAATGAGCTATCAAACACTCAATTTGGAGTAGATTTGGGTTGGCAACTCTTTGATTCAAAACAGACTACCTTTCCACTCAATTAGGCTGAAAACTGGACTTCACGAAAACTTGAATAACTCATAGATAATAAATAATTTCATAAAATTCTTCTAAAAAAAGGAAGTACTCGAGATAAGCTTTCCAATAAATGTTTAAACACTAAAATTGGATACATATGTTGAGAGATATGACTCTCACAAGTAGACTACCCAAAAATGAGTGTGCGGCTGGACATACTCTATGAGAGTGAACTGAACGAAATGACTCAAAACAAATGAAGTAGCTACAAGGGGGCTTCCACGCCTTCTTCCTCTATACTTGAGTGTCCTCCCTTGCCTCTTTTATAGCCAAGTGACCAAAAACTCTCATGATGAGTTTGAGAGCTCTTCTCCATCAATTCTCCACTACTTTGGATAGCCACTTCTCTTATAGTTCAGTTTTTGGATTTGATTCTCTTTTGAATGATTCTCTTTTGGCCTCCACTACTTGCTGAAGTAAATGCTTCTATTTTTCATTTTTGTATTTTTCTTCTACTTGAAGAAAATCCTTTTTGCAAAAATATATACGAGCTTACTTCTTTATTTTTAACACCAATTACCTTCATTGAATTCTTCTTTTGTACTAGCTCCCAAGTATCATTCTCCTTGAGTGCTTCTATTTCTTCATCCATAGGTTCCTTCCATTCTGCCTTGATCTTTGCTTCTTCATATGATGATGGATCTTCAAGTGATAAATCTTAAGCAAGATAAACGGAATGCTTGGTAACTAAAGAAGTGTCATACCCATATTTGATTGGCTTCCCGCTCTCCCTTTGTGATCTTCTAATTTCTTGGTTGGATGATTGAGGTATGTCCTCCAATCTCTTTGGCAATTCTCTTGAGTCCATGTTGGGGGGTCCTCCACAAATGCTCCATACTTGTTGAACCTAACCTCCAAACCCTTTTCCACAATCTGTCAACACTCATCAAATTCTTGGTGATTGTAGGTACATAAAGAACCTTGCTCAACAGATTTCTATTCCCATCAAAGGTTTTGACATTTCCTAATTTGACCATTGAATGCTTGGTGTCATCACCTATTTACACTTGGTGCTTTCCTTTGGGTTCCTCAAGGTCAGAGAGAAGAGCTACATTGCCTGCCACATGGTTTGAACAACCTGAGTCAATATAGAAGAGGTGTTCATAATTCATACCTTGCTTTGATGTCATGTTCATAATCAAAAGGGAATCCTCCTAATCTTGTGTGTAATTGTTGTAGTCCTTTCTTGATTTGTATCCTCCTTGGTAGTTGTTATTGTAATTTTTGTTGTAGCCATGGTTCTAGCCTTGATTGTGGTTGAATCTTCCTCTTGATTGTGTGTAGCCACCTCTTTGATAAACTCTTCCTCTTTGATTCTTGAAGTTCCTATAACACTCATCTATAGTGTGATTAGATATTCCACATATGTTGCATGGGGAAGATTTGAAAGGTCTCCCCCTACCTTGCATACCTCCTCTACTCCTACCTCTTGAGTTCCTACCTCTTCCTGCATAGTTAGCTTGAGAAGTAGTACCTTCATCTTCAACCTTTTTGCTTTTCCCTTTCTCTTTAGACTTTCCTTTATCTATGTATAGGGCATAAGAGTTGTTACCTCTTGATGAATCTCCATTTTTGTTGAGCTTGGCTTCATGGGTAAAGAGTTTCCCCATGAGTGTGGTATGATCTGGAATCTGCATGTCCATGTATAAGTCCATAGTAGTTGTGAAGGCTTCCAATTTGCCATCTCCCTTGATGCCATTGATTACTTGTCTCACAATTTTCTCCTCTTCAATCTCCTCTCCTATACTTGCCAATTGGTTAGCCACATTCTTGACTTTGGTCACATATCCTGAAACACTATGCTTGGGTTGCTTCCTTTGTGGGGTAAACTCAATCCACAATTGGTTCTTCCTAGCTCTTGTGTTGGAAGAAAAGTATGAAGACAATATATCCCAAGTCTCTTGGGATGTTTTACAGTTCCTAATGTGTGGAAGAAGGAAGTCAGAGATAGAGTTAAGTAGATATGACCTTGCTAATGCATCTTTGGCACACCATGAGTTGAGTCTTTCAAGCTCATCTCTTGTAGGTTGTCCTTTGCTTCTGAAAATGGGCATCTCCTCATCTCCTAATATGTATCCATAGAGACTCCTTCCTTGTAATTATGTCTTCATCCTCAAGTACTGTGCTTGGTAATTTATCCTGTCCAATTCATCAATAAAAGAAGGGAAATCATCTCCCATTTTACCTCAAATTGCTCTGATACCACTCCTAGGAAAGATGGATGGACACCTCAAGAAATGACTTAGTACTACCAAATATTGCTTAGTACCTACCCTCTTTCACTTCATAGTTGTATTGTAAGCCCTCCTAGATTGCAAATGACATGAAGAAAGTACCTATGTACTTTGGAGATGATGCTTCAAACAATTAGATCAAAATACATAAGTTTGCAACTAGCTTGTGACCAAAAACTTGCTATTTTAGTCTTGATACCTACTGGATATTTTGCTCAGTATCACAGTAAAGTAGCAGTTAGAAACATTCCTTCTGAGGCTATCTAATTAGCTTAGAGAGCTATTTTTTCCAAGTGAAATCACTTAAAATGAATAACTATACACAAAGCAATCAATTTAACAACTGAAGCCTTACCCCCGACGTTTTAGGAGGTGTGCAGAGAATGACCAGTGACCCCTTCAAGGCACGTTTCTCTCAATTGGCCGAATCAAATGCCTTCAAAATTTTCCAGCGTGAAGTAGAATTTAAGTTCCAACAAGCCATAGAACTAGAAAAATGATGAAGCAGTGACTGAGATATGAGCATCCAAAGTACACTATTCTGAGTGACAATGGTAGAGAAGGAGATGAACATGATCAATGATATAATGTATTATGTAACAATGTTATACGTGATCATTGGCATGAATATGATGCTCAATGATGGTGATAGGAGTAGGTTATAGTGTAAGCCTCTCAACCTCAATAAATGATCTACAATATGTTAAGTAATGGAGCACTATGGCCGTGAGTTTACAATCCCCTTTTATAGATGCTATGGCTCCAAGTTTGAATTCAAATTCAAACTTGCCTTTACCTAAAAGTTCTCCTATAAGTTAGGAGACATTCCACCAAAAAAAAATCGTAGCTTTATCTCTCCTAACTCCACAAGTTTAGGGAATTTACAAGATTCTCCTCATGGAAAACACTTTTACATTGGATAATGATCAAATTATTACATGCTAGTGTTCATATGCTCCATCAAATGGATGCACATATCTTCATCAATATCTAGCCAAGTGTGATGGCTTGGATTTGCACCAACAAATGCACTAGGAGCGTCAGGGCACTGATTTCCCTTATAAATGCCTATTACCATAATGGCCTACTTAACTTTGTAAATTCTCTTACTAATACATTGAGTATTGTGTACTGTGCTCCAAGTTTCTTCTTCTTCCTTGTGTCGTTCGCGTGATTTTGTAGACCTTCAACTTGAACAATTGGTATCAGAGTAGGTGACTGCTTTATCTAGGGCATCATCGACACCCATTCGATCACAGTCTCAGAATTGCAAAAAAACTATTGAGCATACATAGGGTAATTAGGAGAACACACTATCACAACACTTGTTGAGGATATATATACAAGTTTCCATTCGCCACTGTAAGCATCTCAAAGTGTGCTAACATTCTAGCAAAACTTGATAGGGTAGTTCTTTTCAATTTTTTGAGATACATTCATTTTTCTGCATCAAGGTATTTTAATCAATGGCCATGGCTGAAAGTAGTGATGTATTCCATATGTTGGCTGTTGAGAATAAGTTGGACGATACCAATTACCCATTATGGGCTTATATGATGCATCATGTATTCATTGCAAAAGGACTATGGAATATTGTGCAGGGTGTTGAAAAACATCCTATTACACTTGCAAACATAGTTGTTGAAGGTGATACAGATGGCATTGAAGATGGCGATATTCTTCATGTTCCTGTTTGTGCTATGGTTCTTGTTGTACCTACTACAAATAATTTTTTTTGGGATGGTAGAGATGCTTAGGCATATGCATTGATAGCCTTGTCTAGCAAACATGCCATTATTCCTCACATACGCTCTTGGAGAATAGCTAAGGATGCTTGGGATACACTTAACGCTTTATACCAAGTAAGGACTGAGGCTTGTGTTTCTTACCTCCAAACATAGTTGGAGAGTGAGCAAATTAATGAAGGAGATTCCATGGACAGTTTTGTGACAAAGATCAAAGATTTGAGGTGACACTTGATTTCTGCTGATGAAGTCTTACTTGAGAGTTCACTTGTGCAGACTATTTTGAATGGTCTTCCTGATTCATATCAAATTTTTGCATCTACTATTTGTTTGATGATGAAAGAAAATCCAAATGCCTTAACATTTGAGGAGTTAGTCTTTGTTTTATTGCAAGAAGATCAATCTAGGTAGAAGATGTCCATTATGCATGTTGTAGATCAAGCTTTCAAGGCTAGTCAGAAGGGCAAAGGTAAATGGAGCTCTTTATTAGTAAGCATCAATCTACTAATTCTCCACAATCAAAGAAGCATGACAAAGATGAGAAGAAAATAGAAAAGTAGATATTGTTTTGCAAATACTATAAAGGAAATGATCATGTCATAAACAGTTGTCCAAAACTCGCTGCGAAAGAGGCAAGGAAGAAACAAGCTGGAATGGTTGTTGTAGAGGCCTATACATCTAAAACAGAGTCTACTAATCTTGTCTAGAATGAAGAATGGTTATTAACCCCTCTTTGTAGTTATGACCCATTTTCGCATGAATAGTGTATGTCTGCAGTAGACTCATATGTTTGGTACTTTGATTGTGGGGTAACCAAACATATTACCTCGTAGTGTAGTTTCTTCACTTCATTGGAGCCTACCCCTACAAGGAATACTATCATATTTGGCAACAAATCCTCTTCTCCTGTCATTGGAATTGGTAAGATCATTATGACTACTATTGATGGTAGTTATTTTACATTGTCAGATGCTTCATTTGTGCTAGGGATAAAAAAACTATTGTTATGAGTTTCAGCTTTAGCCAGGATTGGTTTGGTTGTGAAACTTGTTGATGACACATGTAGAGGTTGTAAGAAAAACGGAAAATGAAATGAATAAATTTATTGTGTGGTGGGCTATTTTTGTAACTCTAATGCCATGTAGAGGTTACCACAACACACATATAAGATCAAGGTTAGATAGAAAGAGAGATATCACTAATCATGGGAATAACACAAGAGATTTGGTTATAATGGAAAGTGGACTCAAGATGAATAGAAGATGAACTCAACTCAATTCAACTAAAACTCATAACTCTAATACAATGGAACTCAAACACTAAACAATATATAGATGGTTCTATCCACCCATGCACTCCCAATATGGAGCTTAGATGGTGATCTAGATAGAAGCTAGGTGAAGGGTTATAGGCCAACACAATGGGTACTAAGATAGACACGCTAATGGTTCCAAACACACAAATTGATGATCCTACATGGGGAGGGGACCATCCTTATATGGTCCTCCAAGCCTAAGTCGGCCTACCCATGTTCTAGGGTCGTGGTAGCTTGATCCATGCCCAAACTAATCTCCACCATTGATCTATGGGGTAAATCCAATGGTAGAAAGGTAGGATCAACAACCATTTGTTTGTAACCCTTGATCTTGCTTAATCCACACCTAGGATCAAGTCTAGATCCGATGGCCCATATCAAATATACCCTTCCCCAAGTTAAGAAAGCTAATTTTGTTTCTAGCTCTTGATTTAGGTTGATCCTCACATTGGATCAATCCCAAATCCAATGGTTTAGAAGTAACCTTCCTAACTATCCATCTACGGTCTACTCTAGACCTCATCTGACCTCAAAGTCTGGAACCTACCATGTCCAACACTCTCACATGGCTTCTCCTCATAATGGGGGCCTTACAAAATAGAGTGTTATGGAACAACGGTGGTGCTACATAAGGGTGAGGCATTTAGCATATCTAACACCCCCCCTCAATGTCCACCGAATGGTGAACTACATTCTTGGCCTGATGCCAAGTCTTCCATGAGGGTGGAGCATTGATCAGGTCTAACACCCCCCCTCAATGTCCACCCAAAGGTGAACTACCTTCTTGGCTTGATGCCAAGTCTTCCATGAGGGTGGAGCATTGACCATGTCTAACACCCCCCCTTAATGTCAACCCAATGGTGAACTATCTTCTTGGCCCAATGCCAAGTCTTTGAAGATGTATCTGAAGTAGGTCCTTTGTAAGTACTTTGGTGAGGGTACTTGCTGCATTCTTCTTTATTGGATAGCATGCTATTTCCACCATCCTTCTCAAGTGTACTTGCTTTCCAACTCTTGAATGTCCTTCATGAGGTCTATTCCCAAGTCTTCTCAAAAGTCTGACTAGAAACTTGATATCTTCATAGGTAGATAAGACTACAAAAGACCTTCATGTAGCTCCCAATGTCTATCTACATGTACAATGATCTTAGGGCTTGTTTCATCAAATAGAATGTCTTCTTCAATTTGTATAATGT
Organism: Ceratopteris richardii; assembly: GCA_020310875.1. Classification (NCBI taxonomy): domain Eukaryota; kingdom Viridiplantae; phylum Streptophyta; class Polypodiopsida; order Polypodiales; family Pteridaceae; genus Ceratopteris; species Ceratopteris richardii. The sequence goes on from CM035415.1 coordinate 171,184,627, forward strand.
GCTCTTTGAATGTAGAGCCTCAAACCTTGGTGGCTGAGACATATGTACCTCCTCATTGAGGTCAACACTCAAACGTTATGATTTGACATGTAATACGAAAACTTCCCACTTCAATGGAGCTACTACCATTAGTATGCTGCAAATAGTGATCATTAGAGCAGAAGAATAACAAAAAACCTTCACGTGTGAAAGTCCTTGTGCTATCAATGTGTCCTGATAGCATTCCAAGATCTCTTGTATCATGTGCTTCACCTACCAGATCCACTTGGTCCTAATGACCTCCCATGCTTCATTCTTCATTAAGTTGTGAAAATTGGCTTGCATAACCTCCTTCCATGCCGAATCTACAAGTGCTTCATCTTCAATTATTGGCTTCATTACTTGCTTCATAATCACAACCATCATGGCTATACTGACTATGCGAGTAGAAGCCCACTTGTGCTCCTCTATTCTCTGTTATCTGCTTGGTCCTTCTGCCTTCTCTTCAATAGTTGTTGGCATAGGATTACTCTGACCATAGAGCTTCTTCTTCACCCATTGCAGTGACAACCAATCTGTTTGGGTGATTTTTAGGTTGGTAGAATCTCTTCTCACCATCTGATGATGTTGCTTCCTCCTGTTCATAGGTAGGGATGACTCTTGGGCTAGGTACATAGTGAATTACTCCTTTGCTTGATGATAAAATAGAAGCTCTTCTCTTCTCCTCCATTGCATGTCGCTGCTCCATAGGCACCACATCACGGCTCCCTTTGATCTTCTTTGCCTCATGGTCATACAATATGAAAGACCTTTGCTTTTCACAATGACCTAAGAAGATGCATCTCTTGCTTTTTGGTTCCAACTTGTTCTTTCTTTGACCTAGGACAAGAGCATAACACACACTCTCAAAAATTCTAAAGTGTAAGATGGATGGATTCTTACCAATGTAGACTTCATGATGAATTCTTCTATTTTGATAAGGAAAGCTCATGCCTTCCCTCATACACATTGCTATCTCAACAATGGTGTGACTCTTGCATTCCATAATGCCATCATGTTGTGATGTGTGAGGTGTCACTGATTGACACTTTAACCCTTTGCACTTGCAAAGGCCTTCCAACTCCTCTGAGTTGAGCTCACCATCACCTCATATTCCAAGCTTCTTCACACTTTTCCCTGGTTCATTTTCAACAAGTTGTGGTTGTTCTTTAATCTTACCAAAAGCCTGAGCCTTATCACGAAGAAAGTACATCCACATCTTCCTGTTATATTCATCGATGATCACAATGTAGGAAGATCTTCCCAAAGCCTGTATAGACATCTCACCACACAAGTTAGCATATACTAACACTAGAGGAGCCTTTGAACTACTCTTGCTTTCTTGTGGGAATGTCTCTATATGTGGCTTGCCCATCATACAAGCTCTACAAGGTTCCTTCATTCCATTCACTGTAGGTAAGTGATGAAGAACATTACCTTGCTTTTGCATCTCCTTCCATACTGTCCATGTCACCATGATGGGTTCTAGTTGAGGCTGCATAGAACTAGATTGACCTATATCATTGGTCATTTGATGAGATGCACCAGTGTCTAGTACCCATGAATCCACAATGATTCTTCTTGTCTTGAGGAGCATACCACCTTTGCTTTGGCTCCATGTATTGTCTCCTTCACTTCATCTATCCTCTTGACATGACAATCTGCAATTGCATGTCCTTTAAATGGAAGCATTGTCCTTGAATCTTCTTCTTGCTACTCCTCCTCTTTGCATTCTTACCTTTGGTTGAGGAACCACCTTTACCTCATGCATTGGTGGAGAATATAGCATCTCCCTGACTAATTCTTACTTGGGCTTTAAGCTGCAAATCCTCTTCCATTGGTATTGAATAGAACTCCTCAAATGTCAAAGCTTGAGGTCTCACCTGAGTGTTGAGAGTAGTTACCCTTCCACCAGACTTTGGTGGAGAACTTTGGAGATGCCTTTGAGCTAGTCCCTTTCTAGTCTTCTCTATCCCTTCAAAAGCCTCTCCATCACATGGCTTCTTGATCTGAGTAGTGGATGCCTTAACCTTCTCTCCTTCTGCAAACTTCTCTACTTCCAATTGGCTTTCTAAATTTTGAATGCATGTTTGGTTTCTTACCTCAAAGTGACTCTTCAATATACTCCATGCCTCACTTGCCTTGGATGTATGCTGAACAAGAGGTAGAATCGAGTCCATACAATTGTTCACTATGTAATATAGTGCATTTGCATTCCTTAGCTTCCAAGCTTGTAGAAGCTTTGCATCTGGGAGAATCACCATACTCAGATCCAATGGGTCAAAGGTAGGTTGTGGCTCTTGCTCACTTCCCATTATCATCTCCAAAAGATCATAAGAATCAAGGATAACTGTAATCTTGAACTTCCAAAGAAAATAATTTGTACCCTCTAACTTGCCTTCACTGAAGGTCGGTGGATGAACCATTAGTGTTTGCATTTCCAAATCCATTGCACCAACTCCACTTCCACTTCCACTTATAGATGCTAACACCTCCATAGTATTGAAGTCTTTCTGTCCCATGAACTTGAAGCCTTTGCCTCCCAAGAACTCTAGCTTTGAAGCCTTTAGCTCTTGACAAATCTAGTATTGAAGCCTTGCCTCCCACAAGCTATAGGGTTGAAGCCTTTGCCTCCCAAGAACTCCAATGTTGAAGCCTTTACCTACCACAAAATTTGGAGTTGAAGCATTTACCTCTCACAAGCTTGAATGTTGAAGCATTCCTTCCACAAATGATAGAGTTGATTCCTTGGCCTCCACAATCTTTGCAATCTTCTATATCTTCTTGGGCTCTGATACCATGTAAGAAAAACGAAAAATGAAATGAATAAATGATTGTGTGGTGGGCTATTTGTGTAACTCTAATGCCATGTAGAGGTTACCACAACACACATATAAGATCAAGGTTAGATAGAAAGAGAGATATCACTAATCATGGGAATAACACAAGAGATTTGGTTATAATGGAAAGTGGACTCAAGATGAATAGAAGATGAACTCAACTCAATTCAACTAAAATTCATAACTCTAATACAATGGAACTCAAACACTAAACAATATATAGATGGTTCTATCCACCCATGCACTCCCAATATGGAGCTTAGATGGTGATCTAGATAGAAGCTAGGTGAAGGGCTATAGGCCAACACAATGGGTACTAAGATGGACACCCTAATGGTTCCAAACACACAAACTGATGATCCTACATGCGGAGGGGACCATCCTTATATGGTCCTCCAAGCCTAAGTCGGCCTACCCATGTTCTAGGGTCATGGTAGCTTGATCCATGCCCAAAATAATCTCCACCATTGATCTATGGGGTAAATCCAATGGTAGAAAGGTAGGATCAACAACCATTTGTTTGTAACCCTTGATCTTGCTTAATGCACACCTAGGATCAAGTCTAGATCCAATGGCCCATATCAAATATACCCTTCCCCAAGTTAAGAAAGCTACTTTTGTTTCTAGCCCTTGATTTAGGTTGATCCTCACATTGGATCAATCCCAAATCCAATGGTTTAGAAGTAACCTTCCTAACTATCCATCTAGAGTCTACTCTAGACCTCATCTGACCTCAAAGTCAGGAACCTACCATGTCCAACACTCTCACATGGATTCTCCTCATAATGGGGGCCTTACAAAATCGAGTGTTATGGAACAACGGTGGTGGTACATAAGGGTGAGGCATTTAGCATATCTAAGAGTGGTCATGATCTGTCAAATGGCGATGCCATTATTTCTTCTTGCATTTTATGTCGTGGGTTGTATAAGCTGATAGACTATGACAAATCTGTGAATGATTTGGCATTTGTAGTACATGATTCTCAAGCTTTCTCAGATGTAGAGCTTTGGCATGCATACTTTGGGAATCGAAATTTTGCTAGTTTGTTATGCCTATAGAAATCTAAATGGTGTCCTCTTTGCCCAAACTTCATGTACCTGGTAAACATGTCTATGAAGGCTGTATTTTGGGCAAAATGAAGCATTCCTCATTCCCAAAAGATGGTTCAGTTCGAGCTACTCAAGAATTACATCTTGTTCATAGTGATATCTTTGGTGCTATGTAGACACCCTCTTTTGGAAACTATCTTTACTTTGTGACTTTCATTGATGATTTTTCCAAGCATGCATGGGTACATCCATTGAAAGAAAAGTAAGAAGTGTTTATGTGCTTCAAATAGTTTTTGGTTTTGGGTCAAAATTTTTTAGCATGTAAGATGGGCACCCTCCATTCTGATCGAGGGGGGAATATATGTCTTCTGATTTTATTGCACTTCTAGCTAAACGTGGGATAAAACATGAGTGTATAGTGCCATATACACCTCAACAAAATGGAGTTACTAAACAAAAGAAGAGGTCACTCATGGAGATGGTGAGGTGTATGGTCAAGAGATAGGCTTTACCACATAGTTTTTGGCTTGAGGCTATTATGTGTGTAGTATATGTACTTAACAAGTGTCCCACTAAAGCATTTTAGTCTATCACTCCATATGAGGCTTGGCATGTTCACAAGCCATCTGTTGCTTACTTGCCTATTTTTGGTTATCTAGCATATTCATTATGGTGATTGGTTGAGATGAATTTATAATAATCTCAATAAAAATATTTATATTTCACATCAAGGATTCTTGCCTAATCATCATCCATTAATATGCAAAAGAGAATTGATATATTTTAATGGAAAGATTGAAATAGTTCAATGTCCAAAACCAATGAAACCTATGGATTTCTATAAAAAATGGGTAGATGGACCTCATATAGATCCATAATTTGAAATGGTCAATGATGATGAAGATGATGAGAATGTGAAGATTAGAGGTAAAGGAAAATTGGCATTAGCAAAGAAAATGTCAATATGGTATTCCTTGGAGTATTGGAGAGAGTTAAAGATCTGTCATCTTCTTCATCCTATGCATATATTCAAGAATATTTGTTATTCATTACTGCAACATCTTCTTTGATTAAAAAGACATAATAGCATCAAGAAATGATTTGAATCATCAAAACTCAAAACCAAAGTTATGGCCAATTTTTGATAAAAATCAAGAGGAAACAACTTATGCACCTGCTCCTTGGATACTTATGACAAAAGAGATGAAAACTATCAACAATAGGATTCAATCTATTCAAAAATCTATAGAATATGGAGCATCTTTCCAAAACTTGTTTACTATGGATGATAGAAGCTTACCTGGGTCAAAGAAAAATGATTGGCATAACTTTCTGAAGCACATGCTACCTTTGGATATCAATGGATGTACAATGAAAGTTCTACAGGATGTGATCTCTCATCTTGGATAGCTTATAAGGTAATTATCATACCTTTATATTTAATAGTATAAGACTATTTGATATCTCATATTTGTTGATATATTTAGGTAGTGATGTGTGAACATACTAGGACCGATGGGGCACTCTTTTCCCTATTTAGGAGGCTTTTTTCCCTCGACTTGTATATACACTTGTTACCCTAATGGGATACTTATATTTATACATTCTCTTGGTAATACATTCAGTAGTGTGTATTGTGCTCTAAGCTTCTTTTTCTTCCTTGTGCTATTCGATCGATTTCGTAGACCTCGAACTCGAACAATTGGTATTAGAGCAAGCTGCCACTTCATTTAGGGTATCATCCACACCTGTCCAATCATAGTCTCATAATCACACAAAAATTGGTGAGCATACACAGCATGATTCAGAGAATGCAGTATTGCAATGCATGTGTACGAAATTTCATATTTTTGTGCCAAAGAAATATACAAGTTTTGGTTTTCGAATATAAGCATCTCAAAGTTTGCTACAGATTTAGTAGAACTTGACACGATAGTTCTATTCAACTTTTTAAGATATAGTCATTTTTTCGCATCAGGGTATTTTAGCAGTGATGTATTGCATATGTTGGCTCTTGAAAAATAACTTGGATGGTACCAATTACCCATTATGGGATTATATGATGCATCATGTATTGGTTGCAAAAGGATTGTGGAATATTGTGCAAGGTTTTGAAAAACGTTCTATCACATCTGGAAATAGGATTGGTGAAGGTGATGTAGAGAGTGTGGAAGATGGTGATATTCTTCATGTTCCTATTCATGCTATGCTTCCTATTGCGCCTACTATAGAGAAAATTCTTTGGGATGGCAAAGATGCTCAATCACATACATTGATAGCCTTGTATGTCAAATGTGTCATTATTCCTCACATTCTCTCTTGCAAAACAACTAAGGATGCTTGGGATACATTTAACACTTTATACCAGGCAAGGAATGAGGCTCGTGTTGCTTACCTCCGAACATAGTTGGAGACTGAGCACATGAATGAAGGAGATTCCATGGATAATTTGCTAACAAAGATAAAAGATTTGCAGGAATAGTTGATTTCTATTTATGAGGTCTTACCTGATAGTTCCCTTGTGCAAACTCTTCCGAATGGTCTTCCTAATTCATATCAAAGTTTTGCATCTATTCTTTATTTGATGATGAAAGGCAATCCAAATGCCTTAACATTTGAGGATTTAGTCTCTTTTCTATCGCAAGAAGATCAGTCTAGGCAGAACATGTCCTATACGTGTGTTGCAAATCAAGCTTTCTTGACTAATGAGAAGGGCAACGGTAAATGGAGCTCTTCTAGTAGTAAGTAGAAATCGACTAATTTTGCACAATCAAAGAAGGATGACCGAGATGAGAAGAAAAAAAAAAGCAAAAAATGTTTTGCAAATATTGTAAAGGAAATGATCATGTCATAAAGAGTTATCCAAAACTAGCTGCTAAAGAAGCAAGGAAGAAAGAGGCTAGAATGGTTGTTGAAGAGGCCTCTACACCCAACATAGAGTCTTCTAATCTTCTACAGAATGAGAAATGGGCATTTACCACTGTTTGGCATTATGACCTATCTTCTTATGAACAATGTATGTCTGTAGTAGACTCAGATGTTTGGTACTTTGATAGTGGGGCAACCAAATATATCACCTCGCAGCACAACTTTTTCATGTCACTTGAGCCTACCCCCATAGGGAATACTATCACATGCATTAATAACTCCTCCTATCCTATCATGGGAGTTGGTAAGATCATTTTGACTACTACTGATGGTAGCTATTTTACATTGTCGGATGCTTTATTTGTGCTAAGGATCAAGAAGAATCTCTTATGAGTTTCAACTTTTGCCAAGATGTAGCTCCTAAACCACGAAGGCAAACTTCCCTTATCATCATCATCTACATTCATGCCAATAGATGCAAGTGACTCACATATGATTTTGATTTTCAGAGTGTAGTCACTTACCGACATGCTCTTTTTCTCCAATGTATGCAGCTCGTTCTTGAGTTGCAATTTTCATGCCTTTGTATTGGTCTCATACAAAGTGACCAAAATATTCCAAGCCTCTTTTGGAGTCTTGGCATCCTGTATGTGTCCAATCATGCTATCTTGTATGCTAACAGATAGCCAATACATTACCTTTCATGCTCCTTGATTCCATTCCTCATATGCTCTTAATTGTTCTACAGTCTGATTCCTTTCTGGTAACTACGGAGCATTTTCATTCTCTCCTTCGATGAACTTCTAGTAGCCTTTTCCCATCAGGAAATTCGTCATTCTGAATCTCCAAGCATGGAAGTTGTTCTGTCCAGCTTATCGCTCATAAGCTTACTCATTCCATCTGCGTTTGCCATTTTTGTAGCAATTCACAACACTGCAAAACACTACAAGCAACACTTCTGCTTGAACACTGTCGCATTATGACATGACAGTTCGATCTCAGAAAAACATAGTTTTCGTGCATCAACAGTACACGAAATCGCTTGAAATTCTGGATCTGGAAATATACGAGTGTCACCGAACACAAGGCAAGTTAGAGTTTCTGAAATTGACTTGGTTTTTCTATGGGCCCCACCTTGTGGGTTCGAAACAGAGGTCGAGATGGCTCCGAAACTTTGATCTAACAAAAACAAGGGATAACTCTTGAAAATATTTTGAGGTCTTCTACCTTCACGCCGATTTTTGTAGCAAACGGAGGCCGTTTGTGAAATCACGTTTTCTCCACGCCTTGCCACGTAGTCTTCATCGTCACCTTCTCCACGAGCTCTCTATAGCCACGCTGGCTCTGATACCATGTCACGAGGAAGGAGATAAGGAAGAGATATCACACACACACTCTCACTCTCAAGGAGAAGCACACACACATATTGGGTCAAGGAAGAATGATCTTCTTCTTCTTCTTCTTCTATTACATAAAAGGAATGTACAAGAATGACCTAAAAAAATACAAGTGCAATATATAAAGATCAGTACATAAGGAAAAGCTAATGTCCGCGAATGAGTGAGCTGGCAAGAAAGAAATGTGCCATCACTCTCGGTAGATAAATGTAATAAAGCTTAATGAAGTATCCCTTACATATACCGGCGTGACCACTATACATGTCAGAGAAACAAAAAACTGGTATGTGTCATCTTGGATCATCACATGTTGAGCTTGATATCTCAACACTATATACTCTGCCTCTGTAGAAGATAAAGCAACAGTAGGTTGCTTCTTTGATGACCATAATATTCACTTATCACCTGCAAATGACAAGTATCCTAAGGTACTCCTCCTATCATCTTTGCATCCTGCCCAATCTGCATCTGAATATATCTTAATGTCCAAGCCTGATGTATAAGGGAAATACAAACCATGATGTTGAGTACCCTAAAGGTACTTCAAGATCCTTTTGGCAGCCTCCAAGTGAAGTGCCCTAGGCTTGTGCATAAACTGACTTAGCACACTTACTTCATAAGCAATGTCTATCCTTATCAAGGTAGCATAGTTCAAGCTTCCCACTATGCTTTGATAGCCTGCAATGTTCTCAAGTACAGCACCTTCATGAACACTTAATTTTAGGTTTACCTCCATTGGAGTACTTGCAACTTTGGCATCCTACAAATTAAACTTCTTCAACATATCCTGTATATACTTTCTCTGAGTAATGTAAATTCCACAGTTAGTATAGACTAACTCAAGTCCAAGAAAATATTTTAGTGATCCAAGGTCACTAATTTTGAACTCCTTCATCATCTGATTCTTGATCTCTTTGATGCCATTAGCATCATTACCTATAAGTATGATATCATCAACATATACACATAGGTATTTACCTCTGAATTACTTCTCTTGATGAATAGAGAAGTATCTGCTTTACACATGAAAAAACCTTGATCGTGAAGGTATGTAGTCAATCTATGGTTCCATGCCCTAGGTGCCTACTTCAATCCATAGAGAGCTTTGTTCAATTTACATACATATTTTACCTTGTTTGGGTCCTCATAGCGAGGAGGTTGCGACATGTACACCTCCTCTGAAATCCATCCATTTAGAAATGCATTTTCTACATCCAACTGATACATGTTCCAATTCTTTGATGCAACCACACTTACCAGTACCCTGATGGTTGGCATTCTGGCCATAGTTGAAAAAGTTTCTTCATAATCAATTCCTTGGGTTTGTGCAAAACCCTTAGCCACAAGTCTAGCTTTATATCTGGTTATTGACCCATCAGAATTCCTTTTGATCTTATAGATCCACCTAGAACCAATTATCTTCATAGACTCCTTCTTTGGTACTAGTTCCCAAATATCACTCTCCTTGAGTGCTTCAATCTCCTCATCCATAGCTTCTTTCCATTCTGTCCTAGTCTTTGCTTCCTCATATGATGTTGGTTCTTCAATTGACAAATCTTTTGCAAGATAAATAGAGTGTTTAGTAACTAGGGAAGTGTCATACCCATATCTGATTGGCTTCTTTCTCTCCCTTTGTGATCTTCTGATTGCTTGGTTGGATGATTCAAGTATGTCCTCCAATTTCTTCATCTTGACTTTGCCTTTGGACTTCCGTGCCTTGAACTCTTCAAGATTGATGATGTCCTCATCATCTGAATTGATGTCTTTATTGTGAGTAGGCTCCTCCTTAGTGAGGCTTGGAAACTCCTCTTCCAAGTCATAAGGTAGTTTTACCTTCCTGCATTCACTATCAAACCAAGAATCATTTTCATCAAAGACAACATCTCTATTGACCATGAATACCTTGTTTGAAGGATTGTAAAACCTCTATCCTTTCTGATTTAGATCATACCCTATGAAGATACACTTCTCTGCCTTAGGGTCTAGCTTACCTCTTATCTGAGAAGGGATATGCACATATGCTACACATCCAAATATCCTGCAATGATCAAGTGAGGGTCTTCTACCATGCCATGCTTCATATGGGGTCATCCCATCAAGAGATTTGGATGGCAACCTGTTTACAAGATAAGTGGCAGTAGATACTCTCTGCCCATAAATAGTTAGGTAAATTTTTCTCATTTAATATTGACCTAGTTGTTTCAACAAGTAATCTATTTCTTCTTTCTGCTACCCCATTTTGCTCAGGCGTATACCTTGTGGTGATTTCTCTCTTGATTCCTCTCTCCTGCAAGAACATATCAAACTCATTTGAGAAGTACTCACCTCCTCCATCTAACCTTAGCCTTTTTAGATTTCTCCTTGTTTGATTCTCATTAAGTGCAAGATACATTTTAAAGCAACTAAATACTTCATCTTTGTGCTTCATAAAGTACAATACAATCCACCTACTGTAATCATCATTGAAAGATACATAATACCTTGATCTAGAGATTGAGGGATCCTTGCTTGGTCCCCCATACATTTGTATGAAAAAGTTCTAGATAATCCTCATGCATGTAGCCTTTTCTTGAGAAGGGTAACCTGTGAGACTTTCCAAAGTGACAAGCACCACATTTATAGATCATGTGTTGCTTGGATACATTAGGTATCCCAAGCACACATTGATCTCTGCATATTTGTTTCAAGGTTTTTTCAGCTACATGCCCTAATCTTTTATGCCAAATTTCAAGCTCTGATCATGTTTGATCTTTATAACTATAAAGTGCAATGTTCCTTGTATCCTCAAGTTCAAAAGTGAATAGTTTACCTATCTTTTGTCCTTTGGCAATTATTTTGAACCCATGCTTGGGATCCTCCACAAAATGCTCCATATTGGTTGAATCTAACCTGCAAACCTTTTTCCACAATCTGTCCAACACTCATCAAGTTTTTGGTAATTGTTGGTACATATAGAACCCTACTCAATAGATTCTTGTTTCCATCAGAGGTCTTAACATTTCCAACTTTAACCATTGAGTGCTTGGTGTCATCACCTGTTTGTACCTGATGCTTACCCTTTGGTTCCTCAAGGTCAGAAAGAAGAGCTACATTGCCTGCCACATGATTTGAGCATCCAGAGTCAATGTAGAAGAGATGGTCATCATTTATACCTGGTTTTAAAGTCATGTACATAATCAGAAGAGAATCTTCTTGCTCTGTATAGTTGTTGTAATCCTTCTTGGATTTGTATCCTCCTCGGTAGTTTCTATTGTAGTTGTTTTTTTAGTTGTTGTATCCTTGGTGGTGATTGAATTTGTCTCTTGATTGTGTATATCCACCTCTTTGATATCCTCTTCCTCTCTAATTCTTGAAGTTCCTGAAACACTCATGTGTAATATGATTAGATAATCCACAAATATTGCATGGTGAGGAGCTATAAGGTTTCCCCCTACCTTGCTTACCTCCTCTGCCCCTTCCTCTTGATGATCTACCTCTCCCTGCATAGTTAGCTTGGGAGGTAGTTCCTTCATCTTCTACCTTCTTGTTCTTGCCTTTCTCTTTAGACTTATTCTTATCAATGTATAGGGCAGAAGAGCTACTACCTCTTGATGAATATCCATTCTTGTTGAGCTTGGATTCATGGGTGAATAGTTGCCCCATGAGTGTGGTAAGGTCTGGAATCTGTATGTCCATGTATAGATCCATGGTAGTTGTGAAGCTCTCCCATTTGTCATCAGCTTTAATACCATTGATTACTTGCCTTACAATTTAATCCTCTTCAATTTCTTCTCCTATGCTTGCCAACTGATCTACTAAATCTTTAACTTTGGTCACATACTCTGAGATGGCTTGCTTAGGTTGCTTTCTTTGAGTGGTGAACTCAATCCACAATTGATTCTTCTTGTCCCTTGTGTTGGAAGAGAAATACGAAGACAAGTTTCCCAATTCCCTTGGGATGTCTTACAGTTCCTAATATGTGGAAGAAGAAAATCAGAGATTGAGTTAAGTAAGTAGGACCTTGCTTATGCATCCTTGGAACACCATGTGTTGAGTCTTTCATGTTCTTCTCTTGTAGGTTGTCCTTTGCTTCTGAATATGGGCATCTCCTCATCTCTTGAGATGTATCCATAGAGAATCCTTCCTTGCAAGTATTTCTTCATCCTCAGAGACCATGCCTAATAGTTGTTCCTATCCAATTTATCAATGAAAGAAAGAAAACCATCTCCCATTTTACCTTAACTTTTCTCGGATACCACTATTGGGAAAGATGGATAGACACTTCAAGTGATGAGTAGGTACAGCCAGATCATGCTTAGTAGTAGCCCATTGTGACTTTAGAGTTGATATGTACGCCCTCTTAGCTTTCCAATGACAACATAAAAGTGCCTATGTACTTTGGAAATGATGTATGAAAGAATTGAATCAAAACAGACTACTTCAAAATAGAAGACTCAATGAAAACCTTCCATTTTTTATCGTACATCTGCTGCTTGTAATGCTTTGTGCTACCAATACAGTAGGAATTGGAAAAATTCCTTTTAGAAGTATCTAATTAGCTTAGTGCATCTGAGCACAAAGCCAACACATGTGCAGATACAAGGCAAAATGAAGATCTCATAGGTACTAGTGATGCCATTGGACATGCATTCAACAGGGCTCATGAGCAATTTGATAAGTCAAATAGAGCCCATGCTCTTAAGGAGTCGAAAGCTTGAAGACTACTCAAGTCCATGAAAAAGGAGGTCAATACTTTTGATTTAGCAAAGATGGATGTGAAATTTAGGTTAGAGCTCCTGCAGATAATTGGTGAGGCTTCCACAACAAGTTTAGTGGCAAGGACTATTGTTATGCATAAAGATAGAATTCTAGGGGAAGCCCCCCTCACAAATTGTAAGAGCCCTTGGCTAAGAGTCACTATCAGAAGAAATGAGTTTCAAGGAGTTATTTTGGATTGTGGTTCTGGCATTAACTTGATGCCTGAACATACCATGAAAAAGATTGGACTACAACCTTCAAGATGTGCCAACTTCATTGTAACATTGGTAGACCAAAGCATAGTAAGGCCTATGGGAGTGGTCCCTAGAGTCCCACTCAAGATACAATGTACCATCTTTCACTTGGAATTTCTTGCCTTAAAGTTCCCATAGGTAGAAGGAAGTTTCCCCTTTTTGATTGGGAGACTTTAGGTAAGGCATGCCAATGTGTTGCATGACTGGGGTAAGGACACAATGTGGGTAAAGCAAGAGGCAAAAGTGTTGAAGCAGATATTTTTAGAAGAAGGACCAGACAATCAAAGACATACCAACATGATGCAGACAATTGGTATTTGTATGGAAGAAGAATTGTTGGACAACCCAAAGGCCAATCTATATGAAGAAGAAAACATGTTTTCTTGGGTCCATGTAGAAGAACCATCTTCCTATTATGGAGTTTTTCCAAACCACACAAGGAGAGAGGAATTTTATAACGGAAAAGAGGACATCATTCAGGTTACAGATTTGAGTGAAACAGTCTCAGCCAGGCCATAAAAGAGAGAAGAAAAGAAAAGCCCTTAAGTGTAGTAGTGATGAAACTTCTACAAATCCTACATTAGTGGCCACTTTCTTATGGATACTAGTATGAATATCATCTATTATGTCAGTTTTTATGGTAATAAGTGCGGGGCTTTACAAGGATGTGGAAGGAGTACTTGGAAGTCTTTGGAAACAGAGGATTACATTGGCCGAAGAAGCATGAATAGAAAAAATGAATTTTTGCAAATTAAGTCGTAGAGTAGCTGAAGAAGAGATACAAAAGATGGAATATGGGGAAAATATTATTCCAAGGAAGGATTGAAGGTGGCCCTATCAAATGGCCAGTGTGCCTGAGAAGAAGATAGATCAAAGGAAGTGCAATACAATTGGAGATTATGGAGGGCAAAAAGCTTCAATTAGTCATCATATCAAGGCTCAAGGCCTATCATTAGCACAAGTGAAGATTTCTAGATCACCTAGAACTTGCAAAATCTATCTAGGTTGTACATAACCTTCTCATACCATTTTTTTTCTTACATTTTATTAGTTTATATCCATTTTCATCCTTATTATGCAAATTAGAAGCCATTTCACAGACCTTTGCTAGAACAATTTTTTGGAATTTTTTATGCATTTGAGAACTTTTTAGAATATTTTAGAATTTTTCATCTTTTTATATATGTCATTTTCTTGAGAAAATAGATAAAACAAAAAGAAGATCTCTATGGTTTTGCATGAGATAAGTGATTTAGAAATTTAGGGAATTTGTTGAGATTTTTTTTTATTTTTTTAAAGGTGTCTTCTTTGGATTTTTATCTATTTTTGTGGTACTTTTCAAAAAATGGTGGTTAATTTTTCTATTATTTTTATTTATTTCAAAAAAATCCCTCTCTCTATATCTCTCTACTCTCTTTCTACTCTCTCTCTAATCTCTCTCTATGCTCTCTCTAGCCTCTCCCTCCTCTCTCTTATCCCTCTCTTCCCCACCCTTCCACCGCCACCCCGACCTGCCCTTCCCCCCCCTCGAGTGCACTCTCACTCCCCCCTCGGGGGAGCTCTCACCTCCCCTCGGGCATGCTCTCACCCCCCCTCTTTCCCTCCCCCCCCCCCCCCACCCTGGTGTGCTCTCTCCCCCCACCCCCACGTGCTCTCTCCTCCCCCCCTCCCTCCCCCCGCTACCTCGGTGCGCTCTCACGCCCCCCTCCCCCCACCTCGGTGCACTGTCCGAAAGTTTTTCACCTTCCAGTTGACGTCCACAAAAATTAAAACATGTTTACTGGTTAACTTTAAAGCCTCTATTACACTATTGATTAACTGTTTTCTTGAAACTTATCTTTCTGTAAGTGTTTGCAGGTACAAATTGATGGAGAAAACATATGCTCATTAGGGTTTACCCTAAAATGTTCATTTAATGTGTGTTTGAGCCATTTAAATATTGAAACATGGGTATAAGATCCTAGGTTTACATTAATTCATGAGTATTTAAGTTAGAATGTTAATTCTAGGGTTAAAGCTAGGGTTTGAATTGGTTAATGTTAGGGTCAAACTAGGTTTCTCATGAGTTTCAAAGGGATTTCTAAGGGTAAGTATGTTTTAGGGGTTAAAACAATTAACATTTAATTAAATTAATCTATAAATTGAATATTTATTTATTGAAAATTAAATTATGATTTAATTAGTTAATTTAATTATGTCTGTAAATATAAATACTAAGGTATTTAATTAATTAAAATCTTAAGGTAAGCTTAAATTAAATGAATTATTTAATTATGAAAATTCAGGCTAATTAAATTAAAAATGATAAATAAAATGGATAATTAATATATGGTGTATATAGGTCAATATTAAAGTGTGGTAAGAAAAAGATGTGTAATTAAAGTGAAGTGTAAAGGTGCAAGAGAACAAGGATTACGACCACCACATGCTTGAGAGATGACTCTCCTCCCAACCAAATGCCTCTATATAGCCATGTAACTACATGTGCGCCAAGTGTCCCAGTTAACTCGAGTTAACTCAAGTGGATGCTTCTAGAAGGCTCTAGAGATCTTTGGGCAAAATACTCTCCCCATGTTCCCCATGGGGATTGAACCCAAGACCTCCTCCTTCACATCCTTGAGACTTAACCACTAGGCTAAGTGGGTCACTTGTTCACAAGAGCACAAGACCTCCTAGTAAGTCTAAAACTTGAGATCTTTGGTCATACACACGGATGACCAAACGGTGTTCGATTTCAGATCTGTCTGAATCGGCCTCACCCTTGGATCATAGACTTACTTTATTACATTCTTCCCCCCTTGGAAAATATTTTCGTCCTCGAAAATAGAGCTATATACATACTGTAGGCAACCCCCGAGCCTCATGTTCTAAAACTGGAAGAACATGGTCATGTTCTAGAACTGGAAGAACATGTCTCATCTCTGTGGTGGCATCCCTGCCCAAATGATTCAAAACAGTATTTGGGTTTGCACTTTGATGAATAGGACAAAGTACAAACTAGTGAAGAATAATGAGGGTGGATCTAAATACATCCCTGGCTAATTCACAGTTTTTGGATGTGCGATCTAGGCACAAACATGTGAACTAGGTGGATTGAAATTACTAGTTCATTTCTAGGCATAACTGGTGCATGGACTTAGTAATGAAGGTGGGATTCTTATCCCTCGCAAGACTTTGAGAATTCTTGATTCACTTAAATTTGCTTTGGATAACTTGAAGCTTGGTTGTCTCATACATCTAACTTAGATGTTTGTACAATGGTTTACTTTGATCCAACAATTACTTGATTTTTTCACCCGACTAGAGGACTATTTTGTCCTAATGAGTTGAAAAAATCCTATGTAAATTGTAAGAGAAAGTTACCATTTTCTTTGAGTCAACCATCCTATAACTTGTCCAATACAAATCCATAATGAAATCTGTCCAACTTAGGACACTTTTCTCAAAGACTTTAACTGAATGCTGAGTCAAAGTCTAGTTGACTGAGGACTTTAACTTCTCAACGATCTATTTCAACAAGGTATTGAAGCATTGTCTTTATCTTTAAGAGAAACAAGTTGGTTTCTCAAAAAGATTCAAAGAAAATAAAAAAAACATCATCCAACCACAAGATACTAGTGTGGTAACCAACATCAGTGTGTCGACCCACTGAGGTTCTGTCGATGAGTTTAGTATTCAAATAATGCTTCACTTGAGACTAAGTTCAGGTCACATTCAATCTTTTTGACTCCTAATCGTGGATGCAGTTCTTGTGCATTTCTTTGAGCCAAAAGAGTGAATTTATCAAGTTACACTAGGAACTTGATGCTTAACTTAGTCAATTAAATCTTTAGTTGAAAAGATCAACTCAAAATCAAAGTCCAACTTCTTTCATAAATTTATCAAATATTTCTGATCAATAACACTTATGCTTGAAGTGTTCTAAGAAGATCTTGGAAGTTACTTACTTCATATCTTCACTTTCCTTGATCTTGAAGTCATCTTGAAGTATCTTGAGATTCTTCTTGAATTTAAACTCCTTCTTTGAAGTTTTAATTTCCTTGAAGATCAAACCTAACTTTAAGATCCAAACGAAGACTAAAAGATAATCATCATCTCACGGTCCAATGTCCCATACCATCTTTCCTACATCAATCTGAGTATAAAATTTGGTGTCCCATACCACCCTATTTTATACTCACATTGACGTGTGAGTGAATTTTATCCTAAAGTCTACAACATCTCTAGATAGAGAACCTTCTAGCTTTAATTCTTGACAAGAATTTTGCAATTTCAGGCACTATCTCTATCTTGATATTCTAGGTTTTAATCCCTTGACATGATCGTTTCACGATCTTCTGCTTAACCTTGGGAACTTAAAACCTTTAGTAGAATATCTCCAATCCTAAGCCAATCCAAATTCCAAGTTCTTGAATTTCTCAAATTCAAGTTCAATTGGTTATTCTTGACCAATTTTGTAGTGACAAGAGCTTTTGACTTCTTGTCATTAGATTCCTTTCTACTAATGCTTTTAGGTACCTATCCTGGCCAGGACTTTTTATAGGAATCTCTCTACTGCTTTAGTCTAAGCATCCGCTCATGCTTTTTGGATTTGTACCGAAATCCCTTTAAGAATAGGCAAACGTTTATGTTTTACCTTTCACAGAATTAAGTACCGTCTTCATGGTTGCAGACTACAATTTTGGAATTCCTTCACTCTGTTCATACTTGGAACAGCTTACTCTTTTTCACATTTTTTCCATTTGATAAATGGAACTTGAGTGAATAATTCCTAACGGAATTTTTACTTCCAATACTTGGGCAATCTACAGAGTAGTTCTAATTGCACATTCTTGGATAATCATGGCCAAGTTTGATCAAGTCTGGTTGATACTTGCGATAAAAAAAAAGACTTTAGTCTTTATCTTTAAGATCTCTTAAACTATCTTAAGCTTCTTTGCTTACGTGCAAGATTTTAGAGATCTTTCCCTCAACTTAAGTCCAAGCATTTTCTAATGCTTTTCAGATTCCAAAGCTAAGAATCTTTGATATACCGTTAGGTTATATCACTTATTTGGACTTAAATACCAAAACTAGTGGTTAGGGATTTGCTGGGAACTACTTGCTATAAAACTTTTCTTGAAAGATGCTAGTCTCACATCTTGGGAGATTTTCTTTCAAGAACTTTTTGATTCCTTCCAAGGAATCAAGTAAGAAGCTAATGATTCACCTTGGAATCTTTTGCTTTCCAGTCTAATGATTCATCTTGGAATCTTTTGCTTTCCAGTCTAATGATTCATCTTGGAATTTTCTCCTTTACTGGAAAGATCTTCAAAAGGAATTCTAGACTTTTGGATAAGACCAAGACTTAAGACTTTGCTTATCCAAAAGATATTCTCATTTAACTAATGAAATAGTTAATTAGACTCTTTCATTAGCTTATCTTTAGGAAATAGCTTAATTTCCAAAGATTACTTTGCTTGGGTCTCTTGTTTAAGCTTTTCTTATCTTAAAGACCACCAAGCATCCTTTTCTTATCTTTAGAAAAGTGCTTTAATAAAGTCTCCATGTTTGAAAACTTTGCACAAGCAAATAATACTTGGAATCGTTGACTTACTCTTATAAAAGATATTCTTGATTTTTATAAGATTCAAGGCTTTACCACTTGAAGCTAATCTTTTAGGAAAGAACTTTTCCTAAATTGTCTTTAGGAAATATCGGGATTTCCTAAGATATCTGTTTCAGAAATGAAAATAATTTGAATCATTTCATTAATTGTCATGACTTTAGGAAATTACTTGATTCCTAAAGATCAATTGATATTTGTCTTGGTTTCTTTTTTAAGCCTTGAGTTAGCTTAAATAGAATCAAGCAAATTTCCTTCAAAAGTTTTCACCCTCATCATGCCTCGAGATGCATTTGTGGAAACTATCATCTCTGACCACTAGAGTTCCAGGGATAGTAGAAGTTCAATACTTCTACTTATTTTCATCAATGTTTGATGAATATTAAAGTATGAAATCTCCTAAAAATATTTTGGAACTTACAAGTTTCAACAGAAACTTCCTTACTTGGATGCATGAACATGAACATCCAAAAACAACTAAATCCTCGATAGTTGCTAAGAATGTCTGGGTTTCTTCCCAAACTTAGACTGAGCATGCATGTTGGAAAGTAGCTATATATTACTTTCAACTTGCTTTCTTTTCCTCAAAAAGACTCCTACTAAGTGGTACCTATGTATCATTTTTTTTTTGGGAAAAAATAGATTAGATACTTAGTTGCATGATGGTCAAGATCCTTGCAACTAGGTAATTTTCTATTTTTTTAACCTAGCTAAGTCAAGTTAGAAAAAGAAAGGAATGAAAGTATACGTGTTCAGCTACTTACCAAAAGATCATGCGTATGCACATGCATCTAATTGCATGCAAATGTATGTTCATGTATGCAAATGCCTATTCTTGGGTGCAAATGCATGTGAGTTCATGCAAGTGTAATGAACTCAAGTAAATCTTGAGCTTATTAGGTATGCAAACAAGCATCCATGCAAAAACAACTTGCTTGCTATTCTGGCAAAAGGTAATTATTCAAGTGCATGAATGGGAGAATTAACTACCGTTCCCAAGCAAGTGCAAACTTGATGTGCATAAAATATTCTTTTATGCACAAATAATCTTTTGATTTATGTGCATGAATGGAAATAAAAATTCAAGTGCATGCCTAAAATTTGGAAAGTACTTAGCTCCACATAGAGCTACGTCCTTCCCTTGATCCTTTGGAAGAGCTATTCTCTAAAGACTTTGGTTCGAATTCAAAGTTGGTTTGACTTTGATCACCAAAGGCCTCTGGATCTTTACTCCAGAGCTCCTCTTCCGCTCTTCTCTAAGACTTGGCTGAGGGAGAATCAACATCCCCAACAGGACACAAGTTCAAATCCGGAATTGTACAGCCTGGAACGTTTTCTTCTTTGCTCTGTTGTAATCATTTTTACAACGAACATATAGTCAACATATGCGATCGTGCTCAGAGACACACATCGGTTGGCGTCATTGTGGATAAGACATCGAATCGCTCTCGGGCCACAGCGAATCGCTCTCGGGCTAGCGTCGGGTTCAAGTCTGCTCGTCGTTCTCCTTTTGATGTTGAAGAAAGACAAGGTCGCGTGATCAAATCCCATCTACGAGCACAGCAAACATTGACTTCACATTTTGCAACATCCTCCTTGCCCACCGAAATAATTTCGGATGGTGCTTCAGCAGGCTTTTATCTCTACTGATAAGCTTTGAGCCGCTAGTACTCGATTACAAGTCAATGGGCAGAACAATTAAACACAACAGTGCCTTGGCGACTTGTGACAATGAGCAGATTCAGAGAGAAACTGACAAAGCTAGATGTTAGCCCATCGTCGGAGATGGGAAGCGCAGGCATTGAGAAGAACAAGAACTACAAGGTTCAGTCGATAGCTTCGATGGAGAAAGCTACTGCAGCAACACAAAAGAGCTTGGAACTAAAGGCAACGGAGAATTTGTCCGGAAAACTAATCCAGAGGACACCGTTGTTGGCAACCTCTGCTGCAGCATCATCTCCCTAATCTCAGGCGCAGGTTGTTGTGAACTTGTAATATAGCGGAAATCCAGAGAGCAAATGTGCCGGTCGCTGCAATGGACAAGACCCGTCCATAGCTTCTGTTAAATCCCAAATTCTCCAAAGAGTGCGCATAATTAATTTGGCTAATCAAACCAATAGCAATGACTGCATACGGCGAGGAGCACTTCGACAGAGATGAATATTTAATCGCTTATAGCAACACACGAAGCTCTAAGCTTCAGCGTTGTGTGTTCGGTCGAACGTACTGTTGTAGAGTTTTGAGAAACTGCTGCGCCAAAGTGAGATTAGTAATTGCGCTCATGGCTAAAGAATGAACTCCGGTCTGCAAGGTCTCGGGATAAAACCTCGCTCTGACTACTGTTCTGCAAATCTTCCCTCTTTTGCACCTTGATGACAACGCTGAAATCAAACAAAGAGTAGCTGCGCACAATAGAAGTCGTGAACAGTTGTTGGCCTTATGGGTAGGCGATTATCTCTAGCAAGGACACCATGAAAGCTTGCCTAGAGCTCTGATACCAATGCAAGAGAACAAGGATTACGACCACCACATGCTTGAGAGATGACTCTCCTCCCAACCAAATGCCTCTATATATAGCTCTCTCGAGGGGACTGGCTTCTTGGGCAGGTGGATACTAACCATCCAAGTGTCAGCCATGTAACTACATGTGCGCCAAGTGTCCCACTTAACTCGAGTTAACTCAAGTGGATGCTTCTAGAAGGCTCTAGAGATCTTTGGGCAAAATACTCTCCCCATGTTCCCCATGGGGATTGAATCCAAGACCTCCTCCTTCACATCCTTGAGACTTAACCACTAGCCTAAGTGGGTCACTTGTTCACAAGAGCACAAGACCTCCTAGTAAGTCTAAAACTCGAGATCTTTGGTCATACACACGGATGACCAAACGGTGTTCGATTTCAGATCTGTCTGAATCGGCCAGACCCTTGGATCATAGACTTACTTTATTACAAAAGAGTGGTTTAAAGAAGATATGCACTTAAAGTAAATAAAGTTGGTTAAAAGAAAGGAATGGTGTGAGTTGTTGAAGATGAAAAGAGAGGAGTAAGTGAGTTGCATGAATAAAGCTTATTTAAAGTGTGGTGAATGAAAGTGAAGTAAAGTGTGGCTCAAGAATTAAAGCAAAACCTAAAGGAGTGGTAAGCTCATGACTTGTATATGTAATTATATGTGTGATGAGCTTTGTTATTTCCTAATGTTTCTTGCAGGTACTACTTTGTTTTTTTTCCTCTTCTTGCTCCTTATGTATGCATAGGAGAGAGTTCTACTTTTTTCCTTTAGCTCTCATGCACGCAGGTAGAGAGAGGAGTAGTTCAGAGAGAGAGGGAAGGAAATGGTTAGTGCTGTAGATATAGAGGCACGTCAAAGAGAGAGAATGACAGCTGAGAAGGCCAATCTATGGTTTATTTCTGGCAAGATTATTGATGAAGCTGAACTAACAACGATGAATGATGAGAGAAACGAGTGATCTTTCCCATTGTTGATGCGCGGTAGGACCTCCTCAAAATGGGAGCTGTCGTACGATAGCTTTAGGGTGCTCCGATCACCGTAGCCAAACCGTTCAGTGGAAAAATTTAGAAGTTTGCCAAGCACAAGGTGGTAAAGCAGGCTGGTGCGGATCACGTAGCAGGTGTGGTAGTCCAAGCCAATCAGAACAAGAAGAAATCATCCTTGAGGTACTTGTATGTGGTCGCCATCGTCAGGCCTTAAGGAACGATTATCGAGGGAGCTCGATCTATCATCACAGGTCCAAGACTCTTCAGGAACACGCGTCTGCAGAGGCTAATAGGAGGGTTCTCTTAAATCGAAGCTATATGAGGAGGCGCTAGGGAAAATGAGAGACAATGTCTCTGAGGAAATGCGTTGCCTTGCGCAGCTTGTTGCCAAGATCGGGCCCCATGGCTCTTCCCGGGAGGTCATCCATCACACTATTTATCTGGCCCAAGCACGCTTAACTGTGGAGTTCAAATGGGATTCGGTGTATTAGTGCTGGTATGATCGCACCACGCTACATCAAAAAGATCACGTAGGTGCTGCTCACGACAAAAGAGAGTTAGAAAGAGACAGATAGTGCAAGCATTCCAACGCAGAGATAGAGCGAACCTTGTATCATTTTTTCATCCATATTTTGTTACATATTTACAAGGACTTTACCGTCTCATGTCGCATGAATACAGGTCACGGGTGATGAGTTAAACATTCGCGGGGGATGATACCATATTGGAAAAAAACGAGAAGGGAAGCATATCATCAGAAGATGGAACCAAGAAATCAATCTTCTGAGCTTCCTCGTGTGCACAAGAGAACATATAGTCCGTCTTCTTGTCTGTGACTTTTGTGGGGCACACACCATAATCCATGAATGTGTTGAATGATTTAGCGGACAGAAGCCAATAAATTGGTGTATGGGTATGAGTGAGCTCAGAGAACAGCCCACCAGACATAGGAAGAAAGTTAGATTGAGAAAGAGAGATTAGAGTATTGTGTTTTTTTTCGTTTGTTCTCTCTAATGCAAATTGACTAACTAAATTAATTAGTTAATAGTTGATTATTTAATTAATGTGTTAAATACATATTTATATAATATCAAGTATGTGTTAATATATAAAAGTGAGCATGTGTGTATGTTAGTGAATGTGTGCATATGCATGTTAGTAGGTACGCATATTTATGAGCATGAGTATGAACGCAAGTTAAATGTATGAATTAGTATATTTGAGAAATGCATGTGTGTATGCATGAACCTAGTGTGTATGAACTTAGTGTTTACATATGCATATAATTAAGGAGATGTTAGCATATATGAACATATGCTTTAGTGTTTACATGATTGGAATATATTAGCATGATTGAAAGCATGCATGTAAAGTGTATTAATCTACATGAGAAATGTATGCAAATGAATATAATAACATGACTGTGAATGTATGCATTAGAGTGCATGTGAATACTTTAATGTATGCATGAGTATATGTATGTGTATGCAAATGTTTTGTAAATTATGTTTTTTAAGTTTATTTATGATTTTTGTAACTTTACTTATGTTTTTTAATGTTTCTTGCAGACATTGAAAGAAGAAGTGTTCGAAGAACATTGCGAAAGACTGAAGAATTCAACAATTATATGATCGCGAGATCCATCCATCTTATGAAAACCCATTAAAGATTACCTTTGATCAAGCTATTTACCATACTCTTTGTATAGGAATCAGTAGAATTTATCATCATTTTTGCTAGATTTTATCATTTAGAAAGATTTATCTTTAGCATTGTGAAAACCTATTTTTGCTATTACCATTAATTCAATTACTATTTCCATTTATCTTCATTGTCGATGTCTACAAAGCATTCAATTGAATCCAAAAGTAATACAACTATAGAAGTTGAAGTAGAAGTTGTTAAGGATAAAATTACCCAAGAATCTTTAATCTTCGTATCATATGATCATTGTCTTAGTAGGTTTTTAACATTATTTTCGATTGCATCTCTCGAACCTCAAGATAGTGTAGATTCATTTCCACCACCTCTAATTAGACGTACGCAACCACAACATATTGAAAAACAAGAAGAAGAAATTATTAAAGAACATATAACTGAGGAATCCTTAATTTTACCTTCATCTCAAGAAGTTATCGCTAGGTATAGGGCAGCTCAACCATACGGTCCTTAGAAGTATAGAGTGTTAAGCATTACCTATTAAATATTTCCTAGATTTTTCATATTTTTATATATTTAGAAATTTCATTTATCCTAGTTTGTAAATATACCTAATTTACCTGGGCTATCTCAAACACCCTACGTGTGCCGAAGGATTTAGCGGTTGACTTGATCCACCAGCCGTGTGTCCGCAACTTCCCGACATTTGGTGAACCCGATGTGAAGGCTGAGCGCGGTATCTCAGGTATTAAGGTATAATTTTTTTCTGTTCTGCATATGCATATAGGAAATTTGGCGATTGAATCAGAAGCGTCGACATCTCTGGTAACTAAAGCTGACTTTAAAACCTTGTAATCTCTTGGCTATTGAGGGCTGGTCATTGTGACTTGAGCGCCTCCATGGAGATTTACAACTAGAAGGATCCTCGTCATGCTACCTTTGTCCCTCAACTTTTGTGAAAGCAACGATTGCACATGCATACATAGAATTGATGTATTAGATTAATTTGATCAACCTTAATGTAAAGAATTTGCAGAGAGCATAATCACAAAGAGCCTCTTCATCAAGTTTAATCAGGTATATTTTCTTTACTTCTGTTTGCAAAGTATCTTTTACCATGGCGTCGCAACAAGAAGAAGAAATAGATGTACTATTACGTGAACTATATACTTATATTTCATTTCTATTAGTAAAGTTAGATTCATATAATATGGCTAACCAATTTGAAGAGCAACGTATTTGGAAAATAATAGATTCAATTAAAATGGATAGGGGGAGTTTAATGGGACAAATGCTACTGCATACCTTAGGTATTATGAACAACTTATAGAACAATATGGGTTACTTGAGGATCATAAAAAACACACATTTATACGTATTTCTCACGATTTTACTAGAGAAAGAATCCAACTTAGAGTAGTTCAGCCTAATATGACTTGGGCAAACTTTAAAACTCAGCTTCTTACTGAATTTTCACATGAAGATTACAGTAAGAAGAATAGGGCTACATTTATGAGATGGGTAGGAACTACGAAACTAGATCAACATATAACTCAAGGGTTGACTGAGTTTCATGTGAAGTTTAACCAAATGCCTCAAGTAGACCAAATTAAAAACGCTAGAGCCGGATAAATTACGAAGTTTTCTAAGCATGTTAGACCCTTCTCTTAGACGAGAGCTTGAACCTATGCTTGATGATGGAGTGACTGCAAGTGGGTTAGCAATTAGGAGAATGTATGAGCGGCTGTCCATAGGCTAGCCCAAAGTCAGGAGCACAATCAAATGTGAACCCCTAGGATAAATGATAGAGATGCGCTAGGAAAGATAGAAAATAATCACACTTTTCATAACCCTAGTAAGGATGAATCAGAAATTACTATGTTGAAAACAACAATAGAATCAATTGCCAAACATATGGAGACTTTAGCAACTGAAATGGCAACCATAAAAAGTATGCAAGAAATTAGATTAAGAGATGAGGAGAAATCACGAGAGATAGAGCAAAATCCTAGGACTCAAATGCCAACTAGGAGAACATTTAACCAAGCCCGCAGATGTCTCTGGTGTGATGATGTAGACCACCCACACTGGACATGTAACCTATTTAAAGAGGCCAAGGATAGGAATTGGGTCACGGAGGTTGATCGAAAGATCTCTGACTATGTGACAAAAAGGTCTTTGGCATCAAATTATGGGAAAGGGGGTATGAAAAGTTTCTTTGAAGCCTCTACAAGTCAAAATACATATGCTTGTAGGCTTGAAAGTGATGACTCTAATTGTGACTTTTGGAATCAAGTTTATGATACTTCTAGTAGGTGAAAATTAACAGTTGAGAACTTATATGCTATGAGCTTAGATATTAGAGCAAAGACATGTTGGAATGAGCCAGTAGATATGTTGTCTGTGTATGCGCATGAAATTAATGTAGATGAGAAAAGAAAGCGTGATGAAGAGGGGCAGTATAAACGAACAACTGGGGCTAGAAAAGAGAGTGAGACTACTGAGTCAATTAATGAACCACCTAGAACGGAGCCTAATCAAGAAACAAAACAATAGGAACAAGAAAAGAAACCTCAGAATAAGGGGAAAGTAAAGAAAGTGGTAGAAAATTTAGAAAAGGAAACAGCAAATGAAGATAGAAGTCAGGATAAATCTAATGAAACTCAACCCATACATGAAGAAGGTATTAAGGATGAAAGACAAAAAAGAAACCGCCTACTTTCCGATTGATCTCTCAAATAGATAAACAAATAGACATTCAGAAGGTTATGGATGAAAAAATTATGAAAGCATAGGTAACCATGACATTAGAAGAATGGTTAGCATTTTCACAAACAGATGTTGAAGAAGATTTTATGAGTATTATCAAAAGACAAAGAGAAACTATAGAATATAAAACTGAGGATATAGAAATGGAAGAAAGGAAAGAACATGATGAACCTAAAGTTAGGATTGTTCAAATTAATGAATCTGAATATCGTGAATCTTCTGAACATAGAAATTATTTGGGCCTTGTAATTGGACATTTGGAGAAAGGAAATGGAGACCCAAATAGTCATTATACTCAGAAACATTGGGCTAGGGGAACCACTGAAACTATGGTTAAGATAGGAAATAATAATAAACCACAAATGGCCTTAATAGATTCAGGATTCAAAATCAATGTAGTTTCGAGGGAGTTATATAACGAAGGAAAATGGCCTATAGATAGAGACAATGGGTGGAAAATGAAAGCAGCCAATAATGCTTTTGGATATTTACTTGGAGCTTGTGCAAATGTTCCTATTATTATTGGAGATGTTAGAGAGGAACATAATTTCTTTGTTCATGATGATTGCTCGTACCCAATTATTTTGGGGTAGCCATTCATATGTGAACAAAGAATGGAGACCAAAGTACTCAACGATGGAAGTGTTTCCGCAAGAATTCGTTCTCGTGATGGCCTTAAATCTGTCCAATTTATGACTCTTTGTATTAACCATCCTCGTAATCATAGGTCTTTAAGAAAAACTCCTTTAAGACATTTAGATCATGATTTTGAGTAAATGGCACTGTTGAGCGAGATGACAGTGGACTTTGGTTCGAAATCTCGCAAAATCTTGTACACAAATTAGATAACATGACTGTTTATTTTCCATCTACTACTTTAAATATTTTGCATTTTAAACAAATTCCTAGAAAACTTATAAAAACATAAGAAAAATATTTAAAAAACAAAGGATATCTATTAATGGATGAAAATATTGAACACGTTATTGAAACCACACATTGCGGCTCAACATTAGAAGAACTAGAAATTTGTTATCAAAATAAGTCTAATTCTCATATTCTCATCTCTTCACTTGATGTGTATGCATTGATTCAAGAATATGCTTCTAATATTGATCATGAATATGATGCCTAAGTGGAGACCAAATATAAAACTGTTAGTAAGAAGGTTAAACCGGTGGCACAACACTACCTAAATTTAGTAATGATATTATAAAGAATGTAAGTCATGAGCCAATCCTTAGAGATCTGACAAACATTGGCCATGTATTTACTAAAGAATCCTTAAAACAAATTAAACTAGATGCTAATGGTTTCCTTCTTCCAGTAGAAAAAGAGTATTTTCTGAAGATTATTGAGCAACATGGAAGAGCATTTTCTCTTGAGCCTTCAGAGATAGGATGTGCAGATCCTAGGATAGTTTCTCCGATGATTATTTTTACTATTCTCCATATTCCTTGGAATTTGTGCCCTATTCAAATATCTAAAGCTCATCTTCCAGAGCTGATTAGATTACTTAAAGATAAAATTCATATGCATATTTTAGAATCCTCTTCAGCTCCCTATTCAAATTGTTAGTTTACTGTGCCCAAGAAGAATGGAAAACTTCGGTTTATCCAAGATCTTCAGCCAATTAATAAAGTGACCATTAGAAATGTGGGTATAGGTCCAAATGTGGATGAATTTGCGGAAGTGTTTTCAGGCAATTCTATTTATTCAATGGGTGATCTCTACTTTGGGTATGATCATTTTCAATTGGCACTAGAATGTAGAGACATTACTACCATGAAAACACCTTTAGGATTAGTTAGGATGTGTATGTTACCTCAAGGTGCGACCAATTCAGTAGCACACATGATGAGTGCAATGAATTTGGTTTTGCACGATTTCATTCCGCACATTACTATGCCCTTTATAGATGAAATTCCCATTAAGGGTTGCCTGGAAGAAGAGAAAGATAGCACTCTAGATGAAGATGGTTGTCATAAATTTGTTAAAGCTCATATCCTTGATTGCCAAAAGATCTTTCAGCAATTTATTCAAGTTGTCTTAACATTATCTATAGAGAAATCTATTTTTGGTGTTAATGAGGTCCTTATTGTAGGTTGTTGGAGATAGATGTCTGCGGAAGTACGCGAACAACACAAGGAAGAAGAAGAAGCTTGGAGCACAAACACACAATAGTGAATGTATTACTAGAGAATGTACAAGGATAAGTAGCCCATTAGGGCAATAGACGTATATACAAGCCGAGGGAAAAAAACCTCCTAAAGAGGGAAAAAAGTGCCCCGGTGGTCCTAGTGTGTTCACACACATCACTACCTAAATATATCAACAAATCCCCCCTGGGAGTGATGCGGTGAACAAGGAGCTGGCACTCATGTATAAGGAAGTGCCAAGCTATGTGGAAATCACTCCACAAAAGGAAATAAGCCCAAAGCTTTGCGGAAAGCTTCAAACTTCTCCCTAGGCAGAGCCTTCGTGAAAAGGTCTGCAATGTTCTCCTGTGTGGGCACATATGCCAAGCTGATCTCCCCAACAGAGAACCTCTCCCTGACATAGTGATAATGCACCTCAATGTGCTTAGTGTGAGCATGGAACACAGGGTTCCTCGCAACTGCCAATGCGCTTTGAGTGTCAGTGAAGATGGTGGTGGCAGAAGACTGACCAACACCCAAATCAGCCATAAGGCGTCTGAGCCACACACACTCAACAATCGTTGTGAGAGCTGCCCTATACTCAGCCTCACAACTGGAAGTGGCCATAGTAGGTTGCTTCTTGCTCAACAAAGATATACATGAGCTACCAAGCATGAAGCAAAAACCACTAGTGGACACACGAGTGTCATAGCAACCAACCCAATCTGAGTCAGAAAAAGCATGCAAATCTGGCAGTAGTGATCCCCCCTTGGGATAAAACAACCCAAGTAGCCGAGTACCACTCAAGTAGCGAAAGATGCGCTTAACCGCCTTCCAATGTGTGACTCTTGGGCAATGCATAAACCTGCTCATCTATGAGATAGCAAACTGAATATCTAGCCGAGTAATGCATAAGTAAATCAAACATCCAACAGCCTACTGATAGAAAACATCATCAAATGCATCTCTAGCATCATGAAGACTCAATCATAAACCTGTCTCCATAGGAGTGGAAATAGGCTTACAGTCTTCAAGGCCAAAATGCTCCAATAATGTGTCAATATATTTCGTTTGACACAAAGCCATTTCACCATCAACTTGCATAAATTGAATGCCCAAATAGTGATGCAAATGCCCCAAACTAGACATCTCAAATGAGGCATGCAAATCAGCCTTGAAATCAACAATATGCTTCTCAATAGGACCAATGAGCAGCATGTCATCAACATAGACACCAATGATCAGAAGCACATCATTAGCACGCTTAACATATAAGGTGCTTTTAGTTGGATTGTTCTCAAAACCATGTGCAACTAGATAGGCATGTATCTTCTCATACCAAGCACATGGTGCTTTCTTTAAACCATATAATGCCTTCTTTAACCTGCACACCTTGTTTTCATGCCCTTTCTAAACAAAGCCACGAGGCTGAAAAACATACACTTCTTCATTCAAGTCACCATTCAAAAATGTTGTTTTAATGTCCAACTGATGTACATTCCAACGATGATGGGATGCAAGTGCACAAATGCTCTGAACAGTAGTCATACGGCATGTTGGTGCAAAGGTCTCATCAAAATCAATGCCTCTTTCCTGCGCATAACCCTTTGCAACAAGCCTAGCCTTATACCTGTCAACTATACCATCAAGTTTACGCTTCAGCTTGTATACCCACTTAGTGCCAATGGCCTTCTTTCCAGGAGGCAAGTCACATAAAGACCATGTACCATTCTTCATTATAGCATCATATTCAGATTGCATAGCAGCCATCCAATTTTTTGAATTCTGTGCTTCATCAAAAGAAACAGGCTCATTCTCATCATAGAGGCTAGACGCAGCCATAGCATAGCAATCTGATTAAAGGAGGCACTATGAGAGCCTGAACGAGTACGATATGACAAAGGTGCATCTAATTTGTTACTGCACCAACCATTTTGGCATAGTTTTTGCCTGCTCAATATCAGCTCTCTCATCAACAAGTGCATCATGTAAATTTGCATAAAAAATGGAATGATCTGCATCATCATATGAAACCTGCAAAGGTTGAGAAGTTGCCTCATTAGGACCAGCACTAGACTGTCCACCTGTAAAAAGAGGCATCAAAGTATCATACATGTCTTTAGAGCTAACAGATGTCTCCTTAGTACATGAAAGCAATGGCTGAATAGCATCTTCCACAAAGACAACATCATGGCTAACCAGAATGTGTTTAGTTTGTGGATGATACAGACGATGGCCTTTACTTTCAGAATTGTACCCAACAAAAATACATTTTACTACCTTATCATCCAATTTTCTACGATGTTGTTCAGGCACTAGTGCATATGCCAAACAACCAAAACCCCGCAGATGAGCAACAGATGACTTGCGATCATGCCAAGCCTCATATGGAGTGATAGCCTATAGCGCTTTAGTGGGACACCTGTTAAGTACATATGTTGCACACATGACAACCTCAAGCCAGAAACTATGTGGTAAAGCCTGACTCTTGACCATACACCTCGCCATCTCCATGAGTGACCTGTTCTTCCGTTCAACAACTCCATTCTATTGAGGTGTATACAGCACTGTACACTGGTGTTTTATCCCACGTTCAGCCAGAAATGCATTAAAATCAGAAGACATATATTCCCCCCCTCGATTAGAACGGAGGGTGCCCATTTTACATGCTAACAGATTTTCAGCCAAAATGAAAAACTATTTGAAGCACAAAAACACTTCGGACTTTTCCTTCAATGGATATACCCATGCATGCCTAGAAAAATCATCAATGAAAGTCACGAAGTAAAGATAGTTTCCAAAAGAAGGTGTCTGCATAGGACCACATACATCACTATGTACAAGCTCAATTTCTGCGTAGCCCGAACTGAACCATCTTTTGGAAAGGAGAAACGCTGCATTTTGCCCAAAATATAGCCTTCACATACATGTGTTCGAGGTGCCTCAAGCTTGGGCAAAGAAGACACCATATCAAATTTCTATAGGTGTAGCAAACTAGCAAAATTCAGATGACCAAAGCGTGCATGCCAAAGCTTTGCATCTGAGATAGCCTGCGAATCATGAATTGCACATGCAGAATCATTCACAGATCTTTCATAGTCTATGAGCTTATACAACCCACGACATAAAATGCCAGAAGCAATAATAACATCACCATTTGACAAATCATGAACTCTACATCTATCATCAACAAATTTCACAACCAAGCCAATCTTGGCTAATGCAGAAACTAATAACAGATTCTTCTTGATCCCTGGCACAAATAAAGCATCTGACAAGGTGAAGGAACTACCATCAGCAGTAGTCAGAATGATCTTACCAACTCCCATAACAGGATAAGAAGAGTTGTTGGTGCATGTGACAATATTCCCTGTAGGGGCAGGCTCGAGTGAAGAGAAGAAACTGTGCTGAGAGGTAATATGTTTGGTCGCCCCACTGTCAAAGTACCAAACATCTGAGTCCACTGCAGACATGCACTGCTTATGAGAAGATGGGTCAAAGCTGCAAACAGTAGTAAACACCCATTCTTCTTCCTGCACAAGATTAGCAGACTCTGTTTTGGGTGTAGAGGCTTCTACAACAACCATTCCAGCCTCCTTTTTCTTTGCCTCTTTTGCACCCAGTTTTGGACAGTTCTTTATGATATGATCATTCTCTTTATAGTACTTGCAAAACAATTTTTGCTTTTCTGATTTCTTCTCATCTTTGTCTTCCTTCTTCGAATATGCAGAATTAGCAGAGTTCTGCTTACTAGTTAAAGAGCTCCATTTTCCTTTTCCCTTCTGACTAGCAAGGAAAGCTTGATCTGCAACTCACATAATGGACCTGTTTCGCCTGGACTGATCTTCTTGCAACAGAACAGAGACTAACTCCTCAAATGATAAGGCATTCGGATTGCCTTTCATCATCAATCGAAGAGAAGAAGCAAAACTCTGATATGAGTCAGGAAGACCATTCAGAACAGTCTGCAGAAGTGAGCTATCTGGTATAACCTCATCAGCAGAAATCAACTATCCCTTCAAGTCTTTGATCTTTGTTAGGAAACTGTCCATAGAATCACCTTCATTCATGTGCTCACTCTCCAACTGTTTTCGGAGGTAAGCAACATGAGCCTCATTCCTAGCTTGGTACAATGTGGTAAGTGTATCCCAAGCATCCGTAGCTGTTCTGCAAGAGCGAATATGAGGAATAATGGCACGTTTGACAGACAAAGCTATCAATGCATGTGCCTGGGCATCTTTGTCATCCTAGCAAATCTGCTCTGCAGTAGGTGCAGCAGAAACAGCAGCACGAATAGGAATCTGCATAATATCATCTTCGACACCATCTTCATCAGCTCCAGCACCTGTATTTGCAGTACTTGTAGTCAGAGGTGTAACAGGACGTCTTTCAACACCCTGCACAATGTTCCACAATCCTTTTGCAACCAATACATGTCACATCATATAAGCCCACAATGGGTAGTTGGTACCATCCAACTTATCCTCAACAACCAACATATGGAATACATCACTGCTTTCAGCCATGGCCGGTGACTAAAATACCTTGATGCAGAAAATTGACTGTATCTCAAAAAGTTGAACAGAACTGCCGAGACAACTTCTGCTAGACCTATAGCAGACTTCGAGACGATTAAATTGCCGAACAAAAACCGGTATATACCTTTGGCACAAAAAGATGAAATAGCCTGCACAAGCGTGATGATAATGCGTTCGGAGGTCGAAACGAGCTCAGATCGCGATTTTGGAACCATAAAGTGAAGCTGTTTTGATCTCTGAAACACCTTGAGTATGCTCACCAAATCTCGTGCGAATCTGAGACCTCAAACGGAGGAGTGTCAATGGCACCCTAGATGAAGCGACGACCTACTCTGATACCAATTGTTGGAGATAGATGTCTGCGGAAGTACACAAACAGTACAAGGAAGAAGAAGAAGCTTGGAGCACAAACACACAATAGTGAATGTATTTACTAGAGAATGTACAAAGATAAGTAGCCCATTAGGGCAATAGACATATATACAAGCCGAGGAAAAAAAACCTCCTAAAGAGGGAAAAAAGTTCCCCGGCGGTCCTAATGTGTTCACACACATCACTACCTAAATATATCAACATAGGTCATCTTTGTGGCCATTATGGACGCCCATACCCTCAGGAAATTGACGCCATTAATAAGATTTCAGAGATATGTCAAAATGTGAGTGAGGTTCTTAGATTCTTAGGTGCTTGCATCTTCTATGTTATATGGATACCACATTTTGCACATGTAGCAGATTGTCTCTATGACTTATTAAGGAAGAAAAGAAATTTTTTACGGACCGAAAAACATACTCATGCAATGCGTAGGTTAAAGAAGTTATTGCAAGAAGCTCCAATCCTTAAGCGAGTAGATTATACAGATAATAAGCCTATTATTTTGGCTATTGATACTAGCCCTATTGGGATAGGCTGGGTCATAAGTCAGGACGATGAAGAAGGTAGAAGATATGCTGTTAGATTTGGGGCTAAAATATTGCATAACACCCAAAGACATTACCCACAAATTAAAAGAGAACTTTGGGGTTTACTCACAGCCCTAAAGTCTGATAAGGAATATTTTATAGGAGCAAATGTGATTTTTGAGATAGATGGCTTACCGTTAATGGGAATGATCACGAATTGTTCTTCATCAGATATTGCCATGCTTCGCTGGATTTCTTATATTAAATTTATAAATCTATGTTAATTTATATTTCAGGAAAATATAACTCTCTTGCTGATATGCTTTCTAGAGCTAGGTACGATCAGAATGATGAAGCCAAATTAGATACTAACATGATTAATTATGATTCTCAAGTATATGTATATGAAAAATTTAATACTGATGAATATGAAGGAGAGTGGCTAGACATTGGGAGGTATCTTAGTACATTAATTAGATCACCTTCATGGTCTTCAAATAGATTTAGAAATATTAGAAACAGAGCTTTTAACTTTTTCTTAAAAGATGGACTAATTTGGAGACATGCAAGGGGGAAGATTAAATTTCCACAAAGGATACTAGGTACTAAGAATCTTCAGATGCAACTCATGAAAAGCATGCATGATACTTTATGGGCTGGGCATAAGGGATTTGTAGCAACTTATGCAAAAATTAGAGAGAGTTATTGGTGGCCAGGCATTTATGTTAATGTAAAGAATTATGTGAATTCTTGTGATGTATGTCAAGTTCATTCATCAGTTAAGCATAGGGATCCGTTGCACCCTACCTATCCATCGTGTATACATTATAAGTGGGTAGTTGACTTAGTGACCATGCCCAAAGGTATAGATAGGATGAGATACATAGTTCTTGCACAAGAAGATCTTACTAACCATGTTGAAGGCCGAGCTCTAAGATCTAAAACCACTTTCAATGTGTGTAAATTTCTTCTTGAAGATGTAATTTCAAGATTTGGGTATATTGAAAAGGTAATAGTTGATAGGGGAGAATTAGATGCGCAAGAGGCTAGAGATTTCTTTGCTAGGTATGGAATTCATCTAGCTCTTACTACCGCTTATAACCCTGAAGCTAACGGGAAGATAGAAAGAGGGCATTCTCCTATTATTAAAGCGATTTCTAAAGCCTACAAAGGAGAACTTAAGAATTGGCCAAAATTTTTGCGAGTTGCATTGTGGGCTGACAGAATGACCTGCACTAGAACGATGAGGTTTATGCCGATGAGCTAATGTACTGCCAGAAGCCAATTTTTCTAGTGCATACTCAAATCCTTACTTGGGTTACTCTTCCTTGGGAAGATAACCTGTCTACTGAAGATTTATTAGCTCTAAGAATTCAGCAACTTGAGCAAGGGAATGCAAGATTAGAAGAAGCTATAGCTAAATCGAAAGATTCTCGACTGAAGAATAAAAAATATTTTGATAATCACATAGGTTAAGGCCAAAGCCAATACAAATTAATGATTGGGTTTTGATATATGATAGCACATTCGATTCTCAGTATAATGCTCGTAGGAAATAAAAAAAGCGTTGGTTTGGACCTTATGTGGTGGTCAAAGTTTATAATAATGGAATGTATGCTTTACGAGAGTTGGATGGTACTCCTCTTAAGAATTTAATAGCAGGTAAAAGAGTTAAATTATTCAAACAAAGAAATGAAGAAATTTATGACTTATTACATGATGAAGAATGTGATGAATGAATTTTTAATTAATAGAAATGATGTATAAAATTTCTTTTAGATATGTTTTTTCTTTTACATGTTTGAAAATAAAAATTTATTTATGAAAACTAATTTTGCTTGTGAGTCTAGATGTTGTTGATTGTTAGCAGGATTTGAAGATGCTTTTTGAACAAATAAATTAAAGATTGTTTTATGATAAAGATGAAGACGAAGAATAACTAGGTGACTTAATTCTAATTATTCGTATTATTTATTTTTTCTCTTCATGCATTTCATAAATAGGATTTTAATTTTTTCTGATGTAAAGTGGGAATTTATTAAAATTACGTAAATAATGAACAAGAAATTAAAGTAGGAAAATGTATATAGGTGAAAGTCTGATTTAGAAAGCTTATAATGCGTTGTGAAGATAGGAGAGCGGAAAACTTGAACTGTGACCCCTAGTAAAAGAGAAATTTACTTTATACTAGTAGAATTCTTTACTTTCTCAACCCATCTAGCAAATGAGATCCTAATTCTAGCTGTAGCAAATTTCTAGATCATCTGCTTTGATTAGGGGGTTAAGCCTTTCCCTTTAAACAAAAAAGTTACGAAGAAAAATTAAGAAAAAAAAGAAAAATGAGAACATGAAGCAGTATATTAATGGCTACTACAAGATGGAAAAAAGAAAAGAAAGAGAAAGAAAAAAAAGAGAATACAAAAGAAATGAAAAAGAAAAATATGATTCAGTCGTGGTCTCGAAACCACTTCTGAAATACTATGTGGGCTATATGAGGCAGAGGTTTGCTGCAAAAGAGTTAGTTCGATGCATCTTATAGCGGACGTCTAAGAAATAAAAGAAAGCATACTTGTATAAACTAAATTTTACTTAAGAACAGGGTTAATGGAATGGTAAGTACCTCAATTATCTAAATAGCCTTTATAGGATTTTCCAAATTTGTATTTTTGACTATATGCATTGACTGAAAGGATTTCTAATTTATATTTATGTAATTTTAGAAATTTTCTTCATTATTAGAAACATAATTAGAAATAAGAAGCATTTTTTTATAATATTATTTATAGTTAAATTATAGATTTTATCAAAGAATTTGATACTGCTTTCCATTGAACTGCAGGTTGGCCCATCAGGACGATGTGCAGGTTTGCTAGGGGCGAATGTCAAAAAGTTTTTGACCTTCTACTTGATGTCCAGGAAAATTAAAACATGTTTATTGGTTAACTTTAAACCCTCTATTACACTATTGATTAAATGTTTTGCTTGAAACTTATCTTTCTGTAAGTGTTTGCAGGTACAAATTGATGGAGAAAACATATGCTCATATTAGGTTTTACCCTAAACTGTTCATTTAATGTGTGTTTGAGCCATTTAAATATTGAAACATGGGTATAAGACCCTAGGTTTACATTAATTCATGAGCATTTAAGTTGGAATGTTAATTCTAGGGTTAAAGCTAGGATTTGAATGGGTTAATATTAGGGTCAAACTAGGTTTTTGATGAGTTTCAAAGGGATTTCTAAGGGTTTTAGTATGTTTTAAGGGTTAAAACAATTAACATCTAATTAAATTAATCTATAAATTGAATATTAATTTATTAAAAATTAAATTATGATTTAATTAGTTAATTGAATTGTGTGTGTAAATATAAATACGAAGGTATTTAATTAATTAAAATCTTAAGGTAAGCTTAAATTAAATGAATTATTTAATTATGAAAATTCAGGCTAATTAAATTAAAAATGATAAATAAAATAGATAATTTTTGTATGGTGTATATAGGTCAATATTAAAGTGTGGTAAGAAAAAGATGTGTAATTAAAGTGAAGTGTAAAGAGTGGTTTAAAGAAGATATTCACTTAAAGTAAATAAAGTTGGTTAAAAGAAAGGAATGGTGTGAGTTGTTGAAGATAAAAAAGAGGAGTAAGTGAGTTGTGTGAATAAAGCTAATTTAAAGTGCGGTGAATGAAAGTGAAGTAAAGTGTGGCTGAGGAATTAAAGAAAAACCTAAAGGAGTGGTAAGCTCATGACTTGTATATGTATTTATATGTGTGATGAGCTCTGTTATTTCCTAATGTTTCTTGCATGTACTACTTTCTTTTTTTCCTCTTCTTGCTCCTTATGTATGCATAGGAGAGAGTTCTACTTTTTTCCTTTAGCTCTCATGCATGCAAGCAGATAGAGGGGTAGTTCAGAGAGAAAAGGAAATGGTTAGTGCTGTAGATATAGAGGCACATAGAGAACGTCAGAGAGAGAGAATGACAACCGATAAGGCCAATCTATGCTCTATTTCTGGCAAGATTATTGATGAAGCTAAACTAACAACGACAAATGATGAGAGCAAGGAGTGATCTTTTGCCATTGTTGATGCGTTGTAGGACCTCCTCGAAATGGCAGCTGTCGCACCGCAGCTTTAGGGTACCCCGATCACCGTAGCCAAACTACTCAATGGAAAAGTTTAGAAGTTTGCCAAGCAGAGGGTGGTAAAGCAGGCTAGTGCAGATCACGTAGCAGATTTGGTAGTTCGGGCCAATCAACACAAGAAGAAAGCCTTGAGGTACTTGTATGTGGGTGCCATCGTTGAGCCTTAAGGAACGATTATTGAGGGAGCTCGAGCTCTCATCACAAGTCCGAGACTCTTCAGGAACATGCATCTACAGAGGGTGATACCTCTCAAATCGAAGCAGTATGAGGAGGCAC
The DNA here is from genome assembly GCA_020310875.1 of Ceratopteris richardii. Taxonomy (NCBI): domain Eukaryota; kingdom Viridiplantae; phylum Streptophyta; class Polypodiopsida; order Polypodiales; family Pteridaceae; genus Ceratopteris; species Ceratopteris richardii. Next base: position 171,223,315 of record CM035415.1, read on the forward strand.
TCGGGAAAATGAGGGACAATGTTTGTGAGGAAACGCGTTGCCTTGCGTAGCTTATTGCCAAGATCCGGCCCCATGGCTCTTCCTAGGAGATCACCCATCCCAGTATTGTTCTGGCCCAAGCATGCTGAACTACGGAGTTCTAATGGGATCAGGTGTATTGGTGTTGGTATGACCGCACTGCGCTACATCAAAAAGATCACGTAGGTGCTGCTCACGAAAGAGAGTTAGAAAGAGACAGATAGCTCGTGCATTCCGACGCAGAGAGAGAGTGAGCCTTGTATTATTTTTTCGTCCATATTTTGTTACATATTTACCAAGACTTTACCGTCTCATGTCGCATGAATACAGGTCGCGCACAGTAGTGATGAGTTAAATATTCGTGAGGGATGATACCGTATTGGAAACATACGAGAAGAGAAGCATATCATCAGAAGATGGAACCAAGAAATCAGTCTTCTGAGCTTCCTGGTGTGCGCAAGAGAACATATAGTCCGTCTTCTTGTCTGTGACTTTGGTGGGGCACAGACCATAATCCACGAAAGTGTTGAATGATTTAGTGGACAGAAGCCAATAAATTGGTGTGTGGGTATGACTGAGCTCAGAGAACAGCCCAGCAGACATAGGAAGAAAGTTAGATTGAGAAAGAGAAATTAGACTTTTGTGTTTTTTTTCTTTTCTTCACTCTAATGCAAATTGAGTAACTAAATTAATTAGTTAATAGTTGATTGTTTAATTAATGTGCTAAATGCATATTTATATAATATCAAGTATGTGTTAATATATAAAAGTGAGCATATGTGTGTATGTTAATGAATGTGTGCATATGCATGTTACTAGGTATGCATATTTATGAGCATGAGCATGAACGCAAGTTAAATGTATGAATTAGTATATTTGAGAAATGCATGTGTGTATGCATGAACCTAGTGTGTAGGAACTTAGGTATTATATATTCATATAATTAAGGAGATGTTAGCATATATGAACATATGCTTTAGTGTTTACATGATTGGAATATATTCGCATGATTGAAAGCATGCATGTAAAGTGTATTAGTCTACATGAGAAATGTATGCAAATGAATATAAAAGCATGAGTGTGAATGTATGCATTAGAGTGCATGTGAATGCTTTATGTATGCATGAGTATATGTATGTGTATGCAAATGTTTTGTAAATTATGTCCTTTAAGTTTATTTGTGATTTTTATAAATTTACTTATGTTTTCTAATGTTTCTTGCAGACATTGCGAAAGAGTGAAGAATTTAACAATTATATGATCCAGACATCCATCCATCTTATGAAAACCCATTAAAGATTACCTTTGATCAAGCTATCTACCATATTCTTTGTATAGGAATCACTAGAATTTATCATCATTTTAGCTAGATTTTATCATTTAGAAAGATTTATCTTTAGCATTGTGAAAACCTATTTTTGTTATTATAATTAATTCAATTACTATTTCCATTTATCTTCATTATCGATGTCTACACAGCATTCAGTTGAATCTAAAAGTAATACAACTATAGAAGTTGAAGTGGAAGTTGCTAAGGATAAAATTATGCAAGAATCTTTAATCTCCGTATCTTATGATCATTGTCTTACTAGGTTTTTAACGTTATTTTTGATTGCATCTCCCAAACCTCAAGATAGTGTAGATTCATTTCCACCACCTCTAACTAGACATACACAACCACAACATATTGAAAACCAAGAAGAAGAAATTATTAAAGAACACATAACTGAGGAATCCTTAATTTTACCTTCATCTCAAGAAGCTATTGCTAGGTATAGGGCAGCTCAACCATACGGTCCTTAGAAGTATAGAGTGTTAAGCATTACCTATTAAATATTTCCAAGATTTTTCATCTTTTTATATATTTAGAAATTTCATTTATCCTAGTCGATAAATATACCTAATTTACTTGAGCTGTCTCAAACACCCTGCATGTGCCGAAGGATTTAGCGGTTGACTTGATCCACCAGATGTGTGTCCACAACTTCCCAACAGTGCTCTCACCCCCCTCCCCCTCTCAACCTCTCTCTACCTCTCTATACTCTCTCTCTAATCTCTCTATCTAATCTCTCTCTATCCTCTCTCTACCCTCTCTCTCGTCTCTCCAATCTCTCTCTTCGCCCCCTTGCCTTCCCCCCTCCCCACCATATGATAAATTTATCCTATGGTGGTTAGCTATGTATTTTTTAATTTTTTAACAATATACTTTTGGCTCTAGATTGCACCTTAGATGGCTGTTTCTTTCAAATTTGGGGTCTCTTTCATGTTTGTTGACCTTGGTGGACTCAATTTTTGCATTATTTTTGCCCAAGTACAGACCTTACTTCTCTTTTTGGTCCAAACCCACATGGTTTGTGCACATTTTTCATGTGTTTTTTATTTTGCACATGGTCAACATGGTCTATTCTCACCTTATTTTACCTATGCACCCTCTATAGCTTTCAAGTTTTATCATTTTTCCCTATGCACCCTCTATAGCTTTCAAGTTTTATCTATAGCTTTCACATTTTTCCCTATGCACCCTCTATAGCTTTCAAGTTTTATCATTTTGGCCCTCTCCAAAGGCCCTGATCCTACTCCCCGTCCCTCCCTTTGTCCTTCTACCCAACCCCACCCTTACCCCTTAGTTTTTTAAAGGGTTTAAAAAAAATCTTTCCAAACCCTTTAAAATCCTTCCAAATGGGGGGGGGGGAGGGGAGAGAGCACCGGGGTGTGGGGGGAGAGGGGGGGAGGGGGGGTGAGAGCATGCCGGGGAGGGGGAGAGGGGAGGGAGGGGGTGCGCCAGGGTGGGGGAAAGGGGGGGAGAGAACGATTAGAGAGAGGAGGGAGAGACTATAGACAACATAGAGGGGGGTTAGTGAGAGAGTAGAAAGAGAGTAGATAGAGGTAGAGAGAGGAATTTTTTTGAGAGAGTAAAAAGAGAGGTAGAGAGAGATAGATAGAATTTTACGGGAAGCCCCCTCACAAATTATAACAGCCCTCGGCTAATAGTCACTATCAGAAGACATGAGTTTCAAGCAGTTATTATCGATGGCGATTCAAGCATTAACTTAATGTTTGAACATACCATGAAAAAGATTGGACTTCAACCTTCAAGACCTGTCAACTCCACTATAACATTGGTAGACCAAAGCATAGTAAGGACTATGGGAGTGGTCCCTATAGTCCCAGTCGAGATACAAGGTACCATCTTTAACTTGGATTTTGTTGTCTTAAGGCTACCACAGGTAGAAGGAAGTTTCCCCTTGTGTATTGGGAGACCTTGGTTAAGGCATGCCAATGTGCTGCATGACTTGGGTAGGGACACAATGTGGGTAAAGCAAGAGGGAACAATGTTGTAGCATATTTTTTTAGAAGACGGAACAAACAATCAAAGACAAACCAGCATGATGGAGACAATTTGTATTTGTATGGAAGAAGAATTGTTGGACAACCCAGAGGTAGATTTATATCAAGAAGCAAATTTATATGAAGAAGAAAACATGTTGGCTTGGCTCCATGCAAAAGACCCATATTCCTACAATGGAATTTTTCCAAACTACATAAAGAGAGAGGAAGTCTATGAAGGAAAAGAGGAAATCATTCAAGTTATGAACTCGAGTGAAACAGTCTTAGAAAAAGGTCATAAAAGAGAGGAGAAAAGAAAAGCCCTTAAGTGCAGCAATGATGAAACTTCTTGAACTCCTACATTAGTGGCCACTTTGTTATGGATATTGGTATGGATATCATCTATTATGTCAATTTTTATGGTAGTAAGTGTAGGAGTTTACGAGGATGTGGAAATAGTATAAGAAAGTGTTAGAAAACAAGAGATTACATTGGCTTAATAATTTGGAATAGAAAAAAATGAGATTTTCGAGATTAAGTCGCATAGTAGCTGAAACAGAGATACAAAAGATGGAGTATGAGGAGATATTATTCCAAGGAAAGATTCAAGGTGGCCCTATCAAATGGCCACTGTGCTCGAAAGGAAGATAGATCAAAGGAAGTGCACTACAATTGGAGATTATGGAAGGTAAAAATCTTCAATTAGTCATCATATCAAGACTTGAGGCCTATCATCAGCACAAGTGAAGATTGCTGGATCACCTAGAACTTGCAAAATCTATCCACATTGTACATAGCCTTCTCGTACCATTTTGTTTGCCTTCTATTATTTTTTATCCATTTTCATGCTTATTTTTTGGGTTTTTATGCCAATTATAAGCCATTTCATAGCCCTTTGCATGAATAGTTTTTTGGAAATTTTTAAGCATTTTTAGAAATTTTTTTTAGAAAATTTCATCTTTTTTCAAATTTCATTTTCTTGACAAAATAGAGAAAAAAAGAAGTTCTCTATGTTTTTGAGTGGGATAAGTGGCCAAGAAATTTAGGGAATGTTTTGAGAATTTTTCTATTTTTTTAATTATTTTTTTGGTTTTTGGTATTTTCTTTGGATTTTTATCTATTTTTGTGGTATATTTCACAAAAAAAACCAATGGCTGATTTTTCTACATTTGTTATTTATTTCAAAAAAACTCCCTCTTTCTACCCTCTTTCTACTCTCTCTCTCATCTCTCTCTATGCTCTCTTTAGCCTCTCCCTCCTCTCTCTAATCCCTCTCTTCCAACCCCCCTTCCCCCCAACCCCAGCGCCCCCCCTCCTCTCTCCCCCCTGGCATGCTCTCACCCCCCTCCCTCCCCCCCCCCCCCCCCCCCCCCCCCCCCCCCCCCCCCCCCCCCGCCCCTTAGTAAACCCTCCCTTAGGTGCACATATGAAGAATTGAAGGGCAAAAAGTGAAGGTATGTGAAGTGAAAGCAGTGCGCAAACGTGAAAGTATAGCTCCCTTTAAAATTTTGCTTTAGTCCTAAAGTCACTACATGACAAAACAAGGACTCGTTGGCTATGCACATTTGGAGACAATCTTGGGACAACAAAGTGAGCACCAAGATACTCTATCAATTAGGAGCATATGTACGTGAACTGACACTCTACTCAAGGCATGCATTATGTTGATATATTTAGGTAGTGATGTGTGTGAACACTCTAGGACTGTCAGGGCACTTTTTTCCCTCTTTAGGAGGTTTTTTTCCCCGGCTTGTATATACGCCTATTGCCCTAATGGGCTACTTATCTTTGTACATCCTCTAGTAATACATTCAGTATTGTGTGTTTGTGCTCCAAGCTTCTTCTTCTTCCTTGTGCTCTTCGCGTGCTTCCGCAGACGTCTATCTCCAACAATTGGTATCAGAGCAGGTTGTCGCTTCTTCTAGGGCACCGTCGACACTCCTCCGTTTGCAGTCTCAGACTCGCACGAAATTTGGTGAGCTCGTTTCGGCCTACGAACGCACTATCGCAGCGCTTGTGCAGGCTATTTCGTCCTTTTGTGCCAAAGGTATATACCACTTTCTATTCGCCAGTTTAAGCGTCTCAAAGTCTGCTACAGGTCTAGCAGAACTCGTCTGGGAAGTTCCGTTCAACTTTTTGAGATACAGCCAATTTTTTGCATCAAGGTATTTTAGTCACCGGCCATGGCTGAAAGCAGTGATGTATTTTGTATGTTGGCTGTTGAGGATAAGTTGGATGGTACCAACTACCCATTATGGGCTTATATGATGCGACATGTACTGGTTGCAAAAGGATTGTGGAACATTGTGCAGGGTGTTGAAAGACGTCCTGTTACACCTATAACGATAGGTACTGCAAATACAGGTGTTGGAGCTGATGAAGATGGTGTCGAAGATGATATTCCGCAGATTCCTGTTCGTGCTGCTGTTTTTGTTGCACCTACTGCAGAGCAGATTTGCTCGGATGGAAGAGATGCCCAAGCACATGCATTGATAGCTTTGTCTGTCAAACGTGCCATTATTCCTCACATTCACTCTTGCAGAATAGCAAAGGATGCTTGGGATACACTTACCACTTTGTACCAGGCTAGGAATGAGGCTCGTGTTGCTTACCTCCGAAAACAGTTGGAGAGTGAGCACATGAATGAAGGTGATTCTATGGACAGTTTCCTAACGAAGATCAAAGATTTGAAGGAACAGTTGATTTCTGCTGATGAGGTTATACCAGATAGCTCACTTGTGCATACCGTTCTGAATGGTCTTCCTGATTCATATCAGAGTTTTGCTTCTACTCTTCGGTTGATGATGAAAGGCAATCCAGATGCCTTGTCATTTGAGGAGTTAGTCTCTGTTCTGTTGTAGGAAGATCAGTCCAGGCAGAACAGGTCCATTATGCGTGTTGCAGATCAAGCTTTCCTGGCTAGTCAAAAGGGCAAAGGAAAATGGAGCTCTTCTACTAGTAAGCAGAAATCTGCAAATGCTGCACAATCGAAGAACCAAGATAAAGATGAGAAGAAATCAGAAAAGTAGAAATTGTTTTGCAAGTACTGTAAAGGAAATGATCATATCATAAAGAACTGTTCAAAACTGGCTGCTAAAGAGGCAAAGAAGAAAGAGGCTGGAATGGTTGTTGCAGAGGCCTCTACACCAAAAACAGAGTCTGCAAATCTTGTGCAGGAAGAAGAATGGGCGTTTACTACTGTCTGCAGTTTTGACCCATCTTCTCATGATCAGTGCATGTCTGTAGTAGACTCAGATGTTTGGTACTTTGAGAGTGGGGCGACCAAACATATTACCTCGCAGCGCAGTTTCTTCTCTTCACTCGAGCCTGCCCCTACAGGGAATACTATCACATGCGCCAATAACTCCTCTTATCCTGTTATGGGAGTTGGTAAGATCATTCTGACTACTGTTGATGGTAGTTCTTTCACTTTGTCAGATGCTTTATTTGTGCCAGGGATCAAAAAGAACCTGTTATCAGTTTCTGCATTAGCCAAGATTGGCTTGGTTGTGAAATTCGTTGATGACAGGTGTACAGTCCATGATCCCTCAAATGGCGATGTGATTTTTGCTTCTGGCATTTTATGTCGTGGGCTGTATAAGCTCATAGACTATGAAATATCTGTGAATGATTCGGCATGTGCAGTTCATGATTCTCAGGCTATGTCAGATGCAAAGCTTTGGCATGCACGCTTTGGTCATCTGAATTTTTCTAGTTTGTTACGCCTGCAGAAATCAGAAATGGTGTCCTCTTTGCCCAAACTTGAGGCACCTGGAAAACATGTTTGTGAAGGCTGTATTTTGGGCAAAATGCAGCGTTCTTCCTTTCCAAAAGATGGTTTAGTTCGGGTTACGCAGAAATTGCAGCTTGTACATAGTGATGTCTGTGGTCCTATGCAGACATCCTCTTTTGGAAATTACCTTTACTTCGTGACTTTCATTGATGATTTTTCTAGGCATGCATGGGTATATCCACTCAAAGAAAAGTCCAAAGTGTTCATGTGCTTCAAACAGTTTTTGGTCTTGGTTGAAAATCTGTCAACATGTAAAATGGGCACCCTCCATTCTGATCGAGGGGGGGAATATATGTCTTCAGATTTTAATGCATTTCTGGCTGAACGTGGGATAAAACACCAATGTATAGTGCCGTATACACCTCAACAGAATGGAGTTGCTGAACGAAAGAACAGGTCACTCATGGAAATGGCCAGGTGCATGGTCAAAAGTTAGGCTTTACCACATAGTTTCTGGCTTGAGGCTGTCATGTGTGCAGCATATGTACTGAACAGGTGTCCCACTAAAGCATTGCAGTCTATCACTCCATATGAGGCTTGGCATGACCGCAAGCCATCTGTTGCTCATCTGCGTGTTTTTGGTTGTTTGGCATATGCATTAGTGCCTGAACAACATTGCATAAAATTGGATGATAAGGCAGTAAAATGTATTTTTGTTGGGTACAGTTCTGAAAGTAAAGGCTATCGTCTGTATCATCCACAGACTAAACGCATTCTGGTTAGCTGTGATGTTGTCTTTGTGGAAGATGCTATTCAACCATTGCTTTCATGTACTAAGGAGACATCTGTTAGCTCCAAAGACATGTATGATACTTTAATGCCTCTTTTTACAGGTGGACATGCTAGTGCTGGTCCTAATGAGGCAACTTCTCAGCCTTTGTAGGTTTCATATGATGATGCAGATCATTCCATTTTTGATGCAGATTTACATGATGCACTTGTTGATGAGAGAGCTGATATTGAGCATGCAAAAACTATGCCAAAATGGCTGGTGCAGACTTTGCGTGATAGCAAATTAGATGCACCTTTGTCATATCGTACTCGTTCGGCTCTCATAGTGCCTCCTTTGCATCAGATTGCTATGCTATGGCTGCGTCTAGTCTCTGTGATGAGAATGAGCCTGTTTCTTATGATGAAGCACAGAATTCAGAAAATTGGATGGCTGCCATGCAATCTGAATATGATGTTATGATGAAGAATGGTACATGGTCTTTATGTGACTTGCCTCCTGGCAAGAAGGCCATTGGCACTAAGTGGGTATACAAGCTGAAGCGTAAACCTGATGGTACAGTTGACAGGTATAAGGCTAGGCTTGTTGCAAAGGGTTATGCACAGGAAAGAGGCATTGATTTTGATGAGACCTTTGCACCTACATGCCGTATGACTACTGTTCGGAGCATTTGTGCACTTGCAGCCCATCATGGTTGGAATGTACATCAGTTGGACATTAAAACAGTTTTTCTGAATGATGACTTGCATGAAGAAGTCTATGTTTTTCAGCCTCGTGGCTTTGTGCAAAAAGGGCATGAAAACCAGGTGTGCAGGTTAAAGAAGGCATTATATGGTTTAAAGCAAGCACCACGTGCTTGGTATGAGAAGATACATGCCTATCTGGTTGCACATGGTTTTGTGAACAGTCCAACTGAAAGCACCTTATATGTTAAGCATGCTAATGATGTGCTTCTGATCATTGTTCTCTATGTTGATGACATGCTGCTCACTGGTCCTATTGAGAAGCATATTGCTGATTTCAAGGCTGATTTGCATGCCTCATTTGAGATGTCTGATTTGGGGCATTTGCATCACTATTTGGGCATTCAGTTTATGCAAGTTGATGGTGGAATGGCTTTGTGTCAAATGAAATATATTGACACATTATTGCAGCGTTTTGGCCTTGAAGACTGTAACCCTATTGCCACTCCTATGGAGACAGGTTTACGATTGAGTCTTCATGATGCTGGAGATGCATTTGATGTTGTTCTCTATCAGCAGGCTATTGGATGCTTGATTTACTTATGCATTACTCGGCCAGATATTCAGTTTGCTATCTCACAGATGAGCAGGTTTATGCATTGCCCAGGAGTCACGCATTGGAAGGCGGTTAAGCGCATCTTTCGCTACTTGAGTGGTACTCGGCTACTTGGGTTGCTTTATCCCAAGGGGGGATCACTACCGCCAGATTTGTATGCTTTTTCTGACTCAGATTGGGCTGGTTGCTATGACACTCGTGTGTCCACCAGTGGTTTTTGCTTCATGCTTGGTAGCTCATGTATATCTTGGTTGAGAAAGAAGCAGCCTACTGTGGCCACTTCTAGTTGTGAGGCTGAGTATAGGACAGCTTTCACAGCGACTGTTGAGTGTGTGTGGCTCAGATGCCTTATGGTTGATTTGGGTGTTGGCCAGTCTTCTGCCACCACCATCTTCATTGACAGTCAGAGCGCATTGGCAGTTGCAAAGAACCCTGTGTTCCATGCTCGCACTAAGCACATTGAGGTGCATTATCACTATGTCAGGGAGAGGTTCTCTGCTGGGGAGATCAGCTTGGCATATGTGCCCACGCAGGAGAACATTGCAGACCTTTTCACGAAGGCTCTGCCTAGGGAGAAGTTTGAAGCTTTCTGCAAAGCTTTGGGCTTACTTCCATTTGTGGAGTGATTTCCACATAGCTTGGCACTTCCTTATACATGAGTGCCAGCTCCTTGTTTACCGCATCACTCCCAGGGGGGATTTGTTGATATATTTAGGTAGTGATGTGTGTGAACACTCTAGGACTGCCGAGGCACTTTTTCCTCTTTAGGAGGTTTTTTTCCCCCGGCTTGTATATACACCTATTGCCCTAATGGGCTGCTTATCTTTGTACATCCTCTAGTAATATATTCAGTATTGTGTGTTTGTGCTCCAAGCTTCTTCTTCTTCCTTGTGCTGTTCGCGTGCTTCCGCAGACGTCTATCTCCAACACATTATTCTTAGTTAAACTAAGCAGGGTGAGCATTGTCTACACTAAGGAGAGAGAAGAGCAAGAGACATTCATTGAGTGTGCGATGCAGAGAAGCAAGTCCAAAGTTTGCAAGAAGTGTGAATTAGGTGTGTGCAGAGGAGTGCTAAGCAAGACAATCAAGGGTCACAAGCTCCCATTGAAGCTGTGTGTGCATCGACAGAAGGTGTCCATCCCTTCTTCCCTATTGGAAGCTTGAGTGCAAGGTGTGTCACAAGTGCAAGCTCTTGGAGAAGGTGGAGGTCTGGTGCAGAAAAGGTCGACAATAGAATGAACCTTGGGTATTTTGTAACCTTCTTTGATTGTGTACTATTTGGGATTATGCACTATGCACACAGAGCCTTTCGCTTTGTGCTGTATATCATCATTGTACTTTTCTCTTCATAATCAATCTACAAAAGCTTCCGATGTATGTATTTCTCTTCTTCTCCTTCTTCCTTCTCCTACAAACACTCAAGTTCTTTTTTGCACAAGAATCCCCCAATAATTCATATGGAATAAGCAATAATAATGAATAAGCAATAATAATGCAAATAATGAATGAATCTGAGACTAGCAGAGGGCGTTAATGATAGGTTGTGAAAGAAAGGTAATTTTATTTAAATAATATTCTATTTTTTCACATATATATATATATATATATATATATATATATATATATATATATATATATATATATATATATATATATATATATATATATATATATATGTGAGTTTCTCTTTTATAATTTAAGTCTTATTGCAGGCTCGAATGTTCACTAATATTACTATCACATGCTAGCTCAGAAGATATGAACCTTATATATAGCAAACTTGGTTGCTCGGAATCGTTGTTGGTATCTAGGAGATATCATTTCATATGCTCAAATAGGTAAAAAAAGTTTTTTTCTTTTATGATATCGTTTATTATTTTTTTAAGCACATAATAATGAAATTTTATTTTTTATATTTTGAAGGTTGATTGGTTTCAACCTGAATATAGAGGTAGTAATACCACATTGAAAAGGGGATGAACTAGTTTTTGGGCAATTGATTCTTTGAAAATAATGTGATTAACTATAGAACCATATATTATTCGTAGGCAGATTGAGCAAGAAATTTTTATAAAAACCTTGATGCTCATCCTTGGTGGCAAGTCATTCATGTTCAACCTAGAGGTCTGTCATTGTTTGAACAGTTTACTGTTATAGAGATCAAAGAAAGTCATGTTGATGATTCATCATCAGATATTAATATATCGACATCTCAAAGAGAAATTAGAATTGTTGTATATGACAAGGGTAATAATCTAGTTGATGAAGAGGATAATACTCTATGTGTTGATTCTATTGATGCTGAAGAGAAATTACCTATAAATTGAGAAATCGATATTAGTCCATTGATACATGATGTCATTTATGAGAACATTAAAAAATTAACAATAGAATAAATAATAGAAATCAATAAGCATAATGAAGATGAGACTATATTGATGTCTTACCAAAATGATGGCAATAATGAAAACACATAAGTAGATTAGATAGTAGATCCTACTCTAGTTATTCATTGTCAAATTGAATCATTTGAATGGGTATCAAACAATAGGTTCTCCTTTATTCAACAAGAATATAGGTCAATCCCACCACAAAGATGAAAACATGTTCTTTTAAGTTAGAACATGAAGCTTGGGGGGTATACCTAAAAGTTTGTATATAGCTTTATTTTCGAGGACGAGATTTCTCTCATGTATCTATGCATATGCCTCTATATATATTTGTGTGTATTCATGTGTGTTATATGTATACTTGCATTAGTATGCATATATGTGTGTTTCATGTGTATGTATGTGTGTGCATGTGTGTGATATATGCGTGCATATTTTAGTATGCACACATGTATGTATGCATGTGCAGAAGTGTGTTTATAATTGTGTATGCATGTATATGTATACATGTGTGCATGTAGCTATGTATGTGTGATGTGTATGTATCTATATGTGTGTTATATATATATATGTACGTGTATATACATGATGTGTATGTATCTTTATATGTATTATGGTCATCATTGATTTGAGTAGTTATATATAGAGGCATAAGGTTGGGAGGAGATACATCTCTCTTCTAGGTGGTGGGAGGACTAGATTCTTTGTATATATATACTTCAACCATACGCAAATGCGTACAGGTATAGAAGTACGAATAAAGTATGGTTGAAAATACCATACGTGCATGTGTGTGTGTGTATATATATATATAGTGTGTGTGTGCAAAGTTGGTTCTTGACGCATCAAGAACCCCCTCTTGTGACTTTACTTTCCTATACTTGACTACCATCTCAGATAAGGTTTCTTGACTACCCTTTTTTTTTCAAGGCTCAAGTCAATTTACGGTATTCTATGTGTTATTAACTAGAATCACATGCATATGTGTGTGTGTGTATATATATATATATATATATATATATATATATATATATATATATATATATATATATATATATATATATGTGTGTGTGTGTGTGTGTGTATGAAAAGGTTGAATTATGACTCTAAAGTACATCAAAATCACATAAAAGTTAGGCGGATATCCATGAATTTAATTCGGAATGCTCTTCAAAGCAAGAGTTTCGTGGGCCCCACCTTCCTTGACTTATGCCAGAGGTTGTTCCATGATCTTGCAGGATTGTATGATTTCTAGTAAAGTTAAGGTAGTCATTGATGTATGAATGTATGACATGATTTCTAGTAAAGTTAGGGTGGTCATTGATGTATGATCTACTTGATATTTGGGGTGAGCGGTGGGGTTTAGAAGATTGGAGGATTGCTTCCATGTGAATATTTCCACAAATTGATAAGAAAGAAAGGATTTGAGCTTATGAAGATTTGGGTATCTTTCTAATGAGACGTTGTAGTTATGATTGTTGAGCAAGGGTATCGTATTTACATGAGATTAAGAGCTAGTTTGACTAAGGACATAAAACGTAAGAGGGGAGTTTGACACCTCCCTGAAGATATGTTTCATCTTCGGCTTTTTCTTTTTTTATAAAGGAAGTTCGGCCTTGGCCTATTCTCCCCAAGTTTAAATAAATAAAGAAGAAAAGTTACAAATGAATGGGGACTAGTGCCATGGGATCCCCCAAATCCCACAATGCAGGGGAGAAGTTCGGTAAGCTAGAGGGCATTACAAATGAGGCGGATGAATCTATTATCTCCCTCATGCGGGACCCATTTGGGTTTCAACTTGTTGTCTTTGAGGACATAAATACAGTGATGCCTAACGATGGAGATCTCTTATCTTGGGAGATTCTTTTACCTAGGAGAAACAAGGATTTCTCGATTGACCATTCCTTTGGGGTTGGGCCATAATTGACAGTTCATCGCACCCTCCAAATCTTCCAAAGAGACCCCTGATGGCATTCCACAACCTTGATGAGCAACCAACCGCCTCACCCAACAATGCCTATTGTCAATTGATTTGTTTCATGAGCCTCAAAATCCGCATCACGTAATGCTAGATAACACGAGACTTGGGGCATCCGAAGAAAAGGTGAACTAAATCTTCAACGCATCGATGGCAACGCTTGCACCATGGAGGTACACCACAATTTTTGTTAGCCCTTGCATTGGACCATATACCCTTATGCAAGATCTGCCACATGAGAACGGAACTAGGGGGTGCCAAATAGACAGGAACTTTAGTTCCCATCGAAGTTCGGTCCAAGCAAGGGACCACGTCATGTTAAGGGTGTGATGAACATCTAAGATCTCTTTGAAGTTGTGGATTCTGGTTAGTTTCTTACCATTGCTCCATTTGAGGCCTTCCAGACAAGGAAGATCCTGTCCGCAGAGAAGGCGGGTAGTTGATCGGTCCCACGCTAAACACCTGCGTTGAAGAAGAGTCCATTCCTCGAGGGTAACTCTATGTCTTGGGACTAAGTCTTCGAACCTGATCCATTGGCCGGTCTCTTATTTATAGAGTTGTTTCCATTGTTTGAACCCCTTATTCCATAACCGCTTAGCAGTTTGGAGGTTCCAAGATTCCACCCCCTGATGCCGATGATCAGGAACCAGATAGAGTCATTTTGTTTTATCCCAGCCGCCCACTTCCACTCATCACTGATTTTGATGAATTGTTTGGCCTTGTTCCAACTCTTCCATAAGGAACACACGAGGCTAGAACCTTTAGGGGACACCGGGTGAGGGGAGAACAAAAGCGTGAGGATCCCTATATCCTTCCAACCAGGATGGCCAACCTAGGTAAGGTCTTTCATCCTTGTTTTTTTATGGGTAAAGGATTTGGCATTCATGTAAGATTATTCATCAACGCAGGGAATTGAGTTGATTATGAGTTGATTATGTATTAACGGGCCAATGGATGGTAACTGGTGACTCGTGAGCTGCTGAAAGGTGAGTTGATTATGTATTAACGGGCCAATGGATGGTAACTGGTGACTCGTGAGCCGCTGGAAGGTGACAGTTGGACGACGTGAGTGACGTCCTATCATCCAGGCGCGGCACATGTGCGGGGGTTTTGACAAGGTCAGCAGTCCCCCCCAATTTGCGTTTGGGATGAGAGAGAGAGATCACTCACTGTGTAGAACTTGCAAGATGTAAGAATTCGATTTGTCGAGCGCAGAAAGCGCCTAGTCGATGCCAGCCATTCTTAGCGAAGGCTGAAATAGTCGTCACGAGACGCGGACTTCCAAACTTTGAGCTGAGGCTATCCAGAGTTCAAACGTGTGATCACAGACAAAGAGAAGGAGAATGGTCGAGGCATTACACACAGTAAGATGCTAATAGTTATTCCTATATCTTAGAAATAGTAGCTTATGAATCGTGTAAACTGCCGGCTAGCGGAAGTACATGAATCCTGTTAAGCGCCGGCTAATAGGCTAGTTTATGTGAAAAGCTTCAGAGACCGCAGGCACAGAGAGAGAGAGAGAGAGAGAGAGAGAGAGAGAGAGAGAGAGAGAGAGAGCCGATGCAAGAGCGAGAAACATTGCAGGTTGAAGTAAGGGAGGGAGCAGAAGTTGGCTACTTTCAAGTGCATGTCCGATGTCCAACGCATCCCTCGCTCGCAACGTCCATCCTCATCGCGATCGAACGCAAGTGCGCCAGGCTTACTTCGGTTAACCTCATCATGCAGCCATCCATCTCTCTCGACATCACCGCTGAAAAGGTGTGCATCTCCCATCTTCTTCATAAACTGTTTATGAATGTCTCTGTGTGTAGGAAGTGCACATCAATACATGAGATTGATTAAATACCAACGTGGGGAGGTAATCCTTGATATACTATTGCCGGTTGTCGTAGTTTGACAGACATCGTTTACCTTGTTTTCCATGTCCTCTCTCTGATATTGGCTTCATTTCAAACTTATCATAGATGCAGGGAATGACTGACGAGGATATGGAGCACTTGAAGGATGTATTGATTTGTCTTATCGAGGAAACTACTTGATCATTGCAGTGTTTCGTTGGCACGTTCGACAGCCGTCAAACTGTTTCAATAATCTGTTGAATTTGCTCGAACAGAGCGCGGAAGCATCAATGAATCTCACCTCCTTATGCTCATAGAATTGTCAATTACAGATCTAACAAATTTCTCATCTTAGGTCTCGCTAGTATTTTGGCATAAATTTTTCAAAGTTCAGTCATGCATGTCCATCTGCATGTGCGTATACGCGGTCATGGGAATCGATGTGCTGTAATATCCATAAACGTAGAACTGATCTTCAATTCTGTAACCAATCCTCAATTCTGTAACCACTGTCTGTATAAAGTACGGAAGTACGCATGATATTATCAAAACGTAGAACTAAAATTCTCTGTACTTCTCTTTCCGCTCAATGCGTCTGTTTTCGCGTTACATTTTCTGCGTCTGTGTGTATGTAGAAGGGGCGCAAGTTCGCAACCAACGAACGTTATTTCCACTTCTTTTTCCCGTTCAATGCGTCTGTGTGTTCATGCACATCTTTTTCCGTTCGTGTATATCTTGTATATGGGCATCGTCTTGAATACACTAGATGGAATTCAGCTTTCCAATGTGCAGAATTCTGATGAAGTTCCAATCAGGCATAAAGTCTTTTACATTTTCTCGAAAATTGGATTATTACTATCTACCGAATCGACAAGAATTACCTCATGTTACTCTCTAACGTACACTATACTAATAGATTCTGCTTATAGACTTGATATATCTTTCTCTCATTCTTGACTAATGTAAACAAGTGATCTGAATATGAGTTTGACAAGAAGAACTGTTCATCTCTTTGGATAATACCTTCTCACGAATATAATGGTGATGAACTTCGACATGCTTGGTAAGTTCATGGAAAATTGGATTAGCTACCAAATGTATTCTACTCATATTTTTGCTACAAACTTGTGAAGTTACATAAGGAAGATACAAATATTCAAATAACTTTTTGAACCACATGACTTCACATGTCAATACTACAAGCACACGATACTCTACTTCTATAGATGAAAATGCCACCATTGGTTTTTTCTTCAGACACCAAGATACAAGCTGATATCCAATCATCAATATGTATTCATTCATGTAGCATCGATCATCTTTTTTTGCTACCCAATGTGCATCACTAAAAACTTTAATATCTACATGAGTATCATTTGAGTAAACTAAACCATCATTCAAAGTGACTTTCAAATAGCATAGCACACACTCAACCACATTCCAATATACATTTGTAGGCTTGTGCATGAACTGTGAAAGTACTCCAACTACATAACCAATTTCTTGTTGTGTACTTAAAGCATACAACAATGATCCAATCAATTACCTATACATGTCTATGTTTTCAAAACGAGCATCATAATGTATACTCAATTTTACATTGGACTGCAAGGGATTTGCAATTGTTTAATTATATTTTGACAAACCAAACTATTGAAGTAAAGAACATATATACTTCTTGAATCAACCATATTATACCATGCTTATCATAAATAACTTCAATATCCAATGCATAACATAAATTCTAGAGATGTGAAATCTTAAATTCCATATCATGTTTCTTTTGAATTTCATCAATATCACCACTAGTACTTCCTGCATATAATAAGATCATCAACATAAATGCAAATATACACACATTGATTTCTTATAAAATACAAATATAAAGAAGGATCTATAACAGTTGGTTTGTATCCTCGAGCTTCCAAATAGCTTAACAATTGATGATTCTAAGCTTTAGGTGCATGTTTGAAACCATATAATGCTTTTGTTATCGTGCAAATAAAATTTGGATAGTTTCCATCTTTAAATCCTTTTGGTTGCTCCATATAAACATGTTCTTATAATTGTCCATTCAAAAATGCATTTTTAATATCGAGTTAAAATTTCCAATATTTGCTTGATACAATATGTTAAACAATTTGTATAGTTGTCATTCTTGCAACTGGAATAAATGTCCCTTCATAATCCATTCATAATTCATATTCTATAGAAAATCAAAGATTTTATCAACATTCTTCTTTAGCCGAAAAAGCTATAGAAAAGCATTCTGAACATCTTCATAGTGCCAAAAAGGATTAACGTCAAATTTTGTCAACCATCCAGGAGCGTCATTAACCAGGGTGGATTGGAAAACCATGGCTTTGTACTTAGTTTCATTTAGATTTTCGAGTATAGTGTAGTTAATTTCAAATGTTGTGAGATGTGCATCATGATCATCTCCTAGAAATCCTCCAAACTTTGCATAAGCAACACCGACTGGAAATTATCTTCTTTGTCCTCCCTATTGCCGATTCTGTTGACCACCTTGTAAATCTTCCATTGCCTTGGACTGAAGTATTCAAGAGCATCCACTACTTCGTCAGAATCAAAGGTTGTGGATGATGCTTGATCAGTAACGATAGGTAAGCCTTGCAGGAGTTGTAGATTAAGTGGTTGAATAGGATCTAAATCTTCTATCTAGGGTAATTTCCTACTCCTATAGAATAGTGAGAATCATGCTAGATGTTGTTCAATTGGCATTCTCAAACATTCTCTAATAGCAACCGGCTTCACGACTCACGCTTCTGTGACTTTCATGATATCTACCACAACTTTGGTAGTAGATGCACTTTGTGTAGATTGCATATGTTGCATTTTTTTGTGTGAAACTAGATCTTTGACAATCTCCGAAAAACCATCGACAACCAAACTTCAAACAAACATCGGAATTTGACCAAAACTTGAGTTGCTATCGGATAGTGAAATTTCATTAGACATCATCAAAGATTTCTCCGGTGTTTCCTAAAGATAAGAAATGAGGAAATATTGTAGTGCCATTGCACTCCCACTTGTGGCACTCTTTCCTTCCAAAGTCGCACCTTCACTATCTTTATGTTATGGGATCCCGAATGCACAGTTTACTGGAATGGGATGTTTATCACTTTTATAATTTGGATAACTCTCATCGGAGCAAATTACTGGAATGCAATTGACAATAACCACTCCCTAGTAGGATTGCCAGTTTTAATCTCTCTATTTATCCAATCCGGTCAAGGAATATGACAGATTGACAAGGTACTTGGGGTGGCAGAATCCAATGATGACTCGATACCTGTATTTCTCCCAACTACTTCACCGAAATAACTTATGAAATGATCAAATATAGTAACAATCTTCTATCCTAACTTTATTGAATCAAAGACTGAACATACTACTAGACTACGTCTTTCACATAATTACTTCTCACTGTATCATCACATACATTATGAACATACTTCACCAAACAATATAGAATAAGTTTAGACAATTTAAAACACTTCAAATATACAGAAGCGAAATTCGTGACAGAACATAGATATCCAGGCATATCTGATACCTATCTTCCTGACTTCGTTCTCCCTACACACAAGATAGAACAGTGTTTATCCATATTGAAAAGTTCTATTTTGATGTTTGCATCTTCGGTGAGATGTTTTAGGGTATTCTACTTATAGAGCTATCAACGACTAACACCATTTCCTTGGACAATTGTAATTTCAAAGTTGAATCTTGGGGGAGTAGGCTTCGGTTGAACCTCCAAAAATGAATCAACAAATGAATGACTATGCTAATCAAGACCTACTTTCCTTAGGCATAGTTGATCTATAGGATGTACTAGATCACTTGTCCCTGACTTTCTACACTATGCAGCCCACTATAGAAGAGACTGAGATGTTACAGGATGACCTACTAGATTTAGCATACTTGTTAAAACAATTGTATGAGGGTATTGATGGTACTTCTGGTCAACAAAATTATGCCCTTAAAGATCAATTAGTTTTACTTGCAACTTATGAGATGATGTTAATCCATGACCCCTTAAGATTAGAGCAGGGTTGGAAAAATCTTTTAAAAGCGATCTGCTAGCATAACTAACTGAGTTTATTTATATATTTTCTTAAAACTATAAAGATATGAAGGGCCTAGATCCTAGGATATATCATCATAGAGTGGACTTGAAACGAGATGCTTCTCTAGCTAAGCAATAGAGTTATCACATGAACCCGTACTATGCTAAGCAAGTCAAAGAGGAATTAGATCGTTTACTCTAGGTCAGTGTTGTAGTTCTAGTTGAATATGGAGATTGGATCTCTTTGATTGTTAATGTCCCGAAAAAGAATGAACAACTGCACATTTGTGTTGACTACCAAAAATTGAATCCAACTATTATTCGTGATCCCGTTCCTCTACCATTCCTAGATCGTATGCTTTGTTGGTGGTCCAACATGTGTGTGAATGTTTGTGCATGAATATGTGAGGGCATGTAATGTATTATCTATGCGGTAGGTGTGCTCTATGAGTGTGTATGTGCAAAGAATGGGAAGGGCTGAGCCATTGAGATGAAGAACTCAATGTTGAAATGGTAAAGGAGGTTCATGACTCATGGTAGGATGGACTTATTAGTTAAAGAAATTTTGTTTTCCTACATTTTGCTATCTTGTACACTTGTCTCTCAAAACCCCACAACATACCTAGTGAACTCGACATGAAAGGAGGGGCTGAGTAAATTGTAGAGTCAACAACACAAGGATTAGCATAATCAGCATTGAGGATCTTCTTGCCCAATTCATATGCATTCAACAAGAGGGTAGGTGACAAAAAGGCATCTATTAACTTCATGAGCTACTAGTAAAGTGATACGGGTTTTTCAATGGGAAGAATGTGAATAAATTCTGCAAAGAATATGAACTCGAGGAAAAGTATCTAGGTGTTGGTTTGACATCAATGAAGGAGAATGAACTATGTGAGAACTTTGTCTATGTGTCTGAAATTGATATCCATGATCAACTTATGCAAATAAAATAGACGATGTGGGCTCAATACAAAGCGGTGCTCCTTAAGGAGTTTATGCTCGAGGACGTCGATAAAGTGACTTGCAAATCCATCCTAAGGTGGGTTCATATGTCAAAGGACCAATCAATTTTGGAGATGAAAAGGGAGTTGGAGCAACAATTTGATGATCATTCTGAGCACGATAAGAGGTGTATAGGACATGAAAAGGTGTCGTTGTTTCTTGAAGCAATTGATGTTAAAGATCGAGAGGAAATAATTCCACTTCTACAAGATATAGAGTCTGACTCGAGGCTCATAGAGGATCGATGCTTGTCCATGAAGTTGTGAGGAGATATGTGAAGAAGCAGCAGACAATCAAAAAGTTTCTTAATGAACAGAAAAGTTGATCTTTATGTAGATGAAAATGATATTCAATTTTGAGCATTTCAGCAACCATGGATAATGTGCAAGTTCATAATGTTTTAGAACCCCAAGATTGTAATGAAGCACATACACATGGACTATACATAATGATGGTGAGTGTTATCAAGAAAACGCTATAGGTGTAGTTGATGTAACCTCTAAGGATCCAAGGTGCCAAGAGTTAGTAGATATCTTTACAATGATTACATCCTTAAGGAATATATTTTCACAGATCTCAATGATGGGAGGAGCAAAGGATCAAGTGGATGCCAATCAAAATCAACCTACTCCAATAAGCTCTTCGAATCCAATAGATGGAAATCAAACAAATGAAGAAGCAAGAAAAGATACAAACAAAGAATTCAAGATATATACGAGGTGTCAAGGTGATCAAAAAGAGGTTGAAAATAAAATACCTCAAGAAAATCCAACGAGTCTATGTGAAGATCAAGCATAGGATGGTTCCTTAAATGATGAAGCCAAACAATATTTGAAGAATTATTTGATGCCATCTAATAGTGAAACATCTCTTCAAACATATGATTCAAATATGAATTATGACCAAATGACTGATTTATACGAAGACAATGCAATTGAGCATGATGTTAACTAGAAGAGCATGCCAAAGATGAGTCTTGTAAATAGTGAAATGTATGCTAAAGGAGAAGAGCATGATGCCAAATCTAAGGATAGTGTAGTTGGATATCAAGACCATGATATACTTTTGATTGATACCACATTAAATGTATGTTTGGAGATGCAAATACAATGATCTTATTCATAAGAAAGAGGATAAGCTATTGATTGGAATTCAAAGCAATGATAAGTATGTGAATGATGTCGTACTTTGTGAATGATGTCACACTCCATGAAGAGGGACATATGAATGATCATGAGGAGGATGAGGATATACCATTGATTTCTCCTCTATATAATAATATGTATGTCAATGATGAGCATGTTGAGTTGAGTCCATATCCTAAAGAAATTGAGCATGAAGTGGCAAACATAACATTTATTGAGATATGATAAATGTGATATGTGTATAGCATCGAATGATATTCAATGTGAAAATATTGAGTCAAAAGGTCACATTGATGAAGCTAGATACGAAAATAATCTAATGGATGAATTTTTAGTTGATTCAAGTGTATGTGGAGAGATATTCATGCATGGTGAAGTATTTGAGCAAGATTGAATGATTGAAGAAATGTATGAAGAATGTGTTTTAAGTACATCCTCTGAAGAGAATGAAGAGGAAATAATTGACATAAATAAAGAGTCGGATGATGATGTGACAAATATTAAAATGGATTTGACATCAGATTACATATATGTTCCTGGAAACAATCATGATGATATGGATGAATGTAGAGGTTGTAATGAACCTTACTTGTAGAAGCAAGAATTTAGTGATTTGGATAATCAAGGCTTTCTTGATTCTGACGATATGGATTCTCTTCATTATAATGGACAAATAAATTTGGAGAGAGCTAATAATGATGAAGATTTTTTGGATAGATCGGAGGAAGAAGCAAACAACATAATGGCTAAGACCCAAGTAGGAGGAATTCATTACAGATTGGATGACAAAAATGATTGTGTATTATCATCTTGAGCAAGATAATCACTTCTACTTGATGAGGGAATCTAATGAATCTATTCAAAATCTTGTTCCAATGAAGAGAAAGGTGTGGTTCAAGATGACGCAAATAGAGAAATTTCCCCAAATGATTTCAAGTGTGAAATGGATCAAATGCATGCTTGAAGGAACTTTTTGAAGATGGTTTAATCACATTAAAAATCAAAACTCTATATTTATGTGCTTTTGATTCATCGAGAGTAACTTCATATGATCCATGTGAGAGCACCATGAACAAGAGAGACTATGCTCAAATGATTGAATCATGGATTTTTTAATTTTTTGAGAGGTATGTATGTCAATCATGCCATCAAGGAATGGATACAAAAATGAAGTGGCTTATCCACATATCTAATTTATTTAGGAATATTTTTTGTTTGATGCATTTCAAAGGTGGCTTCTTTACAAGCACATCTTTTTTAGTGAGAATATATCAAAGGAGATGGGCTTGAAGGGAAGAGACCTAGTCAATAAGATACAAGAAACCAAATAAAATGAAGAGGATGAGAATTTGGAGTGCAGATGATTATGACGATGGGTGCAATTAATATCAAGTAAAGTATTGAATAATAAATAGGTGAAACACTTCCACGCTAACTTCTTTCCTTCGATATGATGTATATAAATATGCATTGCATCTTATATGTGATAAACATGTTAAGATTTGTACAAATCAAGGAGAAATTAAGTAGAACTAAGTTGTATTTCAACTATTGTGATTGCAAGATATACATGAGAGACTAGGATTATATGAGTAGGATTAGTTAACGAACTAGAGCTTGCAAGAGCAAGGACCTAGGAAAGTGAAGTAAAGACTAAAATTGAGTGTCTATATATATTAGTATGTATGTGTGAATGATTGATGAGTGGAACTCTTTGGATTCTACTGTTGATTCATCATCTGATCCTACCCCCAGATAGATTATGATTTAGATAGAGCTTCATATACCAAATAGCTATATATGTATGTTTATGTGTCATCAATGTGCTGGGATGGGCTAGTAGGTGGGTGGAGCTACCCTAGTTGGGTGATCAAGGCCACAAACTGATGCTATTTTATCGTATTTCCTAACTTGTATGTTGTGATGCCCCTATGTGGGTCGATAGGCACATAGAGTCACTCTAGTGGGTGGTCACAACCATGAGCTAATGTTGATATCATATGGAGTTGGTGATATGTGCCATGTGCTATCTTAGGTTGCAAGACAAATGGAATAGACCTAGCCAGGTGGATAGGTTCATGAGTCCCACCCAATTTGAGCATAGGCCGACCTGTGTAAATAAAAGAATAAACACATAAAAATAAAAGCAAAAAGACTGAGCTAGGATGAACTAGAAAGAAAAAGAAAAATAAATTAAAAATAAAAGAAAAATAAAAAAAAGATGTGATGGGGATTTGGATGGTGAGAGATCAACAAGGATATGAACAGGCTGAGTGAATGGAAAAGCTAAGAAGTTTACATTCCATTCATATGAATGCTAATCTGATTGTATTGGTTGTAACATGGTAGGTTGTACATGATACTTGCATCTACTTTATTCTCTTAGTTTGTGCAAAGTTCAATATACTTTCATGAAACATGCATGTGTTTAGTTCTAAATTTTCATGGAAGTTGATTTACAACCACCTAGGACTAATTGATGCTCGTCTATGTTTGATGTTATGTATGGCACATCCACATGATGCACAGGTTTAGAGGGAGTGGATGTGGTCAGGATTTGAATTCAAAACATAAGAACCAAATAACAAGTTGGAATGAGGCCCTTGTGCACCTTGTCCTTTTATGGTGCAAATATCAAATGCATGTGGCTCTACAATATATGAGGTACCTTCTGGTGTAGAAAGGGGCAAACGACCTCCACAATGCTTGAAATCCTATCCTATTATACCTAGGTGCTCACATAGAGAAAATAGAAATATGTTTAGAAATATGTCATCCTAGACCTTGTAAAATGGCTACAAGTTATCAAAATAATTTCAAAGTTCCAAATCTTGGGAGGTCCTATAGGTGTGGGGCTACTTTCCAGTGCCAAAGGGTGTTTGAAATTGTCTGAAGATTAGAGAATTAAAGAAGATATAGAGAGGATATGCCAAAGGGTGTCGAATTATATCCAAAGAACTACCAAAAAAGGAAGGGAGTACATGGTGCTATTAGGGTTTTTTTGGGAACTTTTTAACGTGTTCACCCGATGGTGGTTTCACTACTTGGTGCATGATCTATGAACAAGCATTTTGTTACGAAATAGGGCATTATTGGATTTTTATGGGAATTAAGAGGGATATAGGTCTTTCATTTGCACCTATAGTATAAAGTGGAAGACAACAGGTTCTGCAACATTCTCCTCCATGAAAGAAAAGGCACGACTGCATATTTTTGAAAGAAGTATAACTTAGATCTCCTCACCATGTAATAGAGACAATCAGGCAGAAGAAGATGAATTCCTACCAAATAAATGAGAAGGGTGGTTTCATTCTTGCACATGTGATCATATCTAACAAAGAGAGACAAAAAAAAAAGAAGCGGAACCTCTGCTCACTAATGTAGGTATGTTAGAGAGCAAAACCTATATCTAATGTTTGAGGTAGAGTTGCACATACAACAAGCATAAGATGAAGCTCTAATGGCTATCAATACCTCTCCAAAGAGAGAGAGAGAAAGAGAGAGAGAGAGAGGGAGAGAGAGAGAGAGAGGGAGAGAGAGAGAGAGAGAGAGAGAGAGAGAGAGAGAGAGAGAGAATTTAAATGTGGATGTGGATGAGAGACTTCAATGAGCACAAATCTACAATTCTCACAGAAGACATTGGCTAAATGCAATTCATGAACATGACGCACATGAATTTTGATTGCATAGAAATGGAATTTGGAAAGGTCAAAACGCAAGGACCTATGGCACACTTCTTTGATTTTGGACCATCTCAATCACTAAATCTATGCATATGACAATTCACTTGTTTGCACTCATTGAGACACTACTCTTGGTGTTGAAAGTTGTTGACCGCCCTTTCTGCTGGAATTTATTGGAGCTCATGGGCATCTTTTCAAAACCAAGGTCACACTACCGCTACTATAACTTGAAATAGTGCTACCATTTTTCTTTTGCATAGACCCCTCTAATTTATGAAGGGAAAAGGTGGAGGAGGTTCAAGATAGAGGGCATTGGATGCGGACGCACTTGAGGGAGAGAAGGTATGGTATATACATTTCTAAACAAGGGAGATTTACGGGAGATTTGTTGAGGGGAATGTAAGCATATGTGTGCATCTAAAGAGAGAGAAGAGATTTTGTTGCCTCGACCAACATGATGCTTTCATCACATAACTCCTTTGTGCACACGTGAAAAATCAAGAGAGAGAGAGAGAGAAAGGGTAGAGATTTTCCTATCACTGAATGGTTTTACTTTGGAACCCTGATTCTCTACTCTTAGTTGCTATATTTGTGGTTTTTTTTACCAAATTGCCCTGAATTGCTTCAACTTCCTCTTTACAAACTTGGTATGTTCAAAAGATGCATGAAATGATTATATGAATCTATTCTATGATCGCAAATAAGCCTTGTTCTACTGAGACAGATTCACAAGTATAGGGATCCAGACCTTCTTGAATTGAAGTAAAATGCTGGAAGATTCCAGTTGAGCTAAACCTTGATATGGGTCGAACATGAGATCTGGCACACCTAGAAAGTGACTTCTTCTGGGATAGTGGCTATGAGAATTCAGCTTAGGATTTTTGAGAACAAGGTTATGCTAGAAGATTTCAAGCATCCGAATGTAGATACACTTGTTAGTAGTGAGGCTGGTCAGCCAAGTCGGCATCTGGAGATACTACTTTTCATTGAAATTCTTGACTTCATTGTTTTCATGAACTCATGCATGTGAAGAGAAAAAGCTACAAATTGCGTCAGCTGCCCAACCTGCCATATCATTTGGTTAAGAGCAAATAAAACATATATCTCATATAGGCCATGTCAATATGCTTCACTTATATATCCTCCACCTCGGGTACTAGCCTAAGGTGAAATATCAAGAGTGAATGATGAGTTCCTAACTCACATGAATTGTGCAATTTTACCATGGTGAAGACAAAGGCTTCGAGTAGAAAGATTATTGATTCCTACACCATCAATGTTACAACGGCACTGGTTGGATAAGTGGGAGATTTAGTAGTAATGAGAAATGAGGAATCAAAAAAGCCTCCTTATGTTGATAGGATGTAAAAGATGTGGGTAGATTGGAGGAGCAATGTGAAGGTGAAAGTGAGATGGTATTAATGGCCTGAGGAATCCATAGGCTTGAATATAGAGCAACTTCCAAGACTTTTAATCCAGAAAAAGTTGAAATATATTGCAAATGTGAAATGTCATACAATCCAGATGACTTTATGGTCGAGTGTCAGAAATGCAAGGACTGGTTTCATCCCTCATCATTAGAAAAGGTGAGGCTTCTGGATCATTTCTTCTACATAGACTTTTCTCATGAAGCCAATGTGGAATGACAAGAAGTGAGCAGAGGAGGGAAGTTCTCATGTATTTATACAATTGAAAATAGGAAATCTTGATGTTATATGGAAAGCTTATCTATATTAATTTTTATGTACACATACAAAGCTATTGGAGATATAGAAAAGAAGTGCAAGCATAGAAAGGCTGGTTGAAAGTTTTGCTTTGCCAAGATTCTTTGAACATCTATATGAGGGAACATAGATTATAGAGCTAGACAAAAAGTGTGTGATATAGGTTGCCACTGTATACTCTTTAAATAAGTCGATGACCTTGCAAATCTTATAGATAGCAAGCAAACAACCGCTATTGATAGGTCTGATTAAGGCATGACTACTTCTTGCATATTTTATTTTAAGGGAGTTGCAAGAAAATCGTGACTTTGATGGGTTTCTCTCTTGGTGCTTGAGTAATCATCAAATGCTTGGAGAGGCTTGTAGAGAAAGGGAACACTAGTAGGACTTTTGAGAGGGTGGTGTTGCTCGGTTCTCAACTGTTGATTGATCCTCAAAGTCGGAAAACTGTTCGAATGTTTATTGTGGGATGATTTATAAATGCCTATTCAACAAATGAATGGCTACTTATAGTCATATATCCTGCAAGTCTCATGTCCCAGGGTCTAGCTAGGATCCACCTTGTGGATGTTCTTGCTACTTTCTTATGTATCCTGTAAAGATGGAAGCTTGCACAAACTCTCTGCCAAGGGGCCACAAAGCTCTTGAATAGACTTTGAAACTAAACATTCACAATCAAGCAGCTATCAAATTAGCGGAATTGATAGAAATGGGTCCTATACATATTGGTATTTCATCAACAATGACTCATCGGGACCTGTCAGTAGCCAGATGCCAAGATTGTGATGAATGAAAATGATAAACGTTGTTCCACTACTCACATATATGGATCACATAACATATCTAAAGGCATTGAGGACAAAAGGTAATATTTTAGAAATAACTCTTTGAATTGACATGCAATTATACATTTACTATCACATACAAATGTGTACTGTCAAGGACTTTGTCTAGGAGTGGTGGAAACAACACATAGCTCTTAAAATTATATGACAAGGTTATTCCGCAAATAAAATGGTGCCATAAAACATGTAATTTTATATACTGGGTATTTAATATGCACTTGTCTCATTGTTTTCATCTTAATATGCATATCTAATTCCAATTGTTGATGGTCGAGCATGTGTGTGAGTGTCTATGCATGAGTATGTGAGGGCATGTGAATGTATCATCTATGTGGTAGGTGTGCTTTGTAAGTGTGCATGTGAAAATAATGGGAAGGGCTGAGCCATTGAGATGAAGAACTCAATGTTGAAATGGTAAAGGAGGTTCATGACTCATGACAACTTGGAGGTATTAGTTAAAGATAATTTTTTTTGCTACTTTTTGCTATCTTTTACCCTTGTTTCTTGAAAAACCTAGGACAACATGTTTAAGGAGCACTCAATTTCACACTTCCTTGTCGTTTCCCTCAACTTGCAACAGTGCCTATATGGAATATCATGATAGTTTTGTTCTATCATTGTTGCTATTGCACAAGGATTGATCAATTGGTTAGTCATCCTATTTAATCACATTCATAAAGAATGTCCAAGAGTTAGATAACAATCACCATCCAAAAACCCACCTCCCCTACATTCTTTCCATCTTGTACCCGATGAATTTCCTATCATTACTTGTGTTGTATTGATCCCATGACATTTTGCATAGATGCCATCCCCCATAGAAGAAGAAGAAGATGAAATCATAAACTTGATTCTATGCTGAACTTATTGTACTCAAGCCATTGTCACATCCTCTTTCTCCAGTGTAGAACAGGTTGATCAACATCAAATGGTTGATCCTCCTTCGCCTCCATGCTCTTCTCCAGCAAACAATGAAATCTATTCATCCTCTTTGGTCCCACCTCCCCCACCTCCCTCCTCGCTAGAGGATACACATATGCAAGATGCCACCCCTCCTTCCCCAACACCCTTGCCAATCAAGGAACCTTCTCCATCCCTTCTACCTTCTCCAAAGCCTATGGATATGGTTGTGACACCTTCTCTTGACCATGCACCTCCTATCCCATCGCCTCCTTCATCAAGATCTTATTCACCACTTGCCACCCATCCGTGCCCAAGATGGTCTTCCCCCCTCTTTGTCGCATGCTCCCTCAAATTCCACTCCCTTGGCTCTTGAAGAAGACATCGATGTACCAAAGATTCCACCCTTGCCCATGGCAAATGAACAACTTTGGCAAGTTAATGAACAATGTGGCTTGCATGAGTTTGGGAGACTCATCAGCTACCTGTTGCACATGGAAGCATTGATCACCTATGACATGGATCACCACAAGCCAATTTCCAAGCACTTCAGACAACACTATGATTGATTGCAACTCCATAATCAAAAACTTCAAGGTGACCACGAGCATCAAACCTTTGCCAACCAAGAACTCGGTGATGCTCTATATCAAGAATCATGACATAAATAATACTTCAAAGGTTCTTTTTAAGGTTCAAACAATCAAGCCAAAAAGTACTGAAAGTAGGTCACCAACCTACAAGATGCCAACTCCTCCCACCTGTTGTGCATGCAAGGACTGGAAAAGGAGACCATGGTGCATGGGATCGTGATAAATGAAATAAGATTTTAGCTAGAAGAGCAGGCCAATGAGTACAAATTACTGCGATATGCAACAATAACATTGAAGGAAAGAAATGAACGACTCTCTATCCAAATAGCTCATCAAGATCAACAACTTCTCGTAGCACAATAGCAGGTGTCAGCACTACAGAAGTCGATGTCTAACGATCAAATTGAGGCAAGGAAGAACGGTCTTCTTCTTCCTTTATTACATAATAGAATGTACAAGAATGACCTAATACAACAATACGGCCAATACAATATATAAAGAATAGTATCACGAATGAGTGACCTAGCAAGAAAACAAATATGTCATCACTCTGGCTAGATAAATCTAGTAAAGCTCACTAAAGTATCCCTGACATATACTAGTGTGACTAGTATACATGTCAAAAAAAAGAAAACGTGACATGTGACATCCTTGATCACCACATGTTGAGCTTGATATCTCAATACTTATGGTATGTTGTAGCTCAAGCGTAAGCACCAACTCCTTTACTTGTCAAACCATGGATACATGGGGATTGGTATGAAGACCATGAGCGAGTGAAGGCACAAGTGTGTGAGTGAAAGCACACAAGCATGCACACACATACACACACATGGTAAGAGCAAAGAGAGGAACAATGGAAAGCTTCTATTACCAAGAACTCGCTTACAAAGCTTGAATCTCTAACAAGCCAACTCTCTAACAAGCTAACTCTAAAAATGAGCTCTCTAGCTCTTTTTATAGTTTTCTGACTAGTTTTCACGCTGTCCAGACCTAGTGTTTGGCCTAGATAAAAATTAGGTTCCAGGGATTATTTGAGGGCTCAAACGTAGTCTACAAATGATGAAAATTGGTATTTAGCTACTTCTAATATTCTGCAATCTCGAGGACTCCTTAACTTGAAAAAAATGGAGATGAAAAAAAAGCAGAAATGATATTTACAATGGTTTTTAGTGATGAAAATCACTATTTTTATAGGGATTCCTTCTGAAAATTTGACATGTACTTCTTGGAGCTCCCTACTTGCTCCTTCTTCTTGTGTGTCCACTTCTTTGACATGTTCTTGCACCTTGTTCTTGACCTTGAGTGCTAACACTCCCTCCCCTCTCTCGAGTTTGTGGTCCCTGACACACCCTTGTTAGAGTGGGTATTCCTTGTAGTACCTTGAGAGGTAGTGTCCATCATGTATCAACAAGAGTGGTCTATCATCCACCTGTGGCAGGGTCCATTGTCATGTTCTTTACTTTTTCATGGCTATTTGTTGTAAGTCTTAGGCCCTTTGTAGGTGCTTCTTCCTTGGGTTCCAGGGTGAATGTGTCGTTGTGAGCTTCCAAAAATTGCTAGTTGCTCAAAAAGAGGTTGTCAAGGTTGAGTTGGAGCAACTGCTAGCTTCCAATTTCTTCTTAGGTATTGATGTTGTCCCGGTGATGTCCTCTAGATCTTCCAAAGGTGATGTTCATAGTAGTCATGCCTAGTACTCATGACCCATAATGAGTGATGGGTTAGTGTGTCAGTGCATGGGTTGAACCAAGTATGTGCCTCATGCATGGCCTTGGAATGTGGCCCTATGCATGGTTACTTGGAAAATGCATTGGAAGAGGTGTATGGTGCAAAACTTGGAGGTCTTGAGCTAAGTGCTCAAGGGTATGCTGACAAAGAGGTTTCCTAATCTATCATCGTTATGTTGTTGCCAAAGTAAGGATTCTTACCATGGTGAATGGTCGATTGATGTTTATCTCTTCGGGTTGTACATCAGGCATTGTGATGGACGATCAGCTAGTATTTCATTAGTGATGAAGGTTCGTGTTGATGGTCCACTGATGAAATTATTTGAGTGTCTGGTCCTGTCTCCTCTCTTCAAAGCAACATTTGCCAAATTCTAAGAATTGAATTTCATTATATTCCTTCACAAAAAACATTGGGTAGCTACACCAAGCTTAGTTTCACATATTCTCTTTAGCGCACCATAAGCAGGAGTCTTCTCACCCAGTATAGATACAAGGATTTGCAAGATATCTGAACTACCCCTTGTAGACATCTCCTTGGATGCTCTCCTACATATAGTAGTTAAGCATCCTGCAAGTTGCGGACCTTCAAGCTCTTCCCTCCTACCATGGTAAGGGAGAAAAATAGTTGTGGATGCCATGTTCATGCCAAGTTCTAGGCATCTACCAGTTAAGGCAGCAATAATGTCCTCTACTATCCAAACTGATAAATGCCCAGTCATCAACGAGTCCACCTTCTTCTAAGCATGACTCATTCATGTTCCATGAGCCAAACTTGGAAACAAGGTCTTGATCTATCTCTTTCTCTATTTTTCTTCTTCTTACCTTTTTTTTTTTTTTAAGAGGAACAATGACACAAAACAAGAAGAAACCTGTTAGGAACAGTACAAATAGTTGACATATGTCAATGTGCTCTTGTGTATGGGACTCTCAAATGTTTCTATGCACGGCCATGTAATGTCGCCCTATATTAATGCATTATTTGGAAATACATGACCTGAATGGTGCAAAAGATAGGGTTGTGCAAGAAGCACATGGTTGTTGCTCCTTGAGGCTTTCAATGTTTCTTGCAGATGCTGATGTGGCCCTTGTTGAAGATATCCATTGGATCCCCGAGTGACAATTGATCATTCCTCCTTATAGGGATCCATTTTAGAACTGTGTGGGGCTGCGTAGAGGTCAATTTTGACTTCTTCATCTTTGAGTGGTTGCTTAAATTTTGTAGCCCTCGTGGTTGGTGCTATGGTTCTGTGTGTGCTACCGGTGATTTTGGCTTCCAAACCCATATTTTTTATGTTGTTCTTCTTATATTGTTGAAGAGGTGATTTGATCTTCTTTGGCTCTTTGTGCCTGGTTCAAACCCTTGCTTCTCCTTGGCTTATTTGTTGAGACTTTTCTCATGTGGGAGAGCATCGGTTGTTGTGTATGTAAGAGCTTCTTGGGTACCCATATTTGTAATTGCCCGTGTTGAGCTGCAACTAATTTCTTAGGCACCCAAAATTTTTGGATACTTTGTGGTTGAGCTTGCCCTAGTTTCTTTCTTCATCTTTTGGCCTAGTTGGATTGCCTGGATGGGAATTGTTGGGACAAGGTTGGTGGTTGTTCTCCTTTTTGTACCCAAATATTCTTCATGCCTAGAATTGCTTTCTTGTGGAATGGTGTCTTTCTATTTGATATAACAGATTTCTTGAATTGTTCTGCTTGCCTTTGTGGCGGAACTAGTGTGGCTACATTAGTCTTTGAAGAAGAAGAGAGATCCACTTGCCTTCAAGCTTGTTCTTCCTTGATTGACTCCTTTTGCATTATAGAGCTTTTGACACATACAACATCGTCTTCTATAAGATTATTCTTAGAAGAACTAAGAGAATGTGTGATACCTGGATTTGTGAGCATGTAGTTCTCTAATTCTAATGTAATGCAGTGTTCATGTACCCAAACTTGAAGAATTTGATTTCTTAGGTTTAAGTTGAATGCATGGTCATAGATCCAATCTTGACCGAAGGCAAGTGGTTCCATAAGATCCTCATCTTGAAACACTAGCATTTTGACTCTCATTGGGACATCTTGAAGATAGATGGGAAGCACCATCTCGCCTAAACAAGGGGTTTCCACACCTCCTAGCCCTATGAGATAGGCTTATATGGCATTAACGTTCAATTGAAGGACCTGGCAGTATGAAAGTCTAACTCCACTAGTTGCTGCACCTCAGTCAATCAATGCTCTCACAAGCCTTAAATTCTCTCCGTGTCCTACCCCTAAGGTCAGAAAAGGACGTCGGTCAATTATTCGGGAAGCACTTGCACCTGATGTTTGGCACATGGCCATGTGATATCGTGGGGCTTCATGATTGAGATTTAGGCCTAGTCGCCTTAACGTATTTTTCCTAATGCGCTCTCTGGCCTCTACATGTGCTTCTTCTCTAACTCTCAACTCTTCATCTTTTCTCTTCTTAGAAGTGTTGAGTCTCATTAGCATATCCTCTATAAGAGTTTCTTGATATTGTTTGACTCTACATCAAGTAATATAGTTTGGAAAAATGTCACCTTCTAGCATGGTCAATCGAACTGCACCACTAGTGGAAATTCTATTAATGATCATGGGTCCATATACTCTTTTTTTCCAATTTATGGGCATGTTGCTTTAGTGTGTAAACCAACACTAGGTCTCCCTCTTTCAATCCTTTATCCTTGATGTGTGCATCGAAATATGCCTTTTGTTCTTTCATTGCAGCATAGATGCCTACTGTCGCTCATAGCCTCGTCTCACCTAAGCATTCTAGATCAAAGATTCTAGAGGACAATTCATGTCCATTCCACTCATGCTCTTGTTCTAATTTTAAAGCTGGTATTAGGAAGTTCAATGATAGCACAACATTCTGTCTGAAGAACATCTGAAATGGGGTTGCATTGAGTACCATTTTATAGGCAACTTGGTAAGCCCAAATAGCATGATGAAGTTGTTTGTCCCAATCAGAGCATTTATTATTTACCAATTTTGTCAATACATTACATAGGATCTTATTTTGTGCTCTCAGCTTGCCCGTTAGCTTATGGATGATAGGGGTAGATTTCTTATGTATCCCCAAGAATTCTTGGAGAAGATTTAAATGACTTCATTCAAGAAGTGTGTGCCTCTATTGCTCACTAACTCTATTGGTAGTCCATATCTCGTGAACACATTCTCAAATAAGAACTTGGCTGTCGTTTGAGGATCATTCTTTGTCGTGGCTTTTACTTCTACCCACTTTGTAAGATAATCTATGGTGACACTAATGTACTTTGCATGGGAGTTTCTAGGTGGGGGGTTAATAGGACCTACAAAGTCTATACCCCACTTTGAGAATGCACGTCCTCCCATCATTGGCATCAAGGGCATCTCATCTCTCTTGATCGGGTATTGGGCACATTGGCATGTGTCACATTTCTTCACATAGGTATGTGCATCCATATGAAGAGTGGGCCACCAAAGTCCTGAGAATAGAATGGTCTAAATTACTTGACCAGGACCAAAGTGTCCACCTGCAACACCACTATGTGTAGTTTCTAAGACTTTCAAATAGTTTGATTCATGAACACACAGTCTTAAGTAATCATCTTTTCCTCTTTGATATAGGTTGTCTCCTACTAAGGCATAGGCTTGAGCCTCTTGCTCAACGCTCCGTTTCCTTGCTAGATTAGCCTTGCTGGGTAGTGTTGCCGATTTCATAAATTCTACCAATGGAGCACTCCGATCCAAAATTAAGGACACATGATAGAGAGTGGCATGCTCCACTAGGGGTCTCTCTTGACATATTGGAAAATTCTTAATCCATTCATGTATTTCTTTCTCCATGCTAGGCCTATACACTCCTAAACATTTTAGAATTTGCATTATTCGTTGTTTAGAATATTGATTTCCTAGAAATCCTTCATGGGCTTTTTGGAACCAACTACTATGTTCATCATCCTCGACACAAGAAGCTAATACACCCTCTATATCTTGTTTGTACATGCTTCCTGCCAATGTCTGATAGTTTTGTGATCTTACAATTTCTTCTTTGTTTGTTTTCACATTCTTATTTGCAGGTCCGAAGGTTAGAACACGTACCAACTTATTTTCCCATTTAGGAACAACTTCTAAATTGGATAGATAAGGGTCAGGTAATTCATCAGACACTCCTTGCGTGGCTCTCCTAAAGTGATGTGAGAAAGGTGATCTACCCTAAGGTGGGTTCTATCTTTCCTAACAACAACTTCCAAGTCATATTCCATTAGTAAGAGGAACCATCTTACCAAGCATCCTGTATTGCAAGGTTTATTGACCAAATATAATAAAGCCTGATGATCAGTGAAAAAATTGAGCTTTTTGGCCAATAGCTAGTGTCTAAACTTCTTCATGGCATATACCATGCCTAAGCCTTCTCGCTCGGTCGTGGTATAGTTTCATTAAGCTACGTTTAGTTGTCTACTTGCATATGCTATAGGCAAATCTAGATTTCCTTCACCTGTGGGTTGTGCTAGCACACATCCTATTGCATGATTGGAGGCGTCTACATGGACATGGAATGGTTTACTCCAATCAAGAGTGGTCAGTATTGGTGCTATGCACAAATGTCTCTTCAACTCATTGAAGGAATTTTGGCATTCATCGTTCCACTCAAAGTTTGTCAACAAGGCATAAAGAGGTTTGGCTATGATTGCATACATGTGGATAAGCCTATAGTAATATCCACATTGTCTCATAAAGGCTTGTACCTCTTTAACATTCCTTGGCCTCGACAGCTCAGCTATGGCTCTTGCTTTATCCTCATTTGTTGATATTCCATTCTTAGAGACAATATCACCTAAGATTACCCTCATGTACCATGAATACACACTTTTCTAGATTCAAATACACTCGATATTCTATACACTTGTTGAAGATCTGCCTGAGCTCGGGGATATGGTATCTTCATTCTTGGGAATGAGCACATAAATCATCCATATATACTTCCAAGCTCTTTCGCAAGAACTCTTTGAAGACATGACACATGAGCCTTTGGAATGTTGTAGGTGCATTTGTGAGCCCAAATGGCATCACACAAAATGCAAAAATTCCCCACTCAGTGGTGAATTTCATTTCATGTTGGTATTATGTGGGAATGGCTACTTGGTTGTAACCTGAAAATCCATCAAGGAAGCTGTAAAATTCCATGCCTACAACACGCTACAATAAATGTTTAGTGATTGGAAGTGGATAACTGTCTCTGATTGTAGCTGCATTAACTTTTTAAGGTTAATACACACTCGTAGTTTTCCATTCTTCTTGGGCACCACTACAATGGGAGACGCCCATTTAGTATGCTCAATCTCATAGATAAATCCAGCTTCAATCAACCTATCAATTTCTCCTTTTATTATAGCTGCATAAGTGTCATTATTTGTATAGGGTTTTTGTTTGCTGGGCTTGGTATCGGCTGTCATGGGAATCATATGAGAGAAAATTTTTGGATCTACTCCCTTCAAGTCTCTATCATGCCACACAAACACATCCCTATATTCCCTTAATAGAGCTAGAAGCTCCATTTCTTCTTTTGCACTTAGGTCTTCGCCTATGTACATGCATCTCTGTTTGTTCTCCTCAATGGTTACAACAATAGGTTTTCTCTTTATTATCATATGATTCTCCTATAATGGCCTCTCTCTTAGGCATTCGTACCAAAATTTTTTGATCCTCAACTTCATATTTCTTGAAGTTTTCTGATACTTCAAACAATGATTCCTCCTCTTCTTGTTTTTCTACTTTTCTTTTCTTTTTCTGTTGACCTCTTTCATTTCCATCCTTGGAATTTACCGTTTTAATGCTTGTGAGAGATACTTCTTTTCTGAGTTAAAGCAACTATCCATCATAATGGACTCTAGATCATCATCCTCTTCTTCTTCTTCTATGACATCACTAGAGTCACATTCTTCTAGCAAGGTCACATGAACACTAAAATAGCATAACCCTCCTCATCACAATGAGGTTTCCATTGTTCTTCATTGACCGCAATGTCCATGGTGGCTAAGATTTCTTCCCAACCATTTCCATCTTCTCTTGCTTTTAGGCACCTTTCCTCTTCCTCTTTGACTTTGCAAATCCACAAGTGAGTATCTTCATGCACCCAGGATGGATCAGAAGAACTTTTAGAATGAACAAAGATTGAATCTTCTAGTGCCTTGTGGATAGGATTCCATTGTAGGGGTGGTACATCTCTAAATGTATAATCCTTTAGATTGCCCTTAGTTGTGAACCCTAAGTGCTCCAAGTACAAGGATTTGGATCCCCAATCCTATACTATTTGCAGTTGTTGCAAGAAGAGTCTTCCTAGGATCATCTCATGGACCTTAATTTTGCCAAAGTCACATATAGTAAAGATGTACTCAAACTCTACACCACAAGTGGTTAGAGTTATCCCTTCAAGCAATCCTACAGGTCTTTCAATATGGCCATCAGCCATTTGAAGCTTCATTCTAGTCGTTCTTAATGCGGGTTTGCCCCATTGCTTCCATAAGGAGGTGGTAGCAATTGCAACACCTGCACCTGAATCTATGATCTCTTTGGTTGTGTAAACTTGGTAGGTGATTGGAAGATAAGTATTAGCTTCTTCACCTTCACTTATATCTCCTATTTTGTCGAGAGGTATTTCTGGAACGTTCTGTTTAGAGCCTGCTTTTTGCATATTGGAATCAAGTTTTGGAACCTGATCTGCCACATGTTTCCATAGCTAAGGTTTTACTTTGAGCAACTCTTCTACGGTGAGATGACACTGAACCTTAGTGTTATTCATGATATCAGTGTTCCTTGGAACCCCTAATTCTTCATTTCTTACCGATATTGTGGGAGATCTGATCTAAAGAGATTCAGATTTCCATGGGCCTGTGAATTGTGAAAACTCTTGTAAAGAATTAGATTCAAAATCTAATCTTTCTTCTTCTTGTTGCTCTACTTGGTCTCCGTAAATAGATGGAATGCCTTGGGGAAATTGATCATGAAGGTCATCAGTTTCAGGAATAGGAGGGGGATTGTCCTTCTCCTTGGCCCATTTATCTTCTTGTATTTCTTGCAAGAACTCTTGAGAGTACTGTTGAATTGAAAGAGGTGTTTCCCCATCCATGGAATCAGGAAAAAACTCTTGTCGATGGTGAACTTTTGCTTTCAACAACTCGTTGAGCCTGTGGAGGTAAAGAAACTTCAGGTTTGTTTACCAACTGCTCTAATCTTTCTAGTAAGCCAAGGAAATGCAAACCTGATTTGATCGAATTTGTTTGATTAAACATTTGACTGGTCTCAGGCATAGCTTGAGCTAATTCTACCATTTTGATGCACATTTTTGTCTCTTCAATCTCTAAATCTGCTCTAGGATAGCTCCTGTCTAGGTTTGCAGTTGTTGGCCCTTCTTAAAGTCGAGCCTGGTAGGCCTTGAACATCATGTCCAAGTGTTTGTTATTGATCTTTGGAGTTGTCCTCTCCAATCATTTAGCATAAAGAATCAACAAAACATCTTTATTTTGTCAATCCTGGAAGTATTCTTGAGACCACAACCCCTTCAAGATGATAGAATCCAAGAAATAAGAGAAATAATGGCTGGATTTCTGAGAATAGTGAAAATGAAGAGGAATTTCTAGGGTTTGGATTATCTTGAGCAAATCTCCACCATTTTCTACAATCTTGGTGTCTATTGCAGCTATTTTATCAGCAGAACACAATTATGAAGTCAAAATAAAAAAATATCACCTGTATCATACAGACGAGACGATCGTGATTCTATGAAAACAGACGATTTTCAGCTCTAGCACCATTCTTCATCAACTTATCACTCAACACAACAGTATTCAGCTCTCTTCATACACATTCAACAGATTTACACAATAGAAGCTCACAAATCTCCATGGATACACAAGAACTAGACTCACAAATCAAAGAAATCACACAAAAGAGGAGAAAACACGATTTTCAGCAGAAAACTCCTTCTCTATTCACTTGGATAGCATGTAAACAAATGATTAACCAACCCCCTCATAATAGAGGAAATTAGCTTATATACATTTTCAAGTGTCCCTTTTCACACTTGAATTTTGGTCCTTTCCTCTATTATTCTAAAAATATGCTATCTAGGAGTTTCCAAAAATTCTAGAAAAATTACATAAGATTCTATCCTATTTAAGGAAGACTCTTCCTTATTTTTACAACAATTGCATAAATATTTTTACAAATTTTTATCATTTTACAATTATTTTTCTTCAAAAAGGCTTCCAAAAAATGCATCTTCTAACATCCTTCCCCTCCTAAACCTTTTGGCTCCTGACAAAAGACTTTCCTGCTCTTCTACACTGATCAGTTTTCTTCACTTCTTCTGTCTTTGATATACTTGTGACAGCAAATCATGAATTTTCCTTTCTGTAACATTTAGGTTATTGACCATTTCAAATAATGCCTTTCTCCACTGTACTCCAGCTTCTGGTTTATCAATGACATCCTTTTTCAAGTATTCTGTATAGGCAGCTTCATATGTTGTGAGTCTGGACTTAGTAACAACTGACAGATTTCCAAAAATCTCTGACTCTCTTTCAAAAAACCCGTAATCGAAGGCATCTTCAAAAATTTGTAAGTAATGACTGCCCAAAAATATTACTCTATTGTAATATGCCATTAAGCAGATTCTGTCAGGTATTTCGCTCAAATCAAATAATAATGCATCTGTTGGAGAATTAAAGCCAATATAATTCAATGTTCTGATATCTGTGTCGGTATAGGTTTCTATACAGGCCAAAATTAATCTCATTATTCTGATAAGTAGATTGCATGTAGGGTCATTGACATCTTTGTATGTAGATATTACAGATTCAACAATATTTACCATGTAACTCTTTGTAGGCCATGTGCCTGCCTTTGGACCTGCTATTTTCGGGAAATTCAACCACTTAGGTGGAATTTGTCCTTCTCTTCTTCTTTCCCAAAAAATTGTCCATTCTCTCCTTCGTGCCACTAGACAGTAAGCTGGATTGATTTTTAAATGAAGAGGTGTCTCCTTCCAAATTTTCCTACATTCTTTGTTGGCATCCAACCATTTGTTTCTCCACTTTGGATTGGCTCTTTCAAATAGTTCTTTAGTCACATTGATGTCCTCTTCATACTCAAGATATTTGTTTGGAGGTAGCCCAACTCTGGCCAACTGATAATTCTTTATACTCTCCATAATCATACACAATGGTATTCCCAATCCATCTGCGGCCCAGTGATGCTGATCTGGATTGATTCCCTTATTTAATGCAAATGTGACAATTTGTTCTTCATACTCATCATGCATCTTCTTGATAAATTCCATTCTAGAATCTCTACTTGTCAGCAATTTTTTTACAAAATCTTCTGAATATTCTCCTTCTAATCTTTTATATGCTGGTTCACTGTCATGTTGTATTCCCTCATTATTTTCTACCCCATATTCTTCTGTATATGTGGTCTCCACATGTGTTTCTTCCTGGATTTGTGGTTTATCCAATTTTTTCTGTAATTCCTCTATAGTCATCATCAGACTCCCATTCTGTTGTGCCCATAGTTCTCTTTCTTTTTTCCATTCATTCTGTTCCTTTTCTCTCTTTATCTGCCAATCACTTCTTTCCTTTTCCATATCCATGTGTAGATTATTATACCCTCTCATAGATGTAGCAGCATGTGTACTAGCCTGCTTTTCTAATTCCTTGGCTTCTTTCAATTCTCTTTGTAATTTCTGAATCTCTTTGTGTAATCCTTCCTTTTCTTCCTCTGTCATTTGGGCTATCTGACTTTCCTCCTTCACTTGCCCTTCCTCCAATAGTAGCTTGTTGATTTCTTCATTTGCTTTAGTCAAAATTTGATAAGAGGTTTGCAGAGTTCTATATCTTCCCTCAATCTTTCTCAACTCCTTTTCTAATTTAGTGTTCTGCTCTGTTAGTTTTACACTCTTTTCTTCTAGATATTGAATCTTATTTTGCTTCTGTACTTCTAGCTCTTCCAGAGCAATTATTGTATTGGAAAATTCCTCATTTTTCTCTTGTACCTTCCTCAGTTGCTCTGCCATTTGCTCCTTTTCCCTTTTATGCTCTTTAATAATCATACTGCCTTTCTCAAATTCTGACTCTGCTACCATCCCTAAAATGATCATGTTCTGGCTAGAAGGTCTGAATTGTTCGATGTTATTCACAATGATCTGACATGTTGATCTTATACTCTTTGGTATTCTTTCCAATCCCCCTTCCATTTCCATTTGTTTAGTTTCTATTTGTTTGTCCTCTTTGCATTCACTCTCCTCTTCCTCTTCTTCTTCATATTCTATAATCTTGGCCTTACTTTCTTCATTGCTTGGATGAGTGTCCAATGTTTCTGAATCTGCCATGTCTTCTTGAACACTTGAATTCTTTTGCTCTAAAACATCTGAAATCAGCTTTATTTCCTGTACCTTTTCCTTCTCCATCACCTGTTGAGTCTCTTCAGAAAGGTTTCCTTCCTTTATTTGCATCTCCTTTCCCAAGCTCAAAGTTTCCTGGAACAAGTTATATTTAGTTTTCCCAACAGAGTTTCCCTGACATTCACCTGTTTGTTCTTCCTGTCTTTCCTTTTCCTAGGCTAGAACTGATTTAGTTATTTCAAAAGCTTTGACCTGATCATTACTTCTTTCCTCTTTGTGTCCTTCTTCCTGCTCATCAATGTTTATGAGGTCCATTGCTACCTCTTGTTCTTGATCCTCATTGGATGTAAATTCTTCTTTGTTCTTCAAATCATGCAGTACATCTTTTATACTCTGGATGATCTCCTTTTCCACTACTTCCCCTGTGACTTTTTGAGCATTGCCTTTCTCAAATATTTCCTCTGCTTCTTGTAGTGGATCTTGATCTGTGCCTTTTTGATTTATGACTGAGCTGCTCATTTGTGCCTCCTTGGCTATTTCTTCTATGCTCTCATCTAGTTTGAAGTAGGTTTGTGAGGGTTTTGTCCATAGGGATTTCATCCCAATATGCACTAGTCCACAACTAACTTCTTCCCTTATTTCACTTGCCTGTTCTATCATAACTGCTTTTCCCTTCATCAACCTTCTTTCATCTTCCATAATGAGCTGTTTTCCTGCCTGTTCCTGCATTGGCTTCTCCTGAGACTTCTTCTTCAATTCTTCATGTGTTTTCTATTTCTCAGAAGCCTGTGTAATTATATTAGGAGTATTTGGTATTGACAAATTTAGAATCTTTAACAAAAAACTCTCAATATCACTTTCAGAATCAGATGAAAAGTGTGAAGGTCCTCCTCTTTCTGTTCTGTGGGTCTTGATACTTCTTCCACAATGGATGGCTTCTGTGTTTCTTCCATTATTACTTCCTCCCTCTCTTTGGTGATAATAGTTTCAACTATGGATTTGCCCTTTCCCTTCTTAGTCAATTTCTTCTTTTGTACTGGTTTCTTTGGAACCTTCTTTTTCACCACAGTAGTGGTTCTGGTCTCTGGAGGTCCTTGCAATTCCTTGAAGTAGGCTAGCAACTCAACTTCTTTCCTGACAAACACCTCCTCTGTTTCAGCTGTCATCATTTGATCATGGAGTGCTTCATAGTGCTCCACCTCCTCCTGAACCCAATCTGTAGCTTTGCATGAATAATCTTCCAACATTTTCTCATATTGTGCCTCATACATAACTCTTTTGTTATTTCCTTGGGTTAAATAAGTGTATAATTGCTCTTTGCTTGTTTGGGGTGGATGAGGTTCACTAGAGGATTGAACCTGTTTCTGTGCCTCCTCATGTTCTTCTCTTGTAGCTTCCTCCATTTCTAGTTCAACCTTCCTTCGGTCCAACCTTCTTTTCTTTACAGGAATCACTTCCTCAGATATCATCTTTCTTTTCATACCTGTTCCCCTCATGCGGGTTTGTCCTTCTGTTTCCCTTTCAGCCATTTTCCTTGGAGGACTCTTGATTCCAGCCATAAGACTTCTGAAATACTTTGCCTCTGGAGCCAATTTCAATTGATCTTCCATCCCTAGAACATGATAAATGATTCTTGTTAAGAACTGGGCTCCATTCATGAACTTCTTCTGTTCCCAATGTTTTGCTGCTTCTTTCAGGTGTTCATGGATGTATGGTGAGACATCCATTACTCCAAAGGGTTTAGTTCTATCCTCGTTGTTGAACATCAATAGTGTCACTGACTTATGTGGCATGGTATACCTTGGTAGTTTTGGAAAACAAAAGTACTGCAAGAACATCCTTACGGCATATTCCTCATTCTCCCTTCCTTTAAAGTCAGTGAATCTTGCATATCCTGTATAAGTTTCCTTATTCTTTTTGACAAAGCTCGGGTCAAGTTTGGTTCTCATTGTGTAGAATTGCAATGTTGCTCTGATATGTTCCGCCTTGATAGTGATACCTACTTCCTGATTATCCCTGTTTTTGACTTTGCACCTGAAATAGGCATCATTCCCTCTTCCTATTTCCATCAAACTACTCATTACTTGTGCTACTCTCTCAAAATCAACGAAAAAGATAGGCTCCTCCAATATTTTGTGCAATCCTACTGCCTTCCATCTTTTCATATTAACAACAACTCTTTGGTGTTGGTGCATTTTACCCAAGCCTACATGCTTGATATATTTGATATTATGCTCATTTGTAAGTCACATGAGTAGTCATGTGAACACCTCTTGTAAAAGAGTACATTTTATCTCTTGTAAATGGAAAACGATAAAAAGGAAAGGATGGCTTACCTCATC
This sequence comes from Ceratopteris richardii, assembly GCA_020310875.1. Taxonomy (NCBI): domain Eukaryota; kingdom Viridiplantae; phylum Streptophyta; class Polypodiopsida; order Polypodiales; family Pteridaceae; genus Ceratopteris; species Ceratopteris richardii. Next base: position 171,267,124 of record CM035415.1, read on the forward strand.
CATGATGTAAAAGCAAATTTGTGGCTCTAACTACCTAAAACCACAAAATTTAGAGCTGAGGGAATCTCTCCTAACTTTGGGGATCACTTTTAGGTGGAGCCATTCGAATTCGAATTCAAAACTCCCTCCAAGAATAGCTATAAAAGGAGCAAGAAGGAAGAGGCGATTAGCAAGCCTTGTACGTGACCACTTCATGTCATTTTGTAGAGATTGAAAATCTTACTCCATATCTCTATCATTCTACTCCCATTGTGCAAAGATTCATTGCCAATGTGGTTGTAATCATATGTGAATCTATACATTTATTATCATCTACTTCTCTGTTTTGTTCTCTGCTATACTCACTCAGAGCAGTACCTTCAGAAGGTCATATCTCGAGTTTTACTGAATCTTTTTCAGTGATTTAACTTGCGTTGGATAGCTTGTACTGTCTACGTTGTGCATATAAATTTTCAAGGTCATTGAATTAATACTTTTGGAGATATCTGCATTTTACAGCTTACTGGTCTATCTCTGCAGAGCCCCGAGAATTGTGGGGAGGTTCCAGAAATTGATGAAACTTGCTCTCAGTGCTCAGTCCATCATTTGAAGTGTTTTAACTTGGATTGGGAAGCTTGCTAAGTCTATTTGCTATGCCCAAAAGGAATTCTTCTAATTCCCACCAGGTTGAGAGCACTGTTCATTTTTTCCAGCAGGTGTATGTCCAAAAATAGCAAGTTTTGGGAGCTAGTCATTTCGCAACTAGTCTGTCTTGACTTAAACTTTTGGGATACATGTTCCAAAGTACTTGGCTGATATTTTGGTGGATTTAGGAAGCTCAAAGGGTCTACTAATCAACTCTGAAGTCTCAGTTGGCTGGTGTGAAGCTGGTTGTAGCGGCACCTACTCATCTTTGGATTGCATCCACCATCTCTCTTCACAGTGGTATCAGAGCATAGTCAAGCAACATGGGAGATGGATTTCCATCAACAATTGACAAATTGGATCGAAACAACTACCCGGCATGGTCTCTAAGGATGGAGGCTTACCTTCAAGGGAGGAATCTATATGGATTCATATCCGGAGATGAAGCAATGCCAACCATGAGGAACAAAGGGCAACCATCACATGAATAAGTGGAAGGACTTTCGAATTGGTGTTCGAAGGATGCACTTGCAAGGTCCTATATTCTAAACTCAATCTCTGATTTTCTTTTACCTCATGTCAAGGGATGCAAGACATCAAGAGAAACCTGGAATGCACTTGCTTCTTTCTTCTCTTCCAACACTCGAGCAAGGAAGAACCAATTGTGGATGGAGTTCACAACAATGAAGAAAAGCCCAAAGCAAAATGTGACTGATTATTTCACAAAGATGAAGGAGATTTCCGAACAACTTGGAAGCATTGGAGAGGTAATTGAAGAGGAGCAAATCATAAGACAAATCATGAATGGAATCAAAGCAGACGACAAGTGGGAGTCATTCACAACAGCCATGGATTTATACATGGATATGCATGTACCCGACCTCAACACACTCATGGGCCAACTCTTCACTCATGAAGCAAAGATTAGCAAAGGTGGTGAGTCCTCAAGAGGTAATCAAACTTCTGCCTTATATTCTGATAAAGCTAAGGTCAAGGACAAGTCAAAGAATAGGAAGAATGAAGATGAAGGTAGCTCTTTTCAAGCAAACTTTGCAGGTAGAGGAAGAGCTAGAGGAAGAGGCAGAGGTGGAAAGCAAGGCAGGGGGAGATTCCAATCATCTCAACCTTGCAACATATGTGGCTTATCTAACCATACTACTGAAGAATGTTTCAGGAACCCGAGGAACTCAAGAGGAAGAGGATTCAATAGAGGTGGCTATGGATCAAATAGAGGTAGATACAATGGAGGCTACAACAACAACAACTACTACAACAACAATTACAACAACAACAACAACTATCAAAGTGGCCATAGAGGAAGAAGAGATTACAATAACTATGCAGAGGACCAAAGTCAAGAAGATTCATTATTGATTATGAATCTATCAGCGAAGAAGGGTAAGGATGATGATCACATATTTTACATTGATTCGGGATGCTCGAACCATGTAGCAGGAAATGTGGCTTTACTTTCTGATTTGGAAGATCCTCATAACAAGCATGAAGTGCAGACAAGAGATGACACAAAGCACTCAGTGGAGAAGATAGGTAATGTGAAGACATCAGATGGGAATATGAACCTCTTAAGCAAAGTCTTGTATGTCCCTACAATTACCAAAAATTTAATAAGTGTTGGACAGATTGTTGAAAAAGGATTGCAGGTTAAATTCAATCGATTTGGAGCATATGTTGAAGACCCAAGGCAAGGCTTTCAAAGGATTGCCAAAGGAGAAAAGACAGGAAGGCTTTTCCCTTTTGAAGTCGAAGATACAAAGAACATAGCTTTGTTTAGCTATGGATCTCAAACTCTTACAGAGTTGGAGATATGGCACAAAAGACTTGCTCACATTGGTGAGAGGACACTCAAACAAATTTGCAGGGACCAAAGTGTACTTGGTTTGCCTAATATCACAAGGCAACACATGATTTATAAGTGTGAAGCTTGTCAACTCGGCAAGGCTCATAGACAACCTTTCAATAAGAAAGGATAAATGTATCAAAATCCTTTGGATCTAGTGCACACGGATGTGTGGGGTCCAAGTAAGGAGCCATCTATATCAGGCTCAAGATACTATGTGTCTTTCATAGATGATTGTAGTAGGTGGACCATTCTGTTTTTCATGAAGCACAAGGATGAAGTGTTTAATTGCTTTAAGAAGTATATTGCTCTTGTTAAAAACCAAATAGGTAGGACTTTGAAACGACTCAGATCAGATGGTGGAGGAGAATACTTCTCTTCTGAATTTGATGCCTTCTTGCACGAAAGAGGCATTAAAAGGGAAGTCACTACAAGGTATACACCCGAACTCAATGGTGTAGCAGAGAGGAGGAACAAAGCTATTGTTGAAGCTGCAAGGTCCATGCTCAACGAAAAGGGATTGCCAAACTACCTATGGGCAGAGGCTGTGTCTACAGCCACATATCTCATAAATAGACTTCCATCTAAGTCACTAGATGGAACCACTCCATATGAAGTGTGGAATGGAAGAAGACCTAGTCTAGAGCATTGCAAAATCTTTGGATGCTTAGCCTATGCTCACATTCCTTCTCAAGTAAGAGGGAAATTGGATCCCAAGGCAGAGAAGTGCGTATTTATTGGTTATGACCAAAACCAAAAAGGATATAGATTGTAGAATCCAACCAATAAAGGATTTTCTGTGAGTAGAGTTGTATTTTTTGATGAAAACAAATCATGGTTTGATGATGACAGGAAAGTGAAGCTGCCGTATGACTTGGATGAAGACTTTCCATCACTTCAACCAAAGGAGCCAAAACAGATTGAAGAAAGTGATTCAGAGATTGACCTAGAAGACTTGGAAAGACTAAAGCTATGGAAGAACAAAGGTAAAGCAAAGATGCAGGATGCTACATATGGACCGGAGAGCTCACATCAACCACTTAGAAGGTCTTCAAGGGAGAAGAAGAAACCAGAAAGGTTTGGTTATGATACTTCTTTGGTCACCAAGCACTCAATCTACATTGCAAAGGATTCAACCAATGAAGAACCTACCACATTCGAAGAAGCACAAAGCAAGAAAGCTTGGAGAGATGCAATGGATGAAGAAATGGAAGCCTTGAAGGAGAATGACACTTGGGAGCTTGTACCTAACAAGCCATCTATGAAGATAATCGGATCTCGATGGATATACAAAATCAAGAGGAATCCAGATGGAAGTATAAATAGACACAAAGCAAGGTTAGTTGCTAAAGGGTTTGCTCAAACCCATGGTATTGATTATGAGGAGACTTTCTCTCCTGTTGCAAAAATGCCTACAATTAGGGTTCTCATTAGTCTTGCTGCATCTAGAAATTGGAATATTTATCAACTTGATGTAAAGAATGCTTTCTTGAATGGATGGATTTCTGAGGAAGTGTATATGGCACAACCTCCTGGATATGAGGATGCACATCATCCTAACTATGTATGCAAACTAAAGAAAGCTTTATATGGATTGAAGCAAGCTCCAAGAGCTTGGATTTTTAGATTGGTGACTTATTTGCAGGACCAAGGATTCAAAGCTAGCAAGGCGGATACCTCTTTGTTCATAAAGAGGAATGGATCTGAAGTGATCTATTTATGTGTGTATGTTGATGATATTATTATCACAGGCAATGATCTTGAAGGAATCAAACAAGTAAAGGCTCAAATGAAGGAGGAGTTCAAAATAAGTGACATCGGACCACTCACTTATTTTCTTGGATTGGAGTTGATCTACACAGATTCAGGTATATACATCACACAAAGGAAGTATGTCCATGACATGCTCGTCAAGTTCAAGATGGAAAATACCAAGTGTGCAGGTACACCTATGGAGCAAAATCATAAGCTTAGTGCTTATGAAGGAGAGCCAATTGAAGACATCACAAGCTATCAAAGCTTGGTTGGAAGTTTGAACTATGCAACACTCACAAGGGTGGATATATGCTATAGTGTTAGCATATTGAGTCAGTTTATGCATAAGCCGAGAAGACCACATATGGAAGCGGCCAAGAGAGTCCTCAAGTACCTAAAGGGGACCATGAACGAAGGTTTGTTCTATTCATATACTTCAGATATTGAGCTAAAGGTCTACTCAGATGCAGATTGGGCCAGATCTAAAGATGATAGAAGAAGCACATCAGGGTATATATCATTTGCAGGTTCAAAAATCATTTCTTGGTCATCGAAGAAGCAACCAACCGTGGCATTATCTTCTACCAAAGCTGAATATAGAGGTTTGGCTAATGCAACTCAAGAAATCATGTGGTTAAAGTCTTTGTACACAGATCTTGGACTTCATTCTTCAACACCTCATATTTTTGGTGACAACACAAGCTCACTACATCTAGCAGCTAATCCGGTATACCATGCTAGAACCAAGCATATTGAAGTCCACTACCATTACGTAAGGGAGAAGCTAATGAGCAAGGATATTCAACTATCCTATGTCTCTACAGATATGCAATGTGCCGACATGTTGACTAAAGCTCTTGATGGTATGAAGTTAAGTAGATTCAAGTTGATGATTGGCTTGCAGGAAATCAAGGACAATTGAAGACTTATTTGAAGGCCAAGCATGTTAGGCTTGAGGGGGAGCTGTTGGTGCATTTTACCCAAGCCTACATGCTTGATATATTTGATATTATCCTCATTTGTAAGTCACATGAGTAGTCATGTGAACACCTCTTGTAAAAGAGTACATTTTATCTCTTGTAAATGGAAAAAGAAAAAAAGGAAAGGATGGCTTACCTCATCCATGATGTAAAAGCAAATTCGTGGCTCTTACTACCTGAAACCACGAAATTTAGAGCTGATGGAATCTCTCCTAACTTTGGGGATCACTTTTAGGTGGAGCCATTCGAATTCGAATTCGAAACTCCCTCCAAGAATAGATATAAAAGGAGCAAGAAGGAAGAGGCGATTAGCAAGCCTTATACATGACCACTTCATGTCATTTTGTAGAGACTGAAGAGCTTACTCCATAGCTCTATCATTCTACTCCCATTGTGCAAAGATTCATTGCCAATGTGGTTGTAATCATATGTGAATCTATACATTTATTATCATCTACTTCTCTGTTTTGTTCTTTGCTATACTCACTTAGAGCAGTACCTTCAGAATGTTATATCTCGAGTTTTACTGAACCTTTTTCAGTGATTTAACTTGAGTTGGATAGCTTCTACTCTCTACTTTGTGCATATAAATTTTCAAGGTCATTGGATTAATACTTTTCAAGATATCTGCCTTTTACTGCTTACTAGTCTATCTCTGCAGAGCCCCGAGAATTGTGGGGAGGTTCCAGAAATTGATGAAACTTGTTCTCAGTGCTCAGTCCATCATTTGAAGTGTTTTAACTTGGATTGGGAAGCTTGATAAGTCTATTTGCTATGACCAAAAGGAATTCTTCTAATTCCCACCAGCTTGAGAGCACTGTTCATTTTTTCCAGCAGGTGTATGTCCAAAAATAGCAAGTTTTGGGAGCTAGTCATTTCGCAACTAGTCTGTCTTGACTTAAACTTTTGGGATACATGTTCCAAAGTACTTGGCTGATATTTTGGTGGATTTAGGAAGCTCAAAGGGTCTACTAATCAACTCTGAAGTATCAGTTGGCTGGTGTGAAGCTGGTTGTAGCGGCACTTACTCATCTTTGGATTGCATCCACCATCTCTCTTCACATTTGGAACCTGTAGAATTCCTGGCACAACATTGTATACTTATATCCTCCTACTCCGAGTGTGAATATATGCTGACCAATGATGTTTAGGGTCTCCTTAAGTTCCTTCACCACCTTCTCAGCCTCTGGAATTTCTGGCTCATCATCTGACTCTAGGTCCACCTGTTCCTCCACAGCTTCACTGTCCAGAAACCAATGGCCTCTTGATAGAACGACTGATTCTGCCTTGAAGTCAGGAATTGGCAACTCCTTTGTATTCACCATTTTCTGAGGAAAATAAAATACACAAAGAAAAACTCTACCCACATAAGTTACCAGAAGTCAAAGAGTAATTTGTAGGGATTTATTTTTAGATGTCATGACATAAGAATGAAAATAAAATCCAAAATAAATTCTATTTCTCCAGAAAAGACTCAAAAAGTGATCATTATAGGTGTAGCAAGATGTCTAGTGCATTCCCTTTTCCTAACCACTCTTTTGGAAAAACGAATCATTTATCAATGATAGAAAACAAAAACTAATTAATAAAAAATAAAAAATAAATAGATCTCTACTATTCTTCTACCTAGATCTTGCTTTGTGCTATATAATTTTTGTAAAAACAACAAAAAAATAAACAATTTTTCTTTCTCTTTTTTTCAACAATGATTTTTTTTTTCTCTTCTTCTTCTTTTCTTTTTTCATAATAATAATTTTTTTCCTATTTCTTTTCTTCCCCTCCTAATTCTCTTTTTTTAGAAAAGAAAATCAGGTCTAATATATATTTTTTCATAATTTTTCAACATGTTATGATTTTCTAGATATAGATCAAATCTGGATGATCTTTTTTCCACTAGAACAGCTCTGATTTTTTAACCCAGTACTTCCTCACTCCAATTGGTCTGGTTCCAGGTAAACAACCATTCCCTCCGGATAAGCATTTTGTAGGAGTTTTTGGTTTCCATATCCATTTTGTCCTTGATTTTTGTTTCAATGAGCAGACCTGCTGTAGACTTTGATTCCATGTGCTTTTTGCACTGATGCTTTGATTCTTTAGACAATGCCATGATTGCCATCTTCTTCCTATCTCTCCACCCTTCTTTGTTCTTCGAATCTTTTGCTGATTTTGATTTTATGAAGCTTGATCATTTAACATTTGCAAAAGTGAATCCTTCAAAGTGTATATCATGCACATTTGATTGAATTTCCTGTTTTTCATTACTCAATAGAAATATTAAAAACCTTTTGTCATTTATGTTCAATTTAAGCTTCATTTTTTCAAAATCCAAGATCGCTTTACCTTGTTGAAGCCATGGTTGACCGAAAATCACTTTTTCAGCCATCAAATTATCTGGCCATTCTTCACAGTCTATTTTCATATATTCTTCATTAAACTTTACTTCAATAGTTAGTGAAGACATGCTCTGTACTATTCGACCTTCCAAAATTTTGATTAGGGTTCTACTTTTAGTTCTTTTTATGTTGAGTTTACTTACCAAAGCTGAACTAATCAGATTTACTTGTGCTCCAGAATCTATCAAAACCCTAATGCTATCATTTTGAAAATCCATTATCATCACAGGGACATGTTCCTTTGGTTTGAGAGGAGTTTCACACAGACAGACTTCCCTAAGCTCATTGATTTTTCTTATCCTTTCCATAGCTTCCTGTTGAGCTTCTTTTCTCATGTCTTCCTCTTCTCTTTTCCTGTTTTGGGCTTGTTGCAACCTTCTCCATTCATCAACAGTTAATGGGCAATCATACCTCTTAACTCTACATCCACTTATAAAGTTTGGCATGATTTCTCCATCTATGTTAGGTAGTTGAGTGGCTCCACTGTTGCTTATCTGATATATAATATATGGTCCATGTCCTTTTTCTGGAACTTTTTCTGATGTTCTCTGACTGTGTAAGCCAACACTAGATCTCCTACCTGTAGATCTTTCTCTTTTATGTGAACATCATGATAAGCTTTTTGCCTTTTCTTGTCCACATATAAACTTATAATGGCTTGGAGTCTAGATGCTCCCAACTTTTCCAATTCCATTACTCTCTCTGATAGTTCATGTCCAGTCCAATTATAGTGACTTCCTACTTTTAATGTTGGAATAAGGAATTCCATAGGTAAAACTGCATTTTGTCCATATACTAGATTGAATGGTGTGTTCCCTATTGCAGTTTTATAAGCCACTCTATAAGCCCATAGGACATGATTAAGTTGTAGATCCCAATCATTCCTGTTTGTGTTCACTAATTTTGATAGTACAATACAAAGTACTTTATTAGTACTTTCTGCTAACCCATTGGCTTGTGGGTGATATGGGGCTGACTTTCTATGACTTTCCAGAAAATATTCAGTGATGTTTTCTATGATTTGGTTTACAAAATGGGTCCCCCTATCACTTACTAGTTCAATTGGAAGTCCAAATCTAGTGATAATGTTTTCATATAGGAATCTGGCAGTAGTATTAGCATCATTTCTTTTTGTGGCTTTGGCCTCAGCCCACTTTGTCAGGTAGTCTGCTGCCACTATGATGTATTCAGCATGGGATTGTTTTGCTGGAGGATGTATAGGTCCAATGAAATCCAATCCCCATTTACTAAAGGCTCTAGCTGAAATTAATGGAACCAATGGCATATCATTTCTTCTATTTGGTTGAATTACCCTTTGACAAACATCACACCTTTTTACATAGGTTCTTGCATCAGGAAAAAGCGTTTGGCCACCAAAAGCTAGAATATAAAATGAGTTTAGCAGTTCTGTCACTTGAGAAGTGTCCTCCTGCCACTCCAGAGTGTGCCATTTCCAACATTTCCAGATATTTATTCTCAGGAACACAAATTCTTAGGTATCCATCCATTCCTCTCTTATACAACTGTTCCCCTATCAATTGATATTCCTCAGAGATTACTTGTAAATTTTTTGAATCTGTACCAGCTATGACTTGTTTTCCTTTCTTTTTCCTTCTCAATTCTTCAATGATATTTTCACTCCAATCTGGATTCTTCTGGAACCAATATAGAGTTATAAATTCTGAATCTTGCAATATTTGGCACTTCCTGCAATTGGCAATGTATTTTGATACATCTTGAATTTTATTAGGCCAATGTACCCCCAGCCTATTGAGATTACTTAGGGTGACTACCCTAGAAGCATGAGTGCAAGGGTTCCAATGATGAGCTCTCCTCAGATATTCTTGTTGCTCCTCCTCAGGAGTGCAATATTCTAACATGCCTGTGTGGTTGAGATGGTACAAATGCCCAGCTAGTAACATAAAGTTCCTGCTTTGCAATACTAAGTGTGCATTGTTCCCAACTGTTCTACAAGGTCCCATGGTTAATAATGGTACTAAAGTCATGGCCCACTCAGGAACACTCTCTACCTTAAACAGATAAGTGTCTGGCAGATTGTCATCTAAAGGTGAACTGGGTTCTTCAGACTGGATTCGAGATAAATGATCTGCTCTCAAGTGTGTTTTCCCTTGTCTGACCACCACCTCAAACTCAAACTCCATTAGCAAAAGAAACCATCTGACTATTCTCCGTGTGTGACAAGGTTTATTTACCAAATATAACAAAGCTTAATGGTCTACAAAGAACTTGAACTTGTTGGCCAAAAGGTAATGTCTGTATTTTTTTACAGCAAATACCATGCCCAATCCCTCTCTTTTAGTGGTTGTGTAATTTTTCTCTGCTAGATTCAATTGTCTACTAGCATAGGACACTGGAAAATCTAACTTGCTTCCTTCTATTGGTTGTGCTAACACACATCCCAAAGCATAATTTGAAGCATCCACATGAACATAAAAAATTTTGTCCCATTGAGGTGTTTTCAGAATTGGGGCTGTTACCAAACAAGTTTTTAGAGTTTCAAAGGCTTGGTCACACTCCTTAGTCCACTCAAACTTTGTGATTAAGGCATATAAGGGTTTGGCTATGTCAGCAAATTTGTGTACAAATTTCCTATCGTACCCACAATGTCCCATAAAAGTTTGAAGCTCCTTTACACTTGTTGGTCTTGGAAGCTCTATTATGGCCTTTATTTTCCTCTCGTCAGTTGAAATTCCATTTTTAGAGACTATATGACCCAACATTCTTCCTTGTCTCACAAAGAATACACATTTTTCTGGATTTAAACATACTCTGTAGGTTCTGCATTTTCTGAATATATTTTCTAGATCCTGCAAGTGATCTTGTCTTTTTAATGAAAAAGTAAAAAGATCATCTACATAGATTTCCATTACCTTTCTTAGAAACTCTTTGAAGATATGACACATCAATCTCTCAAAAGTTGCTGGAGCATTAGTTAATCCAAAGGGCATAACCCTAAAGGCATAAATTTCCCATTCTGTGGAGAAGGCAGTTTTATGTTGGTCTTCCAATGCTATAGGAACCTGGTTGTATCCTAAAAAACCATCTAAAACACTATAAACCTCCTTCCCTGCAACTCTTTCTAGAAGATGATCTGTTATAGGTAGTGGATAATTATCTCTTATAGTTGTTGCATTTACCTTTTTCAAGTTAATGCATACCCTAAGTTTCCCATTCTTTTTTGGTACCACAACTATAGGAGATATCCATTCTGTATACTCAATTTCATAGATGAAATTGGCAGCTAACAGCTTGTCAATTTCTTCCTTTATCTTTGCGGAGTATTTATCATTAAATGTGTAATGTCTCTGTTTACTAGGTTTTGCTTCAGGTGTAATAGGAATCTTATGCTCACAGATTTTAGGATCAATACCTTTCAAATCCTTGTAGCTATAAGCAAATACATCCCTATAGTTTCTTGCCAAGTTTCTTAGTGCCTCTTCTTCTTGAGTTGTCATGTCATCAGCCACTACAATGTGTCTTTCTTCTCCCTCTTCCTGAGTGATCATGATCTTTTTAGTTTCTTCCTCATTATCATAAGCCTCTCCTTTCTTCTTTTCCCTCTTTGGTTTCCTTCTGAGAAGTAATCTATTTTCTACTTCATAAGTCTTGAAATTTTCTGGTACATCAAACTGTTGATCTTTGTTCATTTCCCTTGTCTTTTTCTCATTTTCCTGATTTTCTTCTATTTCCTTGTGTTTGTTTTTCGTGTACTTACCTGAGATTTTATCCTTAATAGCATCTTCAGCCTTTACTTCCTCTAAAAATTGTGTCTTTCCTTTTTCTAATATCATTTCTTCTTCTATATCCTCTTCTGTTTTGGATACCTTTATCATTTGTATTCAAATGTGAAAAATATCATATCCTTCTTCATTTTGAAATTCCACTCCTACATATTCATCACTGGCTAGATCCATGGTAGTCAAGATTTGATTCCACCCATAGGGCTCAAATTCCTCATCCTTGAATTGTTGAGGTACATAATTCTCATCTTGTAACCTCCTTTCTTCCACACAATAGTCTTCTTAATCTCCTTTTCCTATTGGTCAGATTTCTTATCATATTGCACTTCCATACTGATGATTCAGCCTCATCCTGGTCCTCCATCTCTGATTCCTCACTCAACTCTTGATTCTGATGAATTTTATACCATTCTTGAGGAGATATGTGACAGTAGTGCCCATTTCTTAGATTCACTTTGGTTATTCTTCCTTTGCTCTGCAGGTATAAGCAATCATTACCCCAATCTTGCACAATTTGCATTTGTCTCATGAATGGTCTTCCTAGGATAATTTCATATGAAGTAGATTGTGGGAATTCAACTATAGCAAAGGTATGTTCTATCTCTATCCCACATATGTCCACAATCACTTTTTCCCATATTCCTAAGGGTTTTTCTATATGTCCATCTGCAAGTTGCAATCTCATTTTTGTGGGTAATAATTCATTTTTTCCCCATTTCTCCTAAGTTTGTTTAGTCATGATGGCCACTCCTGATCCACTATCCAAAATAGCTTTGGCCTGGTTTTTACCAAATTGTATTTTTAAAGTTGAGTTTCCCTCTTCTCCCTCACAATATCCCCCTATCTTATCAATGGGAATATACCACAACTCCTCCATTTCCTGTAGTTGTGGGTGAAGATTTTCTGGTGTTGTCTCCCATTTTTTCACTTGGTTCTATAGGTGAGGATTTTGTTTTATTAAATCTTCCCATGTGGTGTGATACAGAATTGTGCATCATTTATCTATATTCACCTGGAGTGTTACTTGGGGGTTTTCTTCCCTGATAATATTTCCTCCTTTTTTTGCTGTCTCAGATTCCTCCGCTGTTTTTTGAGAATTGTCTTCTTCCCCCATTTTGAGTTGTACTTCCCGAATGACCTGTTTACACTTCTGCATTCTTTCATGTTCTAAGTCTGGCATAGGATAAGCCAATGTATGATCAGCAGGGCTTGGTCCCTCTTGAATTCTTCCTTTGTATGCTTTTATCAGAGTGTCTAGACTTTTTGAATTTCCTATTTCCAACTGGGTTTGTGTTTTTGGAGGAGAAGTTTTGTTTGATTGTTCCCTATTTTCTTCTTCAATATTTTTACTCATTTTTTGCTTCCTCTCCCATTTCCCTTTTTGTCTATTTTTCTTTACCTTTGAGATTGAACCTTCATTTTGTTCCTTAGTTGTTCTTTGTTGTTTTGTTTGTGACCTTGTTATAGCATTTACATTCACTTGGTCAATGTCACTCAATTCTTCCTGTTCCATGATACTGACTGCTTTTAGTGGTATGTTATTAGGTGTGTTTTGTTGTTTTTGAGGATTTTTTGGCCAATCCTTAATCAAATGCTCCCTGCCACAATCCTTGCAATATGCTCCTTCTATTCTTAATGTAGGAGGTTGTGGACAGTCTCTAATGAAATGATCTCCCCCACACCTATAACAAATTATCTTTGGTCCTCCTTTGAATTGAGGTTTTCGATTGGACATATAATTATTGGTTATATACATGAAAGTGGCAGTGTCCATCTCAATTCTTCCATTTCCTAAGTCTAAGGCTTGTAACTGTGGCTCTCTTGATTCATAACCTTCCCATTCTTCTTGATATCCTTCATTCCATTGATAATCTTCCTTGTATGATGACTTTGTTCTTGAGTTTCCCTCCTCTATTGGTGTGTATTTGATTGGTACCACATTTGTTGGTATAGGAGGTTGTTGCCCAAGCACAGGTCTTGGTTGCTCAATATACACTGATTCTCTTTGGCTCCCATAGTCTCTCTCCTTTATGGGTTGTTTATTATAGAAGCATTCCTCCCTGGTATGGTTGGTCCATTTCCTCTCTAGTGTACAATATTTGAGTGTCTTTGTATCTTGCAAATGTGGAGGCTTTTGATATGGGCACTGTTGTATCAGATGACTTTCTCCACAATTGTAGCATTTTTTATTTGTGTTTATCCTGGAGTTTATCAAATTGGTTTTAGTGCTTACCTCTAGGGCTTTAGCAATGGCCTGAGCCAATTCTTCTACTCGAGGAATTTTATCTTCATTTGATCTGGGTTGATCAAATGCTAACAGATCTTGGCCTCTGTTATCTTCCAAATCTATTGCTTCTTTTACACAAGCTCCTAGATCAGGGCATCTCCTATAGTACACTAGGGTTCTTAGTTGAGCACTTCTCAACCCTTCTATGAATAGGGATACTTGTCTGGCCATGGAAGGTACTTCTTCTTTAGGACATCTGTCAATATATTGCTTAAATCTCCTAGCTGCCTCTCTGACATTTTCATCTTTTTGTTGTTTAAAACTATGTATCAGAGTGGTTGTGCTATGTTTTATTCCGGTCTTTGAGAATTCTCCAATAAAGGCTTCTAGGAAGGATTCAATATCCAGGTACATTTCTTTTCTTAAAGGGATGAACCAAGATAATGCTGGTCCTGTTAGGGTTAGACCAAATGCCTCAAATTGAACTTTGTAATCTTCCACCTCCTCAGCTCTAATTAATTGCCTAAACTCTGCAGCATGAGCATGGGGATCAGAATACCCTTCATATTGATTTTTCATACATTTGGCTACTTGATATGGTCTAAGCATTCTACCCTGAGGTTGCCAATGATGTCTTCTTCTAAGTGAAAATTCATTATATCCTTCTGGTTCCTTGTCAAAGGGATTTGGGGAAGCATGTGTCCTCCTTCCTTGATGTTGCTCAGTACTAATGTAGTTTTCATGTGGTCTAGGTAAATCTGGTTGTCTCATGTTATGTTCCCAAGGTCCTTTGTCAGCACATTGCCCTAAGTCATTTGAATTTTCTAGGTCTTGGGAGAAGATGTACACACACCCTTGCCTATCCTCATACCTACCATCTTTGAACTGGGCTATTGGTGTTATGTTAAGGGGAACTTCTAAGTTTCTCAATCTAATGAGAAACTTATGCATCCCATCTTGATATACATAGGTGCCAAACCTATTTGTATACATGTATTTGAGGATATTTCTATAATCCCTAGTTTCAATGGGCTCATTTGTTTCAGTTAAATTTTCCATGTTGTTTTCTTGCCCTAAATTTCTTTCTTGCCCTTGCCCTACCACTGACTCTATCTCCTTCCTTCCTAGGTCTTGCCTAGTATGTGAATTTAGTTTGTTCCCAGACCTAAGGATCATTCACCTAATTTTCACTATTCTGAGGTCAGAATCGTGTTTTCCACGATTTTGAACTCAAAATCGTGTTTTTCACGATTTTTCTAACTAGGATAGTGTTTTTTCACGATTTTATGACTAAAATCATGTTTTCCACGATTTTGAACTCCAAATCATGTTTTCCACGATTTTATGTTCAAAATAATTTTTTTCCACGATTTTCTGACTAAAATCGTGTTTTTCACGATTCTGTGCCCAAAATCATGTTTTTCACGATTCTCTAACTAAGCTAGTGTTTTTTCATGATTTTGTATCAAAAATCGTGTTTTTCACGACTTTGTACTCAAAATCGTGCTTTTCACGATTCTGTGTTCAAAATCGTGTTTTTCACGATTCTGTGCTCAAAATCGTGTTTTTCACGATTTTGTGTCCAAAATCGTGTTTTTCACGATTCTGTGCCCAAAATCGTGTTTTTCACGATTCTGTAACTAAACTAGTGTTTTTTCACGATTTTGTATCAAAAATCGTGTTTTTCACGACTTTGTACTTAAAATCGTGCTTTTCACGATTCTGTGTTCAAAATCGTGTTTTTCACGATTCTGTGCTCAAAATCGTGTTTTTCACGATTCTGTGTCCAAAATCATGTTTTTCACGATTTTGTGCCCAAAATCGTGTTTTTCACAATTCTGTGCCCAAAATCGTGTTTTTCACGATTCTGTAACTAAACTAGTGTTTTTTCACGATTTTGTATCCAAAATCGTGTTTTTCACAACTTTGTACTCAAAATCGTGATTTTTCACGATTCTGTGCCCAAAATCGTGTTTTTCACGGTTCTGTGCCCAAAATCGTGTTTTTCACAGTTCTGTGCCCAAAATCGTGTTTTTCACGATTCTGTGCCCAAAATCGTGTTTTTCACGATTCTGTGCTCAAAATCGTGTTTTTCACGATTCTGCACTCAAAATCGCGTTTTTCACGATTCTGTGCTCAAAATCGTGTTTTTCACGATTCTATGCTCAAAATCACGTTTTTCACGATTCTGTGCTCAAAATCGTGTTTTTCACGATTATGTTCCCAGACAATCGTGATTGCTCACAATCGTAAATAACACGATTTTCTTATGAAAATCGTGTTTTGGGAATCGCGATGTTGTCCTTAGTTCAGAAAATCGCGATTTTGTGTTTGACTACAGAATTGCGATTTTGAACATTTTTTCTTGAATTTTTTGAAGTGTTGATTTTCAAATTTTTCTTTCTTCTCAT
This sequence comes from Ceratopteris richardii, assembly GCA_020310875.1. NCBI lineage: Eukaryota > Viridiplantae > Streptophyta > Polypodiopsida > Polypodiales > Pteridaceae > Ceratopteris > Ceratopteris richardii. Next base: position 171,283,133 of record CM035415.1, read on the forward strand.
AGAATCGCTTTATTAAGTTTTTAACATGCAATGAAAAAGATGTAACATAAAATATTATTTTCTTACTGAAAACCAAAAACTCAGAAAATCGCGATTTCGTGATTTTGGTTATTTCCTACTTTTTTGTGTTATAAGGTCACTAAAATGCAAAGAAATGCAATCAAAATAATGTTGAGACTCTTTACCTTACTTGCTTGGTTGAAGAATTCTCCAAAACCTGAATTTTGCAGAAGGTCGCGATTTTTGCTTGCTCTCTCTCTCTCTCACTCTCACTCAAATGAATTTTTCTTTCAATTCTAGGTTTTTATAGTGTCCAAAAAATCACGATTTTGTGTGATTTCCACAGTTCTTCACTCTTCCACTTGTCCAATCTTTACTTACCCAATCTTGCTGACATCTCTTGCAATTTTCTTTCCCCAAAAACCCAAATATGCTAGACATTCCAGAAAATATCCCTTACAGAAAATCGCAATTTTGTGCAGAAAGTCGTGTTTTTTCTATAGATCTTCTCTTGTGCAAATTTGAGTATTCTTTTCTCTTGTTCTCTTTCAATACCCTCTACCAATTGCAATTCACCAGACTCCTGTACTTTTGCATCAAAATCACAACCTTACTCAGAAAATCGCAATTTTGTGCAGAAAATTGTGTTTTTTCTATACTTCTGGTTTTATGTAAATTTGAATATTCTTCTCTCTTGTTCCCCTTCAGTACCCTTTTACCAACTCCAATTCCACAATCACCTGCAATTTTACCTCACAGTCACAATCATTAATCAGAAAATCGCGATGTTGTACAGAAAATCGTGTTTTTCAAATCTGCTAATTTTTGAAATTTTTTTTTTCTTTTACTTGGTCCTTATTACTCTTATCCACAAGGCTTCAGTCCAACTTCCTAAGAAAAAATAAATTTGTTTGATTGTTTTTTATGAATTTTATGAATTTTTTTAGTATTTTGCCCTAAATAAAGGTAAACACTTCAATTAGGGTTTCTTGTTTGGTAATCTACTGATCCTATGTTCCTTGATTGGTTATGATCTCTTATGGCTTAGCTATCAAAACAGTTCATGAGAAAAACTTTCCAAAGAAAATGTGCTATGAAATGCAAGTATCAATTTTTGCAAAGATAAACTCAATCATATTTCTTTTCAAAATGCAGATCAGCTTTGTTTCTCAAGATTTATGCATTGATTTGGTTAACAAATGAATCTTTCCTACTTGCATCTAGCTACTTCACCTAACCTTTCCTTAGTGCAACCATGTTATCTTCCCAAGATCAACAATATTGCCTAGTACTTGGTCAAAAAGTACTCTAAAATGCAAGAATAGACACATGTTACCTCATCTTCAGCTTTCTTGATTCAAATTTTCCACACACCTGCACTTTTACTTCAACAATGTAATGAGCAACTATCAATGTACAAAAATTTCAGCACTTCCAATTCTAAAAGATGATCTATTGCTTTCTTTTCCCAAAAGACAAACAAAGACATCTACCTCTTCATGTTCATATTTCTTGATTAAAGAGTATTACCTTTTCCTTGTGTTTGTTACCATCATCAATAGAAGATCCAGCAAGGTCCACCTTCAATGAAGCTTTTGAATTACTCCCCGGCAACGGCGCCAAAAAATGTTTGTTATTGATCTTTGGAGTTGTCCTCTCCAATCATTTAGCATAAAGAATCAACAAGACATCTTTATTTTGTCAATCCTGGAAGTATTCTTGAGACCACAGCCCCTTCAAGATGATAGAATCCAAGAAATAAGAGAATAATGGCTAGATTTCTGAGAATAGTGAAAATGAAGAGGAATTTCTAGGTTTTGGATTATCTTGAGCAAATCTCCATCATTTTCTACAATCTTGGTTTCTATTGCATGCTATTTTATCAGCAGAACACAATTATGAAGTCAAAATAAAAAAATATCACGTGTATCATACAGACGAGACAATCGCGATTCTGTGAAAACAGACAATTTTCAACTCCAGCACCATTCTTCATCAACTTATCACTCAACACAACAGTATTCAGCTCTCTTCATACACATTCAACAGATTTACACAATAGAAGCTCACAAATCTCCATGGATACACAAGAACTAGACTCACAAATCTCCATGGATACACAAGAACTAGACTCACAAATCAAAGAAACCACACAAAAGAGGAGAAAACACGATTTTTAGTAGAAAACTCCTTCTCTATTCACTTGGATAGCATGTAAACAAATGATTAACCAAGCCCCTCATAATAGAGGAAATTAGCTTATATACATTTTCAAGTGTGCCTTTTCACACTTGAATTTTGGTCCTTTCCTCTATTATTCTAAAAATATGCTATCTAGGAGTTTCCAAAAATTCTAGAAAAATTACATAAGATTCTATCCTATTTAAGGAACACTCTTCCTTATTTTTACAACAATCGCATAAATTTTTTTACAAATTTCTATCATTTTACAATTATTTTTCTTCAAAAAGGCTTCCAAAAAATGCATCTTTTAACACCAAGCCTTCTGGGTTGGATCTGCAAGAACAGACCGTGGTTGTGGTTTATTTACAATGGGTTGTGGGGTGGAATGAAGTGAAGTCGATGGATTTTCAGCATGCGAGGGTTTTTGAGATGCAATGTCTTGTATTTTTATTTTCACTTCTTTCAGGCTTTCCTCTAGCTTAGATAACTTTTTATTCCACTTGCGATTGGCCTTTTCCTTCGTATCCTTCCATGTTCTTGTTTTCCTCTTACTAGGCTCTCCTGATTCACTCGACTCTAATTATTCAACTAGTTTAGCCTTTTGTCCTGCTTGTGCTCTAGTAACTATGTATATAGGAGCCACATTACTGTTACTTGAACTTGAATCCACCACTAAGCCTACCACATTAATGGGTGTAGCCTTATGCACACTAGAGGGGTTCCTTGGACAATCTCTCGGGAGATGTTCTTTGCCAAAGTCAGGACAAAAGCCCTGTATTGTGATGTTTTGTCCTTGTCTCAGATACGGTGGGTGGGGACATTCACGAATGAAATGGTCACCCTAACATCTAAAACATGGTCCTCTAGGGGCTTGTGGTTTTGCTTGTCTCAATTGGGGCCTAGGGTTAGGATTTGTATACATGACATTGGAGTATTTGGGCTCCCAGTTTTGTTCCATAGGTGCTGCCTCGTAGTGATAAGGATAAGTCTCACTATGCTCAGGTGACTCTACGTAATAAGATTCTGTACTATCTTCATAGGAGAAGTCAGAATTCTGAGCATGATGGTCATTTTCTGAGACCAAAGGGGTCACTAGCAGCAAAGCTCTACTAGGGTTTTCCTCTACCATTGCATACTTAACTAGAATCACATTGGCAAGAGCTCGTGGTTGGTTTCCTAGGACTTTTTGTGGCCTATATGGTGCTTGACATTACTGTTGTGGGCTATAATATGGCTGTTCGTATTGGTTTTGATACCTACCCTATTGGCAAGGTTGCTGATAAGTTTGTCTAACAGCCTACCTATTATAGGGACAATCTTGAGTCATATGATTCATGTATCTTCTATCAATAGTGCAACATGGGGCATTCCTTTCTCTCACATTTTGGTTTTGCATTGGGTAAACCTTAGCCATGTGGTCCCCTCCGCAAGTATAACATTGATTCAATGAGGTGACTGTTGGTGTTTTTCTATTTTGGACTCCTAGCCTCTTGGCAACTTTCTCAGCTATCTCATCTAATTCCGTAGAGATTCTCAAAGTATGACTAGTAGAACTATCAGAATCCTTATAGAGTTTGGACAATCCAAACTGCTCACCCAAGTTATCTTCTATGTCCATGCATATCCGCACACACTCTTCTATGGATCTAGGATCTTTCAAGTACACATATGATCTTAACTTTGTGCTTAGTAATCCATCTAAAAACAAAGCCACTTGTTTGGCCGCTATGGGTAATTTCAGAACAGGGCATCTTTCTATGTACTGTCTGAACCTTCTTCTTGCTAGTCGTGCTAATTCTTAGGGTGTCTACTTGAAGCTGTGGATCAAGGATGATGTGTTATGCCTAATACCACTCTTGGAAAATTCTGCAATGAATTCATCTAGAAGTTGACCTATATCTCAATATTTGTGACTCTTTAGTGGTTGAAACCAAGCTAAGGCAGTGCCCTTGAGAGTCAAACCAAATGCCTCGAACTGGGTGAACAAATCTTCAACTTGTTCAGCTCCTAAAACTTGTTTGAACTCCGCTACATGATCATAAGGATCTCCTGACCCACCAAAGTAGTTCTTCATTGCCTTAACCACTGGAGAGGGTCTAAGGGTTCTTGAGTGCTTTCAAGGTCTAGGCAATGGAAACTCATGTTCATCTCTTTGATGCCTATGTTCTCTATGTCTCTCTCTTTAAGGCCTTTCACCCTCATGTCCTGATCTATCTCTGCCCACCACATGTGCAAATCTTACCTTGTGTCTCTCTAGTTTTGTCGCTCTGGGTTTCATGAGCCTTGGATGATCCTGCTCCTTGGAGGCCATGGGACATATTAGATCTTGGTGGAGGGAAAGTGAATTCACCTTGCCAAGTTTATGCATGCCTATCATGCTCTAATGCCAAGAACATTTTCTCTGATGTGTGATCTAGATAGACTACTTTTCGTGCTGTCTCGAGATCCTTGAACTCATAGATGGTAACTACTAGGTTGGGTCGATCTGGCCTGAATCTCCAAAAGGCTTGCTCTATTTCTCTACTCAAGAATAGTTCTATCCTTTTGTTATCTTGAGGGATCCAATATGGAGAGATTACCCTAGTCAAGCCTGACTTACCTCTAGGAGTCTTGGGTTCTCGTCCTAGGTCTCCTTGCTCTAGGTTTCCTACATCGTTCTCAGGAATGATATTTCCAAACTCATTCTATCGTGTCTCGCAAGCTAGTGACCACATACATGGTTCCCTCCTTATCAATGTACAAACACTCTTCGAACTTAACCACTGGGCGTTCAATTCCAAAGGGTTGGTCGAGATTTTTTTAGTTGGACTATTGATCGCCTCCGACCATCTTCATAGATGCGAGCACCTAATTAGTTGGTCCTCATATATTACAATTGTGTCTTATAGGGACCTTCTAGTGTTTGTAGATAGGCAGTGCTTGAGCCACCTGTAGGTTTCCCCATGCTAAAAGACATTTCTGAATCACTTGTGTGTGAACTTAGTACGTAAGGATAACCACTTAGTTATTGTGCCCAAGATTTAGTTGTATGGTTGACATTAGCCTCAGAAGATCTAATGTTTTGTCTATCCTTGCCTAGGTGTCTCCCAGATCTTAGGTTCATAAACTTTTGTCTTCTGGTCCCAAAATTCCCCTTTATATTGCTCAAAATCCTTTGGAGTCCCCTTGGTTTCCTAGACCCACTTGAAGGTCAACTTCAAATTACTCCACCTAAAGATCAACGCGATCCTCAGTAATCTCCAAAAAATGTGATTTGATTGAAAATCATGAAAAATGTGATTTTGAGTGAGAATCATGAAAAACGTGATTTTGAGTGAGAATCGTGAAAAACACGATTTTGAATGGGAATCATAAAAAATGCGATTTTGATACAAAATCGTACTTTTTGTGAAAACCCCGAATTTGAGAACAATCAGAAAATCGAGATTTTGATTGAAAATCATGTTTTGTCCAAAATCAAGTTTTGGACTTGAAGATCGCGATTTTGAGAATTACCAGAAAATCACGATTTTGATTGAAAAATCGTGTTTTACTTGAAAATCATGTTTTGTGAAAAAAGTGATTTTGAGAATGATAAAAAAATCGTGATTTTGACTGAAAATTGTGTTTTCTCAAAATCATGTTTTTTACATGAAAATCGTAATTTTGACTGAAAATCATGTTTATGCTCAGAATCATGTTTTGGCATAAAAATCATGATTTTGGCTGAAAATCTTGTTTTTTGCGTGAGAATCTTGTTTTTTGCATGAGAACCCTGTTTTGTGCTCAGAATCATGTTTTGGCCTAAAAATTACGATTTTGTTTCAAAATCGTGTTTTTTGCTCGTGTTTTTTGCTCAAAATCGTGTTTCTTAAAAAACTTAGAGGATCACGATTTTGAGCACAATGTGAGAATCGTGTCAAGAGATGGATAGGTATGTGCTTGAAGATGAAGAGGTGTTGCAAAATCCTTGATCTACACCAGCCAAATGAACTCCAGGAGTATATGGTGGGCCCTTTTAGCTTGCCAATGGATGTATTAGACACCCTATGTACCTTGGAAGATCACTCTCAAAAAGATAGATCAAAACAGATAAGTTGGAGTTAGCTCAGAGGTGAAAAACTTGCCATACACCTGTCCAATGTTTTGCATATTTCTCTGAGCACGGCAGCAATTAGCTTAATTCCTCTTGGGAAAGTTTAGTTAACTTAAAGAGCTAACTTTTAAGAGTAATCGCATAAAAAATAATGAACCACACACTGAGAATGATGTTTTACAACTAATGACATCATCCTGATTTTCACGGGCTGTTACAGTAATGAGACCAGTGAGCAGAAAAATGCACATAAATCTAGATTGAAGAGTACAATGATTATGAACATTTGTATGATTATACTAGACAGTATGCTAAATCCAAAAAGATTTAAATCATTGAATTTGGATGAGTAACCACTGAGAAATGGCTCTGACAAGATGAGTAAAAAACTCGGGTACCTGACAGAGAAGTGAAAATGAACAAATATTGTTGCCTTCAAGTGAACATAACTGAAGATTGCAACATCCAAATGAAATGAAAATTGGTGAGCATACAGTAGACTTACAGAGCTAACTTTACCAAGTAAAATCATTGAAAATTATGCACCAAGCTCAGAGAAACCATCTCTGCAATTCCACTGAGAAAACTGAGAGATATGGCAGTGAGTAGTACACTCCACAAGAACATGGAAATATGAACTCAAATGATCATGAAAATGAAAGTATATTGCTTGTACAATACAATGGACTTACTGATACATATGTGTGCCTTGTAATCACACCTTGATATGGCATAAAGCGCAGCTCTTGGAGGTCTTCACATAGGTCTCTATAACCACGACTAAAACTACCATCTATTTATAGTTGAGTTTGGGAGGCTAATTTCTCTCAATCACTCTCCAATCAATTAGTGATTGATTTGATTCTCTATCTACCACAAATCACGAATTTGTGGCTCCTCTTTCCCTTTTTGATCAAGTGGAATCAACCACTTAAGATTCTTATACTTTTACATTAAGTAAAGTCTTCAAAAGTTATAAGAGGTAGTTCACAAGTGAACTTTACATAGTCTTCATTTTAAAGCTTCTTCTATGACTTTGTGAGACTCAAGCCAATACTTAGGCTTGTCATAGACTTGCTCCAATAGCTCCCCCTCAAGCCAAGTATGCTTGAGGTCTTCAATCTTCCAAGATTACCTGTAAACCAATCATAGCCTTGAATTTGCAAAGCTTTGTACCATCCAATGCTTTGGTTAGAATATCTGCACATTGTTGATGAGTGGACACATATGATATTTGAATCTCTTTGCTTAGAACCTTTTCTCGTACATAGTGATAATGAACTTCAATATGTTTAGTCCTTGCATGAAAAATAGGATTAGCAGCCAAATGAATAGAACTCATATCGTCACCAAAAGTATTTGGAGTTCCAAACTCCAATCCAAGATCTTTGAATAATGTCTTCATCCACATAGCTTCTTGTGTAGCTATGGCAAGACCTCTGTATTCAGCTATAGTAGAAGAGAGAGTAGCTATGGGTTGCTTCTTGGATGACCATGAAATAAGCTTTGAACCTGCAAAGGTAAGTTAACCTGAAGTGCTCCTTCTATCTTCCTTGGAGCCAGCCCAATCTGCATCAGAAAATAGCTTCAAACCTAAATCAGATACATAAGGATAATAAAGTCCTTCATTTATGGTTCTTTTGAGATACTTGAGAATCCTTTTGGCAGCATCCATATGTGGTCTCCTTGGTGTGTGCATAAATTGGCTTAGCACACTCACATTGTAACATATATCTACTCTTGTCAATGTGGCATAGTTGAGACTACCCACTATACTTTGATATGATGTGATGTCCTCTATGAGTTCACCTTCATGTGAGCTCAATTTGTGATTGACCTCCATTGGAGTACCTGCAATCTTACAATCTTCCATCTTGAATTTTTCCAGCATGTCCTTAATGTGCTTTCTTTGAGTGAGAAACAAACCATGATCTTTGTAGACAACTTCCAAACCTAGGAAGTAGGTAAGTGAACCCAAATCACTTATCTTGAACTCTTCTCTCATCTGATCTTTGATCTTCTTCATACCATCTGCATCATTTCCTCTCAATATTATATCATCTACATATACACATAAGTAGATGACCTCAGAGTTACTCTTTTTGATAAAGAGTGAAGGATCTGCTTTGCTTGGTTGAAAGCCTTTATCCTGCAAGAATGAAACAAGTCTGAAATTCCAAGCTTTTGGAGCTTACTTGAGACCATACAATGCTTTGTTAAGTTTACACACATAATCAGGATAAACTTGATTCTCAAAACCAGGTGGTTGTGCCATATATACCTCTTCAATTATCCAACCATTCAAGAACGCATTCTTTACATCTAGTTGAAGTATCTTCCAATTCTTGGAAGAGGTAATACTAAGAAAAACCCTAATAGTAGGCATCTTTGCCACAGGAGAGAAGGTCTCCTCATAATCAATTCCCTGAGTTTGTGCAAAGTCTTTTGCTACAAGCCTTGCTTTATACCTGTTAATGGAACCATCAGAATTCTTCTTGAGTTTATAGACCCATCTTGAGCCTATTACCCTCATGGATGAAGTGTTGGGCATCAAATCCCAAGTGTTGTTTTCCTCAAGTGCTTCAATCTCTTCCTTCATTGCATGCTTCCATTCTGATTTTGCTTTGGCCTCTTCAAAGGATGATGGCTCCTCTTGGTTTATATCATGTGCTATGTAGATAGAATGTTTAGTTACTAATGAGGTGTCAAACCCATACCTTTCTGGTTTTTTCTTTTTCCTCATAGATCTTCTTAGGCCATGATGTGATGATTCTGCCTCATGTCCAAGTTCCTGCAATTTTGCTTTACCTTTAGACTTTGATGCTTTGATCTTTTCCATCTGAGATTATTCATCATCCTCTGAGGTGTCTTGTTCTTCAATCTTTGGTTGTTCTCTACCAAGCTTTGGAAAATCTTCTTCAAGATCATATGGTAAATTGACCTTCCTGCATGAATCTTCATACCATGAATTTTTCTCATAAAAAACTACATCTCTGCTTACCAAGAATTCTTTGTTGGTAGGGTTGTATAACCTGTAGCCCTTTTGATTGTTGTCATATCCAATAAATACACACCTTTCTGCCTTTGGATCCATCTTGCCTCTAACATGTGAAGGAACATGAGCAAAAGCAATACATCCAAAAATTTTACAATGATCTAAGCTTGGTCTTCTTCCATTCCAAGCCTCATATGGAGTCATCCCATCAAGGGATTTTGAAGGCAACCTGTTAATCAAGTAAGTGGTTGTAGACACAGCCTCAACCTATAAGTAATTAGGTAAATGCTTTTCATTTAACATAGACCTTGCAGCTTCAACAATTGTCCTATTCCTCCTTTCTGCCACTCTATTTTGCTCAAGAGTGTACCTTGTAGTTACCTCTCTTTTGATTCCTCTCTCTTGAAGAAAAGAATCAAACTCATGGGAGAAGTATTCTCCCCCTCCATTTGACCTTAGCCTTTTTAGTGATTTACCTGTTTGATTCTCCACAAGAGCCAAATATCTTTTGAAACATGAAAAAACTTCATCTTTGTGTTTCATAAAGAATACAATAGTCCATCTGCTACAATCATGAATAAAGGAGACATAATACCTTGATCCAGATATTGAAGCTTCCTTGATAGGTCCCCATACATCTGTATGAACCAACTCCAAGAGATCTCCATGCATATAACCTTTCTTCATGAATGGTAACCTGTGAGACTTTCCAAATTGACATGCACTACACTTATAAATCATATGTTGTTTTGAAAAATTAGGAAGTCCAAGTACACTTTGGTCCTTGCAAATTTGCTTTAATGAACTTTCACCAATATGTGCTAACCTTTTGTGCCATACTTCCAATTCTGTGAGTGTCTGACTACCATAATTATAGAGAGCAATGTTTCTAGTGTCTTGTAATTCAAATGTGAACAATCTACCTATCTTTTCACCTTTTGCAATTCTTCTGAATCCTTGACTTGGATCTTCAACAAATGCTCCTGCTTTTATGAACCTGACTTGCAACCCTTTCTCTACTATCTGCCCAACCCTTATCAAATTCTTTGTAATGGTAGGGACATAGAGTACCTTACTGAGTAGGTTGATGTTTCCATCAGGTGCTTTGACATCGCCTATTTTCTCCACAAGATGTCTTGTGTCATCTCTTGTTTATACCTCATGCTTATTCCTTGGATCTTCTAAATCTGATAGGAGTGCCACATTTCTTGCCACATGATTTGAACAACCTGAATCTATGTAGAAAACATGCTCATCAGATTTACCTTGTGGCATAGCCATGTTCATGATCAATAATGAATCCTCTTTGTTGGAGTCTTCTGTAGAGTTATTGAAGTCTCTCCTTCCTTTGTAGCCTCCTTGATAGTTTGAATGATTGTAGTTGTTGTAGTTGCCATGATAATTGTTGAACCTTCCTCTTGAGTAGCCATAACTTCCTCTATTGTATCCTCTGCCTCTTTGATTCCTGGAATTCCTAAAGCAATTTTCAGTTGTATGATTAGTTAATCCACAAATAGAACATGAGTTGGAGTCTTGGGATCTCCCCCTGCCTTGTCTACCTCCTCTTCCTCTACCTCTGCCATGTCTTCCTCTACCTACATAGTTAGCTTGATATGTACCTGCTTCGTCATCCACTTTCTTTGCCTTTCCTTTGTTATCTTTGGACTTGCTTTTATCAGCGTATAAAGTTGAAGATTGATTACCTTTAGAGCTTTCTCCATTTTTGATAAGCTTTGCCTCTCGAGTAAGTAGTTGTCCAATGAGTGTATTGAAATCAGGTACATGCATGTCCATGTACAAATCCATAGTTGTGGTGAATGCTTCCCACTTGTCATCTGCCTTCAAGCCATTGATGACATGCCTTACAATTTTCTCTTCATCTATTACCTCTCCAATGCTTCCGAACTGATCTGCTATGTCCTTGAGCTTTGTGACAAAATCAGTCACATTTTGTTTGGGAGCTTTCTTGAGAGTTCTGAAATCCAGCCATAGTTGATGCTTCCTAGCTTTAGTACTTGAAGAAAACAAAGCTTCAAGTGCATCCCACACTTCCTGAGATGTCTTACAACTTCTAATGTGAGGCAAAAAAGAAAATCTGAGATAGAGTTGAGGAGATAAGACCTTGCAAGTGCATCCTTGGAGCACCATGTGCTCAATCTTTCTTGCTCTTCTTGTGTTGGTTGACTTTTTTTCCTGAAACTTGGTATAACTTCATCTCCAGCCACATAACCATATAAACTTCTACCTTGGAGATAAGCTTCCATCCTTAATGACCTGAGTAATTACCTCTATCCAATTTTTCAATTGATGAAGGAAATCCATCTGCCATGTTGTCCAACCTTGCTCTGATACCACTGTGAAGACATGGATAGGTATGTGCTTGAAGATGAAGAGGTGTTGCAAAATCCTTGATCTACACCAGCCAAATGAACTCCACAAGTATATGGTGGGCCCTTTTAGATTGCCAATGAATGTATTAGACACCCTATGTACCTTGGAAGATCACTCTCAAAAAGATAGATCAAAACAGATAAGTTGGAGTTAGCTCAGAGGTGAAAAACGTGCCATACACCTGTCCACTGTTTTGCATATTTCTCTGAGCACAACATCAATTAGCTTAGTTCCTCTTGGGGAAGTCTAGTTAACTTAAAGAGCTAACTTTTAAGAGTGATGTTTTACAACTGATGACATCATCCCGATTTTCACGGGCTGCTACATTAATGAGACCAATGAGCAGAAAAATGCCCTTAAATCTAGATTGTAGAATGCAATGATTATGAAACTTTGTATGCTTATACTAGACAGTATGCTAAATCCAACAAGATTTAAATCATTGAATTTGGATGTGTAACCATTGAGAAATGGCTCTGACAAGATGAGTAAAAAAGTCGAGTACCTGACAGAGAAGTGGAAATGAACAGATATTGTTGCCTTCAACTGACCATAACTGAAGATTGCAACATCCAAATGAAATGAAAATTGGTGAGCCTACATCACACGTATAGAGCTAACTTTACCAAGTTAAATAACTGAAAATGATGCACCAAGCTCAGAGAAAACATCTCTGCAATCTGACTGAGAAAACTGAGAGATATGGCAGTGAGAAGTACACTTCACAAGAACATGGAAATATGAACTCAAATGAGCATGAAAATGAAAGTATATTTCTTGTACAATACAATGAACTTACTGATACATATGTGTGCCTTGTAATCACACCTTGATATGGCATAAAGCGCAACTCTTGGAGGTCTTCACATAGGTCTCTCTAACCACGATTAAAACTGCCATCTATTTATAGTTGAGTTTGGGAGGCTAACTTCCCTCAATCACTCTCCAATCAATTAGTGATTGATTTGATTCTCTATCTACCACAAATCAGGAATTGGTGGCTCCTCTTTCCCTTTTTGATCAAGTGGACTCAACCACTTAAGATTCTTTCACTTTTACATTAAGTAAAGTCTTCAAAAGTTACAAGAGGTAGTTCACAAGTGAACTTTACATAGTCTTCATTTTAAAGCTTCTTCCATGACTTTGTGAGACTCAAGCCAATGCTTAGGCTTGTCATAGACTTGCTCCAACAAATTGGGATTCTGAGAATGACCTCAAAATCATGTTCTTTCAAGAATGCTTTTAGGTTAGAAATAGAAAATCACAATTTTCAAAAAATTGAATTCCTCACAAAATTGCGATTTTCTGAGATTTTTGGCGAGAACTTCGAATTTCAATGCCAAGGCCTACACATCAAGCATAGGGTCATGGAAATCACAGAAATGTGCACACACAAGCACCTTGCCTCTCTCTCTCTCTCCCTCTCTCTCTCTCTCTCTCTCTCCTTCTTGCACACCCACGAATGAAAAATGAGGTGAAAACGTGGAAAATCTAATGAAAAACAAAACATTTCTATGAAGATGAAGATGGAAGAAGATGGAAAAAGATGGAGAATGTGATGATGATGAAGATGGAGAAGAAAAATAAAAAAAATAATAGAAAAAGATAAGTTTTCACCTTCCAACATTGCAAAATCTACGATCTTATCATCACAACGCTCGTCCTCGAAGCTCTCTCCCTGGCAACGATGCCAAAATTTGGTGTAGCTCAAGCATAAGCACCATGTCCTTTAGTTGTCAATCAGTAGAGACATGAGGATTTGTATGAAGTGTAGAGAGTACGCATGCGGAAGCAAAATGAAAAGTAAAGTACTCTCACAAAACAAAGAATGTGTGAGACACAAAATGAGTAGACCATGAAATGGGTAAACTCATGTGGATTAGAAATGAGCTTGCCAAGAGCATGGAGTAGGCTTCTCAAACTTCTAACCAAGTACAAATGAGGGGAGAGGCTCTCCTTATATAGATTTGGGAGGGGCTCTCAAAAGTACATCATATGTGGGATAAGTTTCCTGAAAGGAGAATGAATACAACTGGTAGAAGCACATGGCAAGGTACCCAAATACAAAGGAAATACAATATAAACTGGAAATCGACTAGAAATGGAGTGCCTCCTGATACAAAATGGAGATCTACTCATGTGGATACAAATCTAGATGAAGTAGGAGCAATCATGTCGTCAACACCCCCTCTGAAGCTCCATTTTGGAGTGGCTGATTGCTACAGAGGTCCACCAAGTGCTGAAGCAAAACCGGAGCTAGAGCCTTCGTGAACATGTCCGCCAGGTTCTCCTGAGAGGTACACTGCTCCAGAGTAATCTCTTGAGATATGAGCTTCTCGTGGATGAAGTGGTACTGGATCTTGATGTGCTTCATTCGAGCGTGGAACACTAGATTCTTGGTGATGGCCAAGGCTGACTGGCTGTCCGTGCGAAGACATGTCAGAGTATCATGCAAAACACCAATGTTAGATAATAAACGTCGAAGCCAGATGGCCTCACATGTTGCAAAGCTTGATGCTTGGTAGTCGGCCTCGGTGGATGATATATGTTGGTGCATTTTACCCAAGCCTACATGCTTGATATTCTTGATATTTTGATCATTTGTAAGTCACATGTGTAGTCATGTGAACACCTCTTCTAAAAGAGTTCACTTTTATCTCTTGTAATTGAAAAAAGAAAAAGGAAAAGGATGGCTTACCTCGTCCATGATGTAAAAGCAAAGTCATGGCTCTAACTACCTAAAACCATGAACTTTTGAGCTGAGGGAATATCTCCTAACTTTGGGGATCACTTTTAGGTGGAGCCATTCAAATTCGAATTCCAAATTCCCTCCAAGAATAGCTATAAAAAGAGCAAGAAGGAAGAGGCGATGAGCAAGCCTTGTATGTGACCACTTCATGTCATTTTGTAGAGATTGAAGAGCTTACTCCATAGCTCTATCATTCTACTCCCATTGTGCAAGTATTCATTGCCAATGTGGTTGTAATCATATGTGAATCTATACATTTGTCATTATCTACTTCTCTGTTTTGTTCTCTGTTATACTCACTCAGAGCAGTAACTTTAGAAGGTCATATCTCGAGTTTTACGCAACATTTTTTAGTGTTATAATGTGTGTTGAATAGCTCTTACTGTCTAATTTTTGCATATCCATTTTCATGGTCATTGGATTTATAGTTTTGGAGATATCTGCATTTTACTGCTCACTGGTCTATCTCTACAGAGCCCCGAGAATGGTGGGCATGTTCCAGAAATTGATGAATTTTGTTCTCAGTGCTCAGTCCATCATTTGAAGTGTTTTAACTTGGATTGGGAAGCTTGCTAAGTCTATTTGTTATAAACAAAAGGAATTTATATAATTCCTACGAGGTTGAGAGCATTGTTCATTTTTTCTAGCAGGTGTATGTCCAAAAATAGCATGTTTTGGGAGCTAGTCATTTTGTAACTAGTCTATCTTGACTAAAACTTTTGGGATACATGTTCCAAAGTACTTGGCTGATATTTTTGTGGATTTAGGAAGCTCAAAGGGTCTACTAATCAACTCTGAAGTCTCAGTTGGATGGTGTGAAGCTGGTTGTAGCAGCACCTACTCATCTTTGGATTGCATCCACCATCTCTCTTCACAATATAGGCTGCTTCTTACTTGCCCAAGAGATAGTCCTAAGTCCCCTCTATACCAAAGACCATGATGTCGGGTGAGGGCAAGGTATCGAAGTAGTCTCTAAGGAGCATCCTAATGAGTCTGACGAGGCTGACGTGCAAACTGACTGAGTATACCAACGGCATAAGCAATATCTGGTCTAGTGTTGGCAAGATAGAGTAATGAGCCAACAAGTTGTCGATAGGTATGCACATCCACAAGTGATGATGAGTCCTCCAGTGTAAGCTTGATGTTTGGATCAAGTGGTGTAGAAACTGAGCGACATTGGTCCATGTCATATCTAGAAAGTAGATCAGAGTAGTACGTCTGTTGTGATAGGAATATACCCTTTTTTGTTTGCCAAACTTCCATACCCAAGAAGTAGTGTAGTAATTGAAGATCTGTCATAGAATACTCAAGATGAAGCTGTGTGATGATAAACTAGATGTGTTCTTTGTCAGAGCCTATCAAGATCAAGTCATCTACATAGAGAATGATGATGGCTACTAAAGGCTCCTTTTGATAGATATAGAGATTAGCATCAGCATTGCTTTTGTGAAATCCCTTGTCTTCAAAGAACTTGTGAATCTTTTCATACCAGGCCCTCGGAGCTTGCTTGAGTCCGTAAAGTGCCTTGTAAAGCTTGTAGACTTGATCTTCTTTGCCTTTGATCTTCAAGCCTTCAGGTTGTTCAACATATACTTCTTCTTGAAGATCTCCATTGAGGAATGCACTTTTGACGTCCAGCTGGTAAATGGGCCACTTAAAGTGAGCACTTAGTGCTAAGATGATTCTTATGGTTGTGAATCTTGCAACAGGAGAAAAGGTTTCTTTATAGTCAATGCCATGTTGTTGCTTGTATCCTTTAGCGACTAATCTTGCCTTATATTTATCTAGAGAGCCATCAGACTTGTATTTGACTTTGTATATCCACTTGACTCCTATGACTTGATGGTTGGTTGGTTTGGGAACTAATGTCCAAGTCTTGTTCTTTGCTATTGCATTGAGTTCCTCTTTCATAGCTGTTTCCCACTCTGTTTGGCCTTGAGCTTCTTTGTAGTTCGATGGCTCATGAATTTGATGAATTCGGTGCATTAGAGCATAATTAACATAATGACTTTGTTCGTGTTGGTGCTTATCAAGAAGCCTTTGAGATCGGCGTGGTTGTTGTGAAGTACTTGCTTCTGAGTTGGAGTTTGGAAATATTGAGTCCCCCTCTGAAGTGTAGATAGGTGGACTAAGACTTGTACTTCAATCTTTTCTTGAGTGTGAGGAAGCTTCATTGAAGATCACATCCTTCGAAATGGTGATGGAGTGGTTTTCTATATCATATAGACAGTATGCCTTTGAGTGGTCACTATAGCCTATTGTTGGGGATTTGGGGACAAGAAGGAGTTTGAGGGTTTGTAGGAGAAAAAGGAGATGATGAAATTGGAATAACAGTGAGAACTTCTGCAAAGGAATACTCTTGGAAACCTTGAATATTGATTATCCTTCAACGATTACAATGACTGCGCACAGTCTAATCAATGATTAAATACCACTTCAGAGAATATCAATTACTGAAGACCAATTGTCTCAAGCCCTCTAGCAGCGGCCTCTCGTACACCAATCCTTCACCTGCTTCCCGCTTCCCTTGTGCACACCTTGCACTAAGCTTCCGCCAAGCTAAGGAATTGGTATCACAGCGCACACGCAATAGACCTTGGAACTCTTGGAATCCAACCCGCCTTCTCTGCACACCTTCCTCTTGACCCCTCTTGCACTCGTGAATGCCGTCGCACACTGGAGACTCTTCTTGCTTCCTCTCTTGCTTCCTCTGAAGCTCTCTCTTGCTCCTAGCTCTCAATGTCCAAGAATAGCCTTTGTCCTTCTTTTTGTTGAGAGTCCGCCGGTTCGCGCACTCTAACTGCAATACAATCTTGGTGTCCTTTCAATGTCCCAAGATTGTCTTTTTGAACTGGTCCTCAACGATTCGCTACTTTGTCCTGTAGTGACTTTAGAACAATAGTGACTTTTAAAATAAAATTTTGATTGGGCGGCCTATTTCCACCTTTGCGTACGCGGCCTTCCACCTTCACCTTTCCTTTTAATTCTTTACTTTTGCACCTTAAGATTTTAAATTCATCTTTTGAACCTTAAGAGGAAAAATACTTTGCACCTTTAGTTTCAACCGGTTAGGGCTCTACAGATGCCCACCACCTAAAGATCTCTCCGTCCCGGAGAGACAACAGCGATACCAACTGAGAAATTGCAAAGACACAGAGAGGAAAACAAGGAAACCGGAGGCAAGAAAAAAAAGTAAAGGGTGTGTAGATTATTGAGTTAAGAAAAAATATAATGCACCCTACAAGAATTATTGAGAAATCAAAAGGATGAGTGAATTATTGACAAAGTGATAATGGAATCTAAGAGCAAATATTATGACTGTGGAAGAGCAATTTATTGTGGAGGTTGATTGAGATTGTCAGCCGAGGTTGATGGAGAAGGGGGCAAAGGAGCAGAAGCTTGTTCGATCGTAAGCTGTAGCGAACTAAGGCATTGCCTAAGATGATCCCTTTCCCGGCGGATACGTCGGCATGCAGCATTAGCACAAAGCCCTAAGTTGGAGCGATTCTGAAGATCTTCTAAGGCTTTCATCGCAGAGTCGGCCATATCGCGATAATGATCTCTCTCTTCTTTGAGCAATCGCGTCGTTTCGTTGAGGGAGTGCCATTGAGAGGATGCCATGCGATTGATGTTTTCTATTGTTGAGATATACTGCTGATGAACCGAAGCTGCTGCGGAAACCGAATCCAAGGAAATCTGAGAGGCCTGAGCATTGCCGATAGCGACTACACTCGCGTCCTGGAGTAATTGCAAAAAGGAAGGGGTTGATGGTAGGTCAAAATGCGGAGTGGGAGTGGCCGTTGGAGCAGGAGGGGGAGGGGAAGGGGGAATATTCTGCGGAGGAGGATGAAGGGTTGGAGTGGAAGATGGAGTGGGAAGTGAAGGATTGGGGGAAGGGAGCGGTCGACTGACAGGGATGTTACTGATAGAGGGGGAGGTGAAATCCGGGTGAATTGGTGGCATACAGGTGGGGTTTTGAGGGTTGAGCTGTGTTTGAATAAGTGGGGTGAAATCTGAAGAGAGGGGAGGTCTAGGGATAATAGGAGGGGTAGGCATGGATGGAGAATTTGTAGATTCAGGAGGGAAAGGGGAAGAAGATTGGGTAGTGAAGGAGGGGACGTGAGGTGGGGTAGTCATGAATGGAGAGATGGTAGATGCAGGAGGGAGAGGTGAAGAAGATTGGGCAGGGAAGGAGGTTACATCAGGGGGATACGTCATGAATGGAGAGGTGGTGGATGCAGGAGGGATAGGTGAAGAAGATTGGGGAGGGAAGGAGGTCACATCAGGGGGATTAGTTATGAATGGAGAAGTGGTAGAGGCAGGAGGGATAGGTGAAGAGGAATGGGGAGGGATGGAGGTTACATCAGGGGGGTTAGTTATGAATGGAGAGGTGGTAGATGCAGGAGGGATAGGTGAAGAAGATTGGGGAGGGCAAGAAGTTACATTAGGTGGCACGGATGTGGGTGTCGAGGCAGAAGCTGAGTCAATAGAGATTAGAGGGGGGGAGGGAGATGGAGCAATGGAAGGTCCAGGGTGGGTAGGGAGATAAGAAGCATTGTGCGCCGAGTGTGCAGGTATGTGATAGAGCCAAGCTAAGAAGGGTGCAGAATAGATGGAAAATGCATGAGATCCTCTAGAGATAGCCTCGCGGAGTCGACGGGAGCGCAAAGTCAAGGAACTATAAATGAGGGTTGCGTAAGGGTAAGGACGGCTATGGAGAAAGCAAAAAAGCGGATCGGCGATACGAATATCTGACCAGGGAAGCGAAGAAGTTTGACTGCGTAGTAAGAAGAAAAAGATGAACGCATTGAGAAGGGTGGTCATGCGGAGCGAAAACCTAGCATTACTTTGAAAGTGTGTGGTACAAAAGGCAATAGTAGCCGAGGCGGACAGGCCAGAGTATAGGAAAGGGGGAGCACGAAAATTTATTAGGGGAGACCCAATACTGGCGGCAATGTCTGGGATGAATAGAGTGCCGGTTCTAAAATGAGGGAAGAGGCGGATAGCTTCATAAACCTGGGTAAAATTGGCGGGGTTATTGAAGAAAACATTAGCCAAGCCCCACAAGCCCGCCTGCTGAAGATCCTCAATGGAAAACATTTGACGAAGGGCAATGGTAGGTATGGATAGATGCATTCGGATTTGCAGGTTTATGTCAGGTGGGAGAAACAGGCGCATATAATCCCCGGTTGGTGAAGATGGGTGGGATGAATGAGACATAGATGGGGAAGGAGAAGGAGGGTGCGGGAGGGGAGGTGGGGAATAAAGGTAGCTGGAATCAGAGTCTATGGAATAAATGGGAAGATCAAGGGCCGGAGGCGGTGTTGGATTAGCTTGAACTGAATGTTCTGCCGATGAGGGAGGAGGAGGATTGGGATTGTCAGAGGGAACCGCGGCGGTGAGAGAGGATGGATTGAGAAGGTTTGGAGGCAGCTGGGATGGAGGATCGGAACGCGCACCCTGAGCGGGGGGTTCAGCCATAGAGGTAGTTGGCGGTGGGGTAGTCGGTGGTGGCGGGGGTGGGAGGGGTTTGAGGCGGAGCGAGAGATTAAGAGGGGGTGCCGAGGGGAGGTTGGGGAAGGTGGGTTGAGGGGGTTGGAGGGGGGAAGGGGGGGTAGGGTGCGGTGTGCAGAGGGGAGGGTGGGGAAGATGAGGGAGGGGGTGAGGGGGTGGTGGTTTGAGGGGCGCCGAGGGGGCAGATGGGAGGAGTGGGGTGGAGTGTGGTAGGAAGAGGGGGGGGGGCGCGGGATCGAGGGGGAGGGAGGGGGCGGTGGTGCGCGGGGAATTGAGGATGTGGGGGGTGGCGGTAGTCCGAGGGGGGGGGGGCGCGGTGGATGAGGGGGAGGGAGGGGGCGGTGGTGTGCGGGGGATTGAGGGTGAAGGGGGGGGTGGGGTGGCCTGTGGGGGATGGAGGGGTGGAGGAGTGGCGGGAGTCTGAGGGGGGGGGGGGGGGGGGGGGGCGGTGGATGAGGGGGAGGGAGGGGGCGGTGGTGTGCGGGGGATTGAGGGTGAAGGGGGGGGTGGGGTGGCCTGTGGGGGATGGAGGGGTGGAGGAGTGGCGGTAGTCCGAGGGGGGGGGGGCGCGGGGGATCGAGGGGGAGGGAGGGGGCGGTGGTGTGCGGGGTATGGAGGGTGAGGGGGGGGGTGGTGGTAGCCTGCGGGGGATGGAGGGGTGGAGGGGTGGCGGTAGGCCGAGGGGGGGGTGGTGGTTGGAGGGGCGCCGAGGGGGGTAGATAGGAGGAGAGGGGGTGGTGGTTTGAGGGGCGCCGAGGGGGTAGATAGGAGGAGAGGGGGTGGTGGTTTGAGGGGCGCCGAGGGGGGTAGATAGGAGGAGAGGGGGTGGTGGTTTGAGGGGCGCCGAGGGGGGTAGATAGGAGGAGAGGGGGTGGTGGTTTGAGGGGCGGCGCGAGGGATCGAGGGGGAGGGAGGGGGCGGTGGTGTGAGGGGGATTGAGGGTGAGGGGGGGGTGGTGGGAGCCTGCGGGGGATGGAGGGGTGGAGGGGTGGCGGTAGTCCGAGGGGGGGGGGCGCGGGGGATCGAGGGGGCGGTGGTGTGCGGGGGATTGATGGTGAGGGGGGGGGTGGTGGTAGCCTGCAGGGGATGGAGGGGTGGAGGGGTGGCGGTAGTCCGAGGGGGGGGGTGGTGGTTGGAGGGGCGCCGAGGGGGGTAGATAGGAGGAGAGGGGGTGGTGGTTTGAGGGGCGGCGCGAGGGATCGAGGGGGTGGAAGGGGGTGGTGGACGGCGGGGAAGTGAGGGGGATGGAGGGAGTCGAGTGGGGTTGAGGTGGATGGAGAGGAGGCGGAGGGTTGAGGGGGATAAATCTCAGATCTTTTTCTCAGCGGATGAAAGACTCCGCACCCCAATCTCCATCGCGAACTGAATGATGCGTAAAGCTATGTGAGTCGTAGCTCTGGTGTCCTCGGGGCAGCTCCTGCGTGATAACTAGCCACGAGGGCAGCGCTTGGGTATTGCATGGACTTCTTAAATAAAGATGGGAGGAATGAATGTTCTTCTTATATAGCAAGGGGGTGAAGGGCTTACCTCACAGCAAGGAATGGTTTAGCACAAAAGGTAGTTCAAAAGAGAGGAGATGACAATGTTAATCTCATCCATCCGAGAGATAAACAAAGGAAAGGGCAAAATTGAAAGTTACTGAGCAAAACTAAGAGCCATTCAAAATATTGACGCCCTTTTTTATGGAGTGATGAACTTCTTGATTTTTTATTGATGAAAAAAGACTTGCGCCCAAAATTCCTGATTTTCATTGATAAAAGAAAAAAAAAAAACTTGCGCCCAAAATTCTTGATTTTCATTGATAAAAGAAAAGAAAAAACCTGCGCCCAAAATTCTGTGAGCATTTAGCTGATTATTACTACTTATTAAAACAATCCAAAACCAATTAGAAAACAAGATAAAGGAAAATGCAATGGTTATGATACTTGATAATAAGCCTTGAGTCTGGAAATGTTTACTAAAGGTAGGGTGTTGCCATCAAGTGTTTCCAATTGCACTGCACCCCACTGCAGCATCTTCGTAATGCGAAAAGGGCCTTCCCAGTGAGGGATCCATTTCCCTTTGTTTTGATTAGAAAATTGTGGCCTGTGTAATAGTGCTAAATGACCGGGCTTCAATTTGTTTTGCCATAAACTTTTGTCATGGTTCTCCTTCCTCTTTATTTGAATATCCTCTAACTGTTTGGAGGCTAAAATTCTCGATTCTTCCAGTTTATGCAAAGCAGTCAGTCGTGCTGGAACTTCCATCCCATCTTTCTCTAGTCTTTCCGTTCTTATAGAGCCTCTGATGAATTCAAATGGTTCAATAGGAACCAAGCCATAGACTAATTGAAAGGGAGAATACCCAGTCTCTTTATAGGCCATTCTGTATGCCCATAAAGTACCCAGATAGGCCTGTCCCCAAGAGGTCGGCTGTAACATGCATTCTTTTCGTAACATTGAAATTAATACTTTGTTCGTTGACTCGGCTTGTCCATTAGCTCGTGGGTAGTATGCACAAGAAGTCCTGTGTAAAATGCGATACCTGTTTGAAATTTCCTGTAGTACTTTGTTAACAAAATGAGTACCCTGATCGGTACAGATTTCAAGCGGGCATCCAAATCTGCAAATGATGCTACAATACAAAAAGTCCGCCACTGTTTGTGCAGAGCAGTCCGTTGATGCAATAGCTTCAGCCCATTTTGTTGCGTAGTCCGTGGCTATCAATAAGTACTTTTCCCTTTTTGGAAGTGCCGCGGGGTATATAGGCCCAACAAAGTCTAATCCCCACTTCTCAAAGGGCTGCCAAGAAGTGGAAACTACCAAAGGGTGATGTCTTTGCTTGGTGGGTTTAGGTCCACACCTCTGGCACACATCACATGTTTTTCTCCAATCATCTGCATCCTTAAAGAGTGTAGGCCACCATAGACCAGCATCTAGTATTCTCTGGCTCATGATATGCCCTGGAAGGTGCCCACCACCTGTTCCTTCATGTGCAAATTGCAGTATTTCCCTCACTTCATTTTCCTCTAAACATTTCCTAATCCTGTCATCCTTGCCCTGTCTGTAGAGTTTACCCTCAATGAAAGTATATGGTCTACTCTTGATAAGCAGCCTCTTTCTCAGTACAGCATTAGCACTTTCTGGATATAATCCAGTATTAATGAACTGCTTGATATCATCATGCCATCCTTTAGGTTGTATAGCGAACAAGTGTGCATCAGGGAAATCATCATTGATACCCCTGGTTTGATCCCACCTATTTATTCTGGACAAGTGATCCGCCATCACATTTTCTCTTCCTGGCTTATGGATTACCGAGAAATCGAACTCTTGGAATAACAGTAACCACCTCCATATTCTACCAGTAGCATGTGGTTTGTTGAGTAAGTACTTGAGAGGTTGGTGATCTGATATAATAATAAATTTTCCCCCAATAAGTAATGGCGGAATTTTTGAACTGCAAAGACCATTGCTAGTGCTTCCCTTTCGGTAGTACTGTAATTTCTTTCAGCCTTGGTCAAGATTCTACTGGCATATTGAATTGGCCTGTCCATTTTAAATTCTTCACTGGGTTGAGTCAGAACTGCTCCCACTGCATATGCACTGGCATCGACATGTATATGAAAGATTTTTGACCACTCCGGGGTGACCAAGATAGGAGCACACACTAACCGTGACCTTAATGTCTGATATGCTTTTTCCTCCTCTTCTTCCCATTTGAAAGGTACTTCTTTACCTGTGAGTCTAGTCAGAGGTCTAGCTATCTCTGCATACATTTTTATAAACCTTCTATGATACCCGGTATGCCCCAAAAAACTCTGGATCTCTTTAGGAGTTTTAGGTTTAGGTAACTTTAATATAGAGAGAATTTTGTCAGGATCTGGGGCCATACCTTTAGCGGATACCACATGTCCTAGAAGGGTTCCTTCTGTCACAAGGAAATGACATTTATTTGGGTTGAGCTTTAACTTAGTTTCTCTGCATCTTTGGAAAATATTCTGCAGCTGCCTCAGGTGCTGGTCCAAACAATCTAGATGAGTTTCCTTGTGAGATCCTGAAAATGAAGAGAAGTCATCCATGAATATTCTAAGAGATTCCAGCAATAAGGGGCCAAAAATGAGATTGACCGTTCTGTTAAATGTGGCTGGAGCATTTCTGAGCCCAAATGGCATCTTTACACAAACATACGTTCCCCATGGTGTGATAAAAGCAGTCTTTTCACGATCCTCTCGGTGTATTGATATTTGATTATAGCCACTGAAGCCATCCATAAAACTATATAGTGCATGCCCCGCCACTTCTTCAATGACCTGTTCTGCAAAAGGCATAGGGAACCCGTCTGGAATGGTTACCTTGTTGAGGGCTCTAAAGTCCACACAAATTCTGATTTTATTAGTATTCTTCTTTGGTACTATGACCATAGGCGAGAGCCACTCTGAGTGTTCCACAGGAATGATTATTCCTGCATCTTCCATTTTTTGGATTTCCACATAGATAGCTTCGGCATACTTTGGATTAAGTCTATAACTCCTTCCTCTGATGGGTCTGGCTCCCTCAACCAGAGGAATTCTGTGCTCTCCATAAGATGCAGGCACTCCTTCTAAGTCTTTATAATGCCAGGCAAAAACATCTGCATACTGGGTTAAGAATGATTTTACCTTTTCCAGGAGTTGTGGGTGGCTCCACAACCAAGTGGCCACTAGAACTGGTTGATTATTGTTTTGGGTGCATAAATGTACTTCTTGGACCGGATTTCTTGTTACCATATTATCTTCTTGTGCATCTGCTTCCTTGTCTTCTTCTCCTAGCTTTTCGTGCATTGCTTCATAAGCAGGTGTATTTTGGACTTCGATGTTTTCCTCCTTGTCCTGCATCCATCCTGCAGGGATTTCTTGAATTGGGAAAGAACATTCAACCTCAGAATTTTTGACCTTGTTTTTAGCTTTGGAAACTTCGTTATCTGATGTTGACACCTCCTCCTCCAATTTGTATTTGAGGGGTATCTTCCTGCCTCTTCTGTGGTCAATGATGGGCTCTCCCAATCCATCAACCTGGACTTTTCCCTTGTCTTCATCATAGCCTCCAATTGTACCCGGATTATCAAGAAAAATTCCAAAACAAGAAGAAGAGTTGCCGGCATGAAGCCAACTTAAAATATCCTCTTCTTCCTCAAAATCTATTTGGGGTTGATCCTCCGCTTCTGTTTCCATGCAAATGCTCACTGTTTGCATCATACTAGTGTTTCCTTGATTGTCTGGGCCTTCTTCTAAATGAATTTGTGTCATCTCCTGCCCTTTCTTTTGTACCCACATGGTGTCCTTACCCCAATCATGAATGACACTGGCATGCCTCAGCCAAGGTCTTCCAATTAAGAGAGGAAATCCTCCTTCGACCTGGGGCAATCTTAAAACCACAAAATCCAGGATAAATAGATTACCTTGTACTTCAAGTGGAACTTTTGGGATTACCCCCAAGGGCCTTACTTTGCTCTGATCGGCCAAAGTAACCGTGAAATTTGCCGGTCTTGAAGGGTGGAGTCCAATCCTTTTCATGGTATGTTCAGGCATCAAATTAATGCCAGAACCGCCATCTACAATAACACCTTGAAATTCCTGGCCCTTGATTGATATTGTGAGCCGAGGGCTTTTATAATCTGTAAGGGGTGCTTCCCCCCTAATTATCCCTTGATGTAAGATAGCAGTCTTAGCCACTAAGCTTGTCGTAGAAGCTTCATCAATTATCTGCAATAATTCTGACCTGAATTTCCCATCCATCTTTATTAAATCAAAAATACTAACCTCCTTCTTAATTGACTTGAGTAGTTTTGAAGCCTCTGACTCTTTAAGAAAGTGGGCGTCATTTGCTTTGCCAAACTCTTCTTGAGCCCTCTTGAAGGCATGTGCAATAGCATCACTGGTGCCTGTGAGACATTCATTGTGGTTTGTGTCTGTACCTGTAGTATCTTTGTCTTCAATTGCAACTCTGTCTTTGTTCAATTCCTTAATTATCAATTCTTGATTTTCTACCACTTTTGTCGTTCCCTTGCTTCTTGTCTGTACTGCAAAAGATTCGAGTTCTTCTAATTGTACCACTCTAGTGGATGGTGAGGGTTCATTCACCTGAGGTAATATCTCCTCCTTGAATACAGAGATCATTTGGAGATGGGGTCCGAAAGTAGAGGCTTGATTCTTAGGACAACAGTTTGTATAGTGATCTCTGGCCTCTAGACAATTCCTGCAAGGAGGTGCATTTTCTGGAAGGGTGCACCTAGATTGGTAGTGCCCACATTCTCCACATCTGAAGCAAATAATTGGCCTTCTAGGCCCATTTGCAAGGTTAGTTCTCGGTCTAGGATTATAGTTATTACCTTGGTTTGTTGCTGCTGCCATTACATTTGCTGGTGGCAAGAGCCCGCCTTGTGTCCAGTATGTCGTTGTCGGCATTCCCCTTGATTGGCATTCATGGGCCTCATGCCCAATCGTCCTGCATAATTGACAAGTCACATTTAGCAAAGGACATTCACTCACTATGTGTCCTTGCTTGCTGCACATGGAGCACCATAGTCCGTTCTTAATGCCGCCTCCTTTTAGTTCTTGCAACTCCTGCCTCAGCTGAGCTAGTTCCTCTGCTTGGGCTTCCTCTTCCTTTTGGAGTTTGAGGGCTTCAATCTCTCTTCTCAGTTGAGCTACAGTAGTCTCCTCCTCTGTATAGGGCTTATTCCTCTTCAAGCCTTCCAGTTCCCTTCTTAACTGGCTCACTGGGTCCTCCAGTTCTGAACCATATGATGGTTGGGAAGAAGTTGCACCATACTCATGCCTTATCTGTTCCAAGCGGGTGGCCGTATTGATGAATTCCTCAACAGAGGCAGTGGGTAGCACTAACTCTTTTATTTTGCATTGGGTGACCACAGGTAAGGGTTTGGCTAACCACTTCTTGACAAAGAAGTCGTGTGGTGGATCCTGTAGTTTAGCCATTAATGCTTTGGCCCTGGTCACGAATTCGGGGAACTTCTCTCCTGGACCCAACTTTAAGTTTTCCAATTCTTCTATAATGATCTCAGCCGTGTTGCCATGCTGAAATTGATTCTTAAAGGCCTCTTTCATCAAATCCCAAGAGGTAAAGTGATTTTCAGCAAACTGGCTAAACCATTTGTCTGCCAGACCTTCCAATGTGGCAGGGAAGAGTATCAAGAAAGCATCTTCCCTACCCATTAGCCCCCTAGTCTTACATAATGCAAGAAATCGTCGAATGTGCTCATCTGGGTCCTCCTGGGCTAAACCCCTGAAGGAGGGAAATTTTATGTTTAACCTGGAGAGCAAGATTTCTAGGTCCACCTGTCCTGCCATGCTTCCTACCGATGAAGTCGATGAAAGTGGACTCGATGATCTTCTGTTCGTCTTTCTTCTTGTCTGCTTGCACTTGATTCTCAAGGTTTGTGATCGGGTCGCGGTCATGAGCTATTCATAGTCCACTTAAAATGGGACACTTGATAAAAGTATGTTCCTTTTGGCCCACTGGAGTAATGTTGTCGACACTGGAATATTGTCCTCCAATGGCAATATATAATCTCCTATGCTCAAAGCTCCTTGGAAGTCCCACCGTGCGTGCCAAATTTGTTGGGGATTCGGGGACAAGAAGGAGTTTGAGGGTTTGTAGGAGAAAAAGGAGATGATGAAATTGGAATAACAGTGAGAACTTCTGCAAAGGAATACTCTTGGAAACCTTGAATATTGATTATCCTTCAACGATTACAATGACTGCGCACAGTCTAATCAATGATTAAATACCACTTCAGAGAATATCAATTACTGAAGACCAATTGTCTCAAGCCCTCTAGCAGCGGCCTCTCGTACACCAATCCTTCACCTACTTCCCGCTTCCCTTGTGCACACCTTGCACTAAGCTTCCGCCAAGCTAAGGAATTGGTATCACAGCGCACACGCAATAGACCTTGGAACTCTTGGAATCCAACCTGCCTTCTCTGCACACCTTCCTCTTGACCCCTCTTGCACTCGTGAATGCCGTCGCACACTGGAGACTCTTCTTGCTTCCTCTCTTGCTTCCTCTGAAGCTCTCTCTTGCTCCTAGCTCTCAATGTCCAAGAATAGCCTTTGTCCTTCTTTTTGTTGAGAGTCCGCCGGTTCGCGCACTCTAACTGCAATACAATCTTGGTGTCCTTTCAATGTCCCAAGATTGTCTTTTTGAACTGGTCCTCAACGATTCGCTACTTTGTCCTGTAGTGACTTTAGAACAATAGTGACTTTTAAAATAAAATTTTGATTGGGCGGCCTATTTCCACCTTTGCGTACGCGGCCTTCCACCTTCACCTTTCCTTTTAATTCTTTACTTTTGCACCTTAAGATTTTAAATTCATCTTTTGAACCTTAAGAGGAAAAATACTTTGCACCTTTAGTTTCAACCGGTTAGGGCTCTACACCTATGAATATGTGTTTCTTGGACTTTGATCGTAACTTGTTTCTATCTTCTTTTGGTACATGGACAAAAGCTTCACTACCAAAGACTCGAAAGTAATTCACATTTGGTTTTCTTCCATAATAGGCTTCGAAGGGTGTTTTGTTGTGTAATGCACTTGTAAATCCTCATTTAAGAATGTGAATGACAGTGTGCACGGCTTCTGCCCAGAACTTGTAGGGTAGATTGTTGTGATGAAGCATTGTTCGTGTCATTTCCATCACATTGCGTATGTTCCTTTCAGCTACTCCATTTTGGGATGGAGTATGAGGCTGAGTGACTTGTCTTTTGATCCCTTTCTGGTCAAGAAAGTTATCAAAGTCATGATTCATAAACTCACCATCTCCATCTTTAACTTTAGTCGAAGCTTCATTCTCAACTTCCTTGATCAAAGTTTGAAACTTAGAGAATGTTTTTTACTTCAAAAAGTACACCCAAATAAAGCGAGAGTGGTCATCTACTAGAAGATAAAAATAGAGGGATCCACTCAGCGATGGGGTATTCATAGGTCCACATAAGTCCATGTGGATAAGGGCTAGTGGGTTCCTCACTCGTGTTGAGGCTTCCTTGGGAACTGGGGCCCTATGTTGCTTGCCTTGGGTGCAAGCTTGGCGGACATCCATAAGTTGCCTTATCTTTGGTGATCCTTTCACAAGTTGGGAGGAAGAGATTTTTGATAAGTAAGAAGTGTGGCCAAATCTTTGGAGCCACAAACTTGAGGTTGATTTACAGAAATTTGGAACAAAAAGAACATTGGATAGAGAATTGCATTCCCCCTGATGGTTGGAAATTTGAACTTTCCCTTTTCCTATGATGGGTAAACTTTTGTTGTTGCCAAGATAGACTTCTCCCGTATGTTCTTCGAGTTCTTGAAAGGAGTCCTTGTCTTTGCACATATGGGAGGTAGCTCTGCTATCAAAGATCCACCCATGCGAGGAGCTAGAAGTCACACGTGCATTGGCTTCTGTGGAGATGAAGATTTCCTCACTCGAGGAGTGGGATCTATGTTGGGATCCTTTGGATGCTTGCCTATACGTAGAAGTCTTTGATGATTGTTTCTTTTTATAGCAAAACTTTTCTAAGTGTCCTGATTTTCCACAGAGATTACAGGTGAACTTCTTCGATGAAGCATGATGACTTGTGGTTTTGCCCTTATTGAATGGCCCTTTGGCCTTCAAGGCTGACTCTTGTGAGGAAGTGGATTTTGCTTGCAAGTCATGAAGGAGCAATAGTCATCGAACCTCTTCCTAGGATAAGACTTGGCCGTGATTATATAAAGTTGTGACAAATGTCTCGTATGACTTAGGTAACTTGTTAAGAAGCCTAATGGCCATGTTGGCACTAGAGATCTGCCTACCACATAATGCTAATTTACACTGGTAATCCTCAAATTGGGCCATGACCTTGGTAATTGTGCCGTGTGGCCTAATTGTCAAATAATGAAACTCGGCCTCTGATGCATATATCTTTGAAGGAGTTTTGTCTTCATACAAAGTGGCTCACATATCCCAAGCATCCTTGGACGTCTTGCAGGCAGTGATATGTCCTTTCGTCAGTTCGTCGCAGGCAAGTAACAGATGACCTAAAGCCCTTTTGTCCTTGACATTCCACACATGCCAATTGTCTAAGTTGGTATCCCTATTGGGTTTGGGGTCTGACCCATCTAGTACTTCATGAAGGAGATTCGTATAGAGATAGGCGCGCATGACATCCTTCCATAGATTGTAATTTTGTCCATTGAGGCATTCATCCTTAGGCATACAAATAGGGATGAAAGATGGTAAGAAGTGAGCCATAGATGATGAGCTACCTTCACTTTTGGTCATTACAAAGCTTTGAAGTGTTTAGAAACACTACCGATCTATCTACCTATCTATACATCTACCTACCTACCTACGTACCTATCTACCTATCTACCTACCTATCTACCTACCTACCTACCTACCTACCTACCTACCTACCTACCTACCTACCTACCTACCTATCTATCTATCTATCTATCTATCTATCTATCTATCTATCTATCTATCTATCTATCTATCTATCTATCTATCTATCTATCTATCTATCTATCTATCTATCTATCTATCTATCTATCTATCTATCTATCTATCTATCTATCTATCTATCTATCTATCTATCTATCTATCTATCTATCTATCTATCTATCTGTCTGTCTATCTATCTATCTACCTACCTACCTACCTACCTAACTATGTATCGATCTATCTATCTATCTATCTATCTATCTATCTATCTATCTATCTATCTATCTATCTATCTATCTATCTATCTATTTATCTATCTATCTATCTAATCAATAAATAAATCAATCAATCAATAAATCTATCTATCTATCTATGCATCTCTTGATATATTTAGGTAGTGACGTGTGTGAACACACTAGGACCATCGGGCACTTTTTTTCCTCTTTAGGAGGTTCTTTTCCCCACACTTGTATATATGCCTATTGCCCGAATGGGCTACTTATCTTTGTACATTCTCTAGCGATACATTGAGTATTGTGTGTTGTGCTACAAGCTTCTTCTCCTTCCTTGTGCTATTTGAGTGCTTCTAGAGATGTCTATCTCCAACAGTTGGTACCAAAGCAGGTCCTCGCTTCATCTAGGGCACCATCCACACTGCTCCGATTGCAGTCTCAAAATCGCACAAATTTTGTTGAGCATACATAGCTCGTTTTGGCCTCTAAGTGCACTATCATAGTCCTTGTGCAGACTATTTTGTCATTTTGAGCCAAAGGTATATACTAGTTTTTGTTCGCCAGTATAAGCATCTCAAAGTATGCTACAGGTCTAGCAAAATTCATCTAAGCAGTTTTGTTCAACTTTTTGAGATACAATTAATTTTTTGCATCAAGGTATTTTTAGTCACCAGCTATGGCTGAAAGCAGTGATGTATTCTATATGTTGGCTGTTGAGGATAAGTTGGATGGTACCAACTACCGGTTATGGGCATCTATGATGTGATATGTATTGGTTGCGAAAGGACTACGGAACATTATGCAAGGTGTTGAAAAACATCCTATCATACCTACAACTGTTAAAACAGCAGGTACAGAAGATAAGGTAGAAGGTGTCGAAGATGATGATATTCTGCATATTCGTGTTTGTGTTGTGGTTTCTACTACACCTACTATAGAGCAAATTCATTGAGATCGGTTGATGATGAAAGGCAATCCGAATGCCTTATCATTTGAGGAGTTAGTCTCTGCTCTGTTGTAGGAAGATCACTCCAGGCAGAACAGGTCCATTATGCGTGTTGCAGATCAAGCTTTCCTGGCTAGTGAGGAGGGCAAAGGAAAATGGAGCTCTTCTACTAGTAAGCAGAAATCTGCAAATACTGCACATTCGAAGAACCAGGATAAAGATGAGAAGAAATCAGAAAAGCAGAAATTGTTTTGCAAGTACTGTAAAGGGAATGATTATATCATAAAGAACTATCCAAAATTGGCTGCAAAAGAGGCAAAGCAAAAGGAGGCTGGAATGGTTGTTGTAGAAGCCTCTACACCAAAAACAGAGTCTGCTAATCTTGTGCAGGAAGAAGAATGGGTGTTTACTACTGTTTGCAATTTTGACCCATCTTCTCATGAGCAGTGCATGTCTGCAGTGGACTCAGATGTTTGGTACTTTGACAGTGGGGCGACCAAACATATTACCTCGCAGCGCAGTTTTTTCTCTTCACTCGAGCCTGGCCCTACAGGGAATACTATTACATGCGCCAACAACTCCTCTTATCCTGTTATGGGAGTTGGTAAGATCATTTTGACTACTGTTGATGGTAGTTCTTTCACTTTTTCAGATGCTTTATTTATGCAAGGGATAAAAAAGAACCTGTTATCAGTTTCTGCATTAGCCAAGATTGGCTTGGTTGTGAAATTTGTTGATGATAGATGTATAGTTCATGATCTATCAAATGACGATGTTATTATTGCTTCTGGCATTTTATGTCGTGGGCTGTATAAGCTCATAGACTATGAAAGATGTGTGAATGATTCAGCATGTGGAGTTCATGATTCTCAAGCTATGTCAGATGCAAAGCTTTGGCATGCACGCTTTGGTCATCTGAATTTTGCTAGTTTGCTACGCCTGCGAAAATCTGATATGGTGTCTTCTTTGCCCAAGCTTGAGGTACCTGGAAAACATGTTTGTGAAGGCTGTATTTTGGGCAAAATGCAGCATTCCTCCTTTCCAAAAGATGGTTCAATTCGGGCTACACAGAAATTGCAGCTTGTACATAGTGATGTATGTGGTCCTATGCAGAGACCTTCTTTTGGGAACTATCTTTACTTCGTGACTTTCATCGATGATTTTTCTAGGCATGCATAGGTATATCCATTGAAGGCAAAGTCGACAGTGTTCATGTGCTTCAAACAATTTTTGGTTTTGGCTGAAAATCTGTTAGCATGTAAAATGGGCACCCTCCGTTCTAATCGAGGGGGGGAATATATGTCTTCTGATTTTAATGCATTTCTGGCTGAACGTGGGATAAAACACCAGTATATAGTGCTGTATACAACTCAACAAAAGGGAGTTGCTGAACAGAAGAACAGGTCAGTCATGGAGATGGCAAGGTGTATGGTCAAGAGTCAGGCTTTACCACATAGTTTCTGGCTTGAGGCTGTCATGTGTGCAGCATATGTACTTAACAAGTATCCCACTAAAGCGCTGCAATCTATCACTCCATATGAGGCTTGGCATGACCGCAAGCCACTGTTGCTCATCTGCGTGTTTTTGGTT
>CM035415.1:171323750-171463750 GCA_020310875.1 Ceratopteris richardii
ACAAAATCAGTGGTGTGCTGCCATGGTGCAAGCGTTGCCATCGATGGATCAAAGATTTAGCTCACTTGTTCTTCGATTGCCCCAAGTCCCGTGTTATTTGGCATCATGTGACCTGAGTATTGAGACTCACGAACCAAATCAATTGGCAACAGGTGCTTCTGGGTGAGGCGGTCAGGTGCTCATCGAGGTTGTGGAATGCCATCAGGGGTGAGACTCTTTGGAAGATTTGGACGGAGCGATGTGCTATCAATTTTGGCCAAACTCCTAAGGAATGGTCGATCGAGAAATCCTTGTTTCTTCTAGGTAAAAGAATCTCCCGAGATAAGAGATCTCCACCATTTAGACACCAGTGTATTTATCTCCTCCAAAACAACAAGTTAAAACCCAAATGGGTCCCACATGAGGGTGATGATAGATTTATCTGCCTCATTTGTAATGCCCTCTAGCTTGACCCCTGCATTGTGGGATTTGGGGGGTTCCATGGGCACTAGTCCCATTCACTTGTAAGTTTTCTCTTTTCTTTTAATCAAAGTCCGGGAGAATAGGCTAAGGCCAAACTTCCTTTTATTTAAAAAAAAAAAGATTTCGTTCACTTGTTCTTCGATTGCCCCAAGTCCGAGGTCATCTGGCATCATGTGATGCAGGTATTGAGACTTAAGAACCAAATCAATTGGCAACAAGCGTTGTTGGGAGAGGCAGTTGGCTGCTCAACAAGACTGTGGAATGCCATCAGAGGTGAGAATCTTTGGAAGATTTGGAGGGAGCGATGTGCGGTCAATTTTGGCCAAACTCCTAAGGAATGGTCGGTCGAGAAATCCTTGTTTCTTCTTGGTAAAAGAATCTCCCGAGATAAGAGATCTCCACCATTTGGACATCACTGTATTTATCTCCTAAAAAACAACAAGTTGAAACCCAAATGGGTCCCACATGAGGGAGATGATAGATTTATCCGCCTCATTTGTAATGCCCTCTAACTTGCCATACTCCTCCCCTGCAATTGGGATTTGGGGGGTCCCATGGGCACTAGTCCCATTCACTTGTAACTTTTCTTTTTTATTTTAATTAAAGTCCGGGAGAATAGGCTAAAGCTGAACTTCCTTTTATTAAAAAAAAAATATTTGTGAGAACATCGTGACCGACGGGTTTGTTGTCAATCGTGTTCCCTATCCATCACGACCGATGGAGTTTCTGCTTATCTGAGTCACGTTCCCTATCCATCGTGACCGATGGGTTTGTTTTCAGTCACGTTCCCTATCCATCGCGACTGAAGGAGAAGCGATCTTTCAGGAGGAATTTGCGGGAGTTAAGAAGGGCATCGGGTTGCTTATCCGTCGTGATTGATGGCTAGAGATTTCTGCAAGCGAACTAAGCGAGAACTAGAGGCAGTGCATTTTGAGGCACACGATTGATTGGGAACCGAACCCGCAAGCTCCAACTATCCATCGCCAACTCTCTAGAGCAATTGAGGGGGTCATCGCCACTGATTGGGTCCGACTGTTTGGGGCACCGTGACTGTTTGGGTCCGGCGTGCACGACTGAGGGGATCGACGATTGACTAGGGCCTGGCATCTCGATCGCTGTGCCATCTTGTGGAATTCGCGTGTGAACTAATATGTGGAATTTTTAAAAGGAATTAAGCTAAATTCCAAAGGCACGGTGGGAGTCGATTGGTTGGCGATCGGGTTGCAATCGTGAGCTTGCCCATTCAAAAAATTAATGCTTTATTTCAAGGATCGACAGAAGGGAAACTCTTTATTTCTTGAGGTTATTCATAGATCTATTAGGAGCATTGAAAACTTCAAGTTTAATGGGATCAACGAACAAAATAGAAATTCGTCAAGCAATGAGAACAATGAGCATTGAATAAAGTGGTAGTGTATTAGATCAATTTCACGGGCATACATCATTCATGCATGACTAGATGTGTGTCTATTGCAAGGAGGGATGACTCTGTTTAGTATGAAGTTAAGACATCAATTTTGTTAGCTTTTGAGTGTTCTTGCTTTGATGTCGACCTTGTTTCCCTCACTAGTCCTCAACAATGTGGTTCCCCTCGAGTCCGAGTGCCCCATTGAGATGGATTCCCTCCCATCGGACATCGCACCTCCATTGATCTCGTTGTGCAAGGAGCCTCTGGTGGCAAAGCAAGAAGAACTGATGAAAACTTGCCTGATCGATCAAGTATTTGGCCCTAGGCCCCCTAGAAAATGTGAGAATTTGGTTGTGCAAGGAGTATTCCCGCATGGTCTAATTGTGTGCAAATGTCAATTCCTATCGATGAATCACCTGCTTCTAGTGTTTGAGAATCAAGAGATGGCCTTCCAACCCCTGCAAGCCAGTTCTTGGCAAGTGGGCCGATCCACCTTATGTCTATTTAAGTGGACCCCTAAATTTGTTCCAAACAATTCAAAGCCTCTTTGTTACCCACTATGGGTGGAGCTTCCCAATCTGTCATACTTCTTGTATGGATTTCTTCGAGAAATTGTTTCACCGATCGGTTGCCCAATGGGGGGTTATTCTACGGTGGAGCTCAATATTCTTTCAACGCATGATGGCACCCACAAACTGCATTGAAACGGACTTGAACTAGGTCCTCCCCTTGAAGATCTCCATAAACTGTGGAGATGGTAAGATCTAGGTACAGGAGGTTACTTACAAGAATTTTCCCAATGCGTGCTTCCGTTTTCGGAACCAAGGTCATATGATCAAAGATTTCCCCTTGAAGCAAAGTACCAATAAAAACAAGATCAAACTAGATGGGGCCCGAGATCCTTTCCCTCAAGATGGTACTTGGGGTCATCCCCCTCCGATGGAGGAAGAAGAGGGCACTTTTGTTGCACAGATGGATCAGAAGGATTCACCAAAGTAAGACGTAGGAGGAAAGTTAGCCCTCAAAGATCAGTAGCAAGGAATGTTACGACCATTGCTCCTTAGAGCAACATTTGATGTAACCTAGAAAAGGAGATTAATGAGGTCGACCTCCCTGGGGATAACCATTTTGAAGAAGAGCCTACTGATAATTCCCTTGGGTGATCTACTAGCAAAGAAGACAACCAGGAAGGTTACACCAGGAGTAAAGAGGAAGGCTTCACTATTAGCAATGAAGATAACCCTGATAGTGAAAGCTCCTTCCTTGGTCCTACTCTTCCAGTTTGCATGTCAAGCTTACCGCAACAAAATTCAAAGATTAAAGGGAAACAATCGTGGGGCATGCCTTGGAAGAGCCCCCACAAGAGTAGGATCCTAAGTCAAGAAGCTTGAAGGAAAAATGAAGATCACAAGAGAAAAAACAGGTCCCTCCCCTCAAAGAGGGCAACCATCAATAATGAAAATCACATCGCTAAACGTTAGGGGTTTATCTGACCGCTCAACAGTGAGGATTCTTCCTCAATGGTTCAGAGACAAGTGCCTCAACCCTGACTTTATCTGCTTACAAGAGATTAAAATCGACACAAAGGATCTTTAGAAACGGCTTAAATGCATTTCTCTGAACCACCCTTGGTTCTCCACTTCGCACCCTAGGGAGCAAGGGGTGCTGCTATTCCTATTAGTCACTCTTGGTCTAGCAAATTGACCTCGACTTCATGAAATAGAAGAGTGAGGTGTTTACTCACTTTGAGAATTTTAAGGCAATGGTGGAAAAGCACACCAAGAAGTTTATGTGCACATTGAGATCTGATGGAGGTTAATACATGTCAAATGAGTTCAGTAGCTTTCTAAAAAGTCATGGAATTGGACAACAATTTTCATTCAGATACACACTACAAAAAATTGGCATTGCTGAATGCGAAAATAGAGATATTACAGAAATAGCAAGAGCCTTGATGGCAAAGAAAAACATGCCTAGTTGTTATTGGGCAAAAGCTATGCATACTCATTTATACATCATGAATAGACCCTCACTCCTATTCTATATCATGTTGATATATTTCAGTAGTGATGCGTGTGAACACACTTAGGAGTCTCGAGGCACATTCTTTCCTCCTTAGGAGGTTTTTTCCCTCGACTTGTATATACACCTATAAGCCTAAGAGGTTACTTAGGTTCGTACATTCACTTGGTAATTGATTCAGCTTTTTGCGTTGTGCTCAAAGCTTTTTCTTCTTCCTTGCACTATTGG
Source organism: Ceratopteris richardii (assembly GCA_020310875.1). NCBI lineage: Eukaryota > Viridiplantae > Streptophyta > Polypodiopsida > Polypodiales > Pteridaceae > Ceratopteris > Ceratopteris richardii. Next base: position 171,327,871 of record CM035415.1, read on the forward strand.
AAGCCTTGCCTGATTGATCTTTTAAATGGATGGGCTCAGAGAGCTTACCGTTGATATTTATTCTGGTCGATGTGTTTCCAAGAAGAGTGGAAACCATCTTCGTGAATTTTTGGCTGCATCCAAGATCTTTCAATGATTGAAGAATAAAGTCCCATTCCAATCTGTCATAAGCTTTGTCGAAGTCAATCTTAATGAATATGAGATCTTGTGGAGACGACTCAGCAAATGCAAGGCCTTCCCAAATGTCGACAATTGCTTCAAGTATAGATCTTCCTTTGATAAAGCCTTTCTGGTCCTCACAAAGCCATGACTTTAAATGACAAGAGATTCTGTTGGCGATCACTTTTGCAATTATCTTGTATCCTATTTGGAGCATGGTAATCGGTCGCCAGTTTTCAATTTTGTTCTTATCTCCCCTTTTGTGGATTAACTTGATGAATCCATTATTAAGACCCTTAGGGAGGGCATCGAAGGAAAGAGCCTCTTGCCACACCAGACGCAGTGGGGTGGCCACCTCATGTTTGAAGGACTTAAAAAACTCGTTGGTGAGGCCATCAAGACCCGGGCTTTTCCCATTGGGAAGAGCATCAATAACCTCGATAATTTCATTCTCGGAAATGTTAGCATCCAACAGAGAAATCATGTTCAGTGGGATTCTAGATTGAGCAACCCTAGAGATGGTTTCCATGGAGTCACGCCTGTGCGGCGAAAGAGGATCAGAGACCCCGAGAAGATGGGTAAAGTGCTCGACGATGATAGATCTATTCTCAACTTCCGTGCTACATTCGATTCCATTGTTATCGACCAATAAGGGGATGGATTCCCTAGCTTGTTTCCTTTTGAGGATGTTACACATCTCTTTCAATGGTTTGTCACCCTTGCCCGCCCACCAATCTTTGAAGAATATTTGAAGATTTTTCCTTTGAACCTCCTCCTCTAATCTAAGTCTTCCCCTGATTTTCAAAAGACCTTGCTGGCATTGTAAGTTACCTTTGTTCACCTCTTCTTCAAGCTGTGAGAGCCTCTAGTACACCGTTTCTCTTCTTTTTTTTCGGATATCTCTTATAGCCTTTTGAGTCTTGATCAGAATTTTTCGCGTCCTTTCCACCGTGCTTCTCCAGCACTTAGCCGGTTCATTACAGTAGGCAAAGGCTTCCTCCCACACTATAGAAATTTCTTGGTGGATAGAGGGGAGGGAAAACGATGTCTGACAAGCATGAAACCAAGGGGCTTTCTAGAGCATGGGAATCGGTTTGAAAGATAGAGTAATCGAGTAGTGGTCTGAGATAGTCAGGTCCATGTGTTAGGAAATCGACGGAATACCCCACTGGAGGATGGTGTTTTGATCGATGTAACATCTATCGAGTCTTGCTTTCCTCAAAGAGTCCCCCAATTGGAGATTTGACCACGAGAACCCCTTCATGGCTTTCACCTCGACCAGGTCGAGGTGGAGCTTGATTTTGTCCCATGTCTCTTTCTCCTGGCCGTCAATAATTTTTCCCTTGTTATTCCATCGGTCCTCAGGAAACTCAACCATGTTGAAGTCCCCACAAATCAGAACATTATGTGAGAGGGAGTCGAGGGAAGCCCAAGTATCAATTTGATCCGCTTCTTCATTAGGGGCATAAATTGAGACCACTGTGAACTGAAAAGGGAACCCGATAGAGGCAGCAATCCAAAGATGATTTTGATCTTCAAAAGTTGAGGTCACACTGGAAGACAAGGAGTGAATAATACCGATCGCAGCACCCCCTGCCCCCCTAGGGTGAGAAGTGGAGAACCAAAGGTGGTTTGGAGAAACGCATTTAAGCCGTTTCTGGAGATCCTCTCCGTCGATTTTAATCTCTTGTAAGCAGATAAACTCTGGGTTGAGGCACTTGTCTTTAAACCACTGGTCAAGAATCCCTGCTCTTGATGGGTCGGACAAGCCCCTGACGTTTAGTGATGTGAATTTCATTATTGATGGTTGCCCTCTTTGAGGGGAGGGACCCGATCTTTTTTCTTCTTGCGATCTTCTTTTTTCCTCCCAACTTCTTGATCATGAGCAGACTTTGACACACTTTTTCCAGTGAAATCACTCCATTAGTTCAATGCTTCATCACTAGAGTGCTGCAACGTTAGATCAACTCTTTGATTTGTTTCTAGAAACCAACACTACAAGAGATCGATGGTATACCGAGGTTTTTACTGAGGAAAATGAATGCGGCTTTATTTTCCGCGACGCCGATGTGAAGGTCTGTTTGCACGTCGGTACCAAAGAGTCGGTATAGGCGTTGGTATAGGCGTTGGTATATGCGTCAGTATATACATCGGTATATGCGTCGGTATAAACATCGGTATATGTGTCGGTAATCGGCTTCTGATGCATCGCCCTGGGTGTACCGACGGTTATTCCGATGACACTACTGGGAGTACTGTCGCGTATACCGACGACCATACCTGCAAAATTTTTTTTGGGTAGAGTGTTTTGTCTTTTGCTACAACAACATTACCATGATGTTGCTGAACAAAAGACAATACACTCTACCCAAAAAAAACCAAGTACATGTGATGTGTACTCTAATGACAACCGAAATATGATTTCATGAAACAGAGTATTATTGTACACAAAAGAGATAATCAGAATGAACAATGAACCATGTACAAAAGAAGTTATATATTTCAATAATGAAGCATGTACAAGACTGTGGCAAACCACTGTCATATATGATGCTTTTACAAAATGTGGCAAAGCAATGTATTGCCATATGGAAGTCAAATATAAAATATTGGTCTTCCATTGCCATACACATGCAAAGAACGTTCCATATCAATAGTCCTGCAACAAAGAACATTAATGGAATGAGATAAATTCACATGAAAATTACAAACAAGTAAAAACCAAGTTTATAAAGTAATTACCTCATCGCAAACGCTCCCATGAAACTACCGCACCGCGTCCCTCCAAGTCCTGCAATAGTGCAGTCAACCCATGACTATATCCATAAGACTCCTCCGTTCGTGTTGGAGGACGACCCATTGCCAGATCCTGAAACAAATATAAAAAGATTAGAGAAATATATATGAGAAATTTAACACAAATAAATTCAATAAATGAAATGGTACTTACAAACTCATGACGCATTGTGTCATATCCGTCGCTGCCCAAATGTGATGGTCCAATCGTGTCTAGACGTGTGGCTGCGGCATTTCGCTGTTGGTGATATCGATCAGGAGTCTGCTGCTGCTCATCACGAATCATGCCCCACTCCTCAGCATCTAACCACACAGGCTTTGGTAAGCCTTCTCTGAATGCATCACGATCCTCGGATCGTCGATGTGACATGACCTCACGTGCGGTGTGTAGAATCCACTCTAAACGGACAATCGACTGTCCATCGGCTGGTCGGAACTCCTGGTAAATCGTCTGTGTGATATAATTCTTCCGATCTTTATCCTATTCACTCCATTTCAGCATGATGGAGTGTCCAAATTGGATGGAGCAAAGTTGTCGTCTATTGCTTCATCTTCTCGAACAATGACCTCTTCTTCTATGACCTCTTCTTCTCGAACAATGATCTCTTCCTCCTCCACTATCGAATGAATCTCTGAGTCCACTAGAGATGGACTTTCTTCTATATCTATGTTTTCAAAAAATTATCTAATACGTGGAGGGACTTATAAAAAAAAAAGCCACTTTGGGTCTTTTGAATCTGGTATAAAAACAACTTGCTCACAGTGTTCGAGAAGTACAAATGTATCCCTTTCATCTGTCCATAATCTTGTGGAGTCGACTTGAAGCAAACCGCTCTTATCTCGTCCCACTGTTGCGTTTCTTCCAGAGGTGACTACTTTGAATCATTTCACGTCAAAAACAAAGTAATCAAACTTTCTAAAAGATAGTTTCAAGATTTCTTGAATCACACCACAATAATCTAACGCGCCTTCTAGAGCATTATCATCTGTTGCACTCGCTCTACTTTTTTGCAAAAAATTCACCATCACTCTACTATCAAAAGTAGACCGGTTTTGATCGATTCGTGCGATTCGAAAGTGTCGTCCATGAGACCATAGTGCACCGTATTTAATATACTCCCAATCACATCCTTTTGCGAGTTCTTCTTCTTCTTCAGAGATATCTTCACCCGATGCCTTTGCTTGTGAAACCACTGCATCTAGCCATCTGCTCGTTGGAAAAGGTGGGAGAGGTCAAAGATTTTCTGGAAGAGGTAAAAATCGAGTGGAACAATTTCTTGGAAACTGAGCTCTTGCCTTTGCGTTAGTTTCCTTGGCAAGTTCATACCTTTCTAACCACTTTTGCATAGGCTCAGAGTTAACTATGCAAAACTTCATTGCCTTCTCTCTGAAAGCTGCATCCATTTTTCTTTGCAATCCTTTACCTTGTGGTTCATCGCCTACGAGACGAACATCTTCATCATCGCTCCATAAGCGAGGCATTTCGAGATCCGATATACATAGAAACTCAGTTATGAATACAAGAGATTCTTGTAGAAGCCATCCCTCTACCATGCTACCCTCTGGACCTGCTCTCTATTGAACAAACCCTTTTAATGTCTTCATAAAGCGCTCTAAGAAGAACATCCATCGACTATGGATAGTTCCTGCTATTGCAACTTCATCTACTACATGAACCAATAAATGAAGTTGAATAGTCATAATACTTGTGGAAAAGTATTTCTCTACCATACAAACAACCTCGATAGCATTGAGTTTCACACTCTCTATGCTATCTCTATTTATCTCTTTAGAAGATATCCAGCATACTAAAGAACTAATTTTATAAATGGTTTTTCGTACATCCTCTGAAAGACAATCTTTTAGGGCTACAGGGAGCTCAAACTGTAAAAACTTGTGCCAATCATGAGACTTGAGTCCTGCAAGATCGTCGTTTCGTGTGAAAATAGTCTTTAGACATCTCATGCATCCAGTAGGTGTACGAAACTCTGAAATTGTTTTCCTCACTTGTTGCTCTTCCATCCTGCGAAGCACCCAAGGAACTCTTGGTAACGATACTGTTCAGTTGGGCTTAGTAATTGCCCGCAACTCTTGCATACGACCTTGCTCTTCTAAGTTGTCCCTTTGTGCTTTGCTTTCTTTCTTTCCGATCAAAGTTTTCCAAAGCATCTCTCCCACATTCTTGAAAATATGCGTCGGGTCTACCAAATGATTGATCACCAATTCACTCCAATAAGGGAGTTCATGAAAAATGGACAACCGGGGAACCTTTGCGGGGATTGCTTTGCCTATAACGTCTTCTCTAAATCTATTTGCTCCACACTTTGGACATACGTGGAGATGCTCATACTCATTCCGAAAGAGAATGCAATCATTCGGACAAGCATGAATTTTAGTATAATCCATTCCAATGGACTGTAAAAGTTTTTTCGCATCTCCACGTGTTGGAGGCATGTCATTGCCCTCTGGCAAAATTTGATCTTTAAGAAGCCTGCAATAAGCAATTAAAATGATATTAGTAAATGAAGTTATTGTGATACAACAATGAAAGCCAATTTGTTCTCCACTTACCTGAACAATTCAGTGACACTACTATCTGACCATCCATAAATGGATTGCAGATTGAGCATCGCGAGTGAAGCGCGTAGTACAGATATCTTTGCTCTATTGTAAAGTGGTAAAAGAGCTAATCTTTGCATGTTTTCATATTCTTCATCAACTTCTGATCGTGGAATTTCTGTTGTGTCCATGAAACTCTCGACACCTTCTTCACCATCATGATCTTCGTCCATCTCATAAAATGCTTCAAGCATCTCTTCCATATGTTCATTCTGTGTAATATTATTAGTGCTTGCTTCTACGTTTAAGTCCATTTTTGCTCTCTTTTGTCCACGAGAGGTTATCGGTGCAATGTCGTTTGGGTCCATCTGCTCACCTGGGGGACCATGCGAATGATAGCGTAGGTTTTCCAGTCGACTCCTATCAAAGGATCCATACTCTCTAACATGTGCAGTACAAATCCGTCGTTTTCGATAAGTTTGATACTTGCGCTGTGTGCAAGGACATGCCATTCTCTCTTCAAGATCCAAAGAAGCCATCTGCTATAGTATGGACATTTTAGAACATTTTAGAACATTTGTTTTTTTATTAAAACTAAAAATCTAACTCTTAAAGACCTAAATACTTAAATACCTAAAAAAACTTAAAACCCTAGTTTTAAAACCCTAGTTTTAAAACCCTAATCTATATAGCTATCCTATTTTATCTATATATTCGGATTTTTTCTTGATTGATCCTATATATATATATATATATATATATATATATATATATATATATATTTATTCAGACTTTTTTCCTCTTAATTAAGTTATATGTATGCCTAAATCCTAAAACCCTAATTTTAAAGATCTAGACCTAAATTATGTATATTTCTATACACATGTGTATATACATGTATATATGTATTATATGTGTATGTGTATGTGTGTATATATGTTATGTACGTGTTAAAATCCTAAAACCCTAATCCAAATGACCTAGAACTAAAACATGTATATATATGTATGCATGTGTATATATATGTGTATATGTATATATATGTGAATATAGATAGGTATATAAGTATGTGTGTTTGTGTATAGTATATATATTCACTCTATTTAAAATGATTAAATTTAAACCTATTTTTATATATTTAATCATATATATTTCATTTATTTATTTAAAATACTAGTTCTTGTCATATTTTATTATCTATATAATTACCCTATCTTATATATATATTTATTTATATATTCAGATTTTTTCTTTACTTAACTATATTTAATTATATATATTTAATTAAATAGTTTAAAACACTAATTATTTTTATATTTATTTATGTATATAATTATCTTATTTTATATATATATTTATTTATATTTTCAGATTTTTTTTCTTACATAATCCTATTTTTATATATTTAATTTTATATATGTAATTATAAATATTTAATCAAATTATTTAAAACACTAGTTTTTTTTATATTTATTTATGTATATAATTATCTTATTTATATATAAATTTATTTATATATTCAGATTTTTTTTTCTTACGTAATCCTACTTTTATTTATTTAATTTTATATATTTAACTATATATATTTAATTAAATTATTTAAAACACTAGTTCCTTTTATATTTATTTATGTATATAATTATCTAATTTTATATATATATTTATTTATATATTCAGATTTTTTTTCCTTACGTAATCCTATTTTCATATATTTAATTTTATATATTTAACTATAAATATTTAATTAAATTATTTATAACACAAGTTCTTTTTATATTTATTTATGTATATAATTATCTTATTATATATATATTTATTTATTTATATATTGAGATTTGTTTCCTTACATAATCCTTTTTTTATATATTTAATTTTATATATTTAATTTTATATATTTAATTAAAACCCTAATCTTAAAATTCTAGATCTGAAATACTAAACCCTAAAACCCTAATCTTAAATATGTAGACCTAAAATATGTATATTTCTGTATACATGTGTATATACATGTATATATGTATTACATGTGCATGTGTATGTGTGCATATATCTTATGTAGGTGTTATAAACCTAAAACCCTAATCTTAAAGATTTAAATCTAAAATATGTATATTTTTGTATGCATGTGTATCTACATGTATGTATGTATTATATGTATATGTGTGTTTGTGTATATATGTTATCTACGTATTAAAATCCTAAAACTTTAATCAGAAAGACTTAGACTTAAATCTAAAATACTAAACCCAAAAACCCTAATCTTAAATATCTAAACCTAAAATATGTATATTTCTGTATACATGTGTATATACATGTATATATGTATTATATGTGCATGTGTATGTGTGCATATATGTTATGTAGGTGTTATAACCCTAAAACCCTAAATTTAAAGATTTAAATCTAAAATATGTATATTTTTGTATGCATGTGTATCTACATGTATGTATGTATTATATGTATATGTGTGCTTGTGTATATATGTTATCTACGTATTAAAAATCCTAAAACCCTAATCAGAAAGACTTAGACTTAAATCTGAAATACTAAACCCTAAAACCCTAATCTTAAATATCTAGACCTAAAATATGTATATTTCTGTATACATGTGTATATACATGTATATATGTATTACATGTGTATGTGTATGTGTGCATATATGTTATGTAGGTGTTATAACCCTAAAACCCTAATCTTAAAGATTTAAATCTAAAATATACATGTGTATCTACATGTATGTATGTATTATATGTATATGTGTGTTTGTGTATATATGTTATCTACATATTAAAATCCTAAAACCCTAATCAGAAAAACTTAGACTTAAATCTGAAATACTAAACCCTAAAACCCTAATCTTAAATATCTAGACCTAAAATATGTATATTTCTGTATACATGTGTATATACATGTATATATGTATTACATGTGCATGTGTATGTATGCATATATGTTATGTAGGTGTTAAAATCCTAAAAACCTAATCTTAAATATTTAACCATTAAACCCCAATCCTATTTTTATATATTTGATGTTAAAAAAAAACTTCAAAATAAAAGTAGGATTATATGTGTGTATGTATGCATGTGTGTATATATGTGTGTGTATGTATGCATGTGTACATGTGTGTATGTATTATATGTATATGTGTGTTTGTGTATATATGTTATCTACATATTAAAATCCTAAAACCCTAATCAGAAAGACTTAGACTTAAATCTGAAATACAAAACCCTAAAACCCTAATCTTAAATATCTAGACCTAAAATATGTATATTTCTATATACATGTGTATATACATGTATATATGTATTATATGTGCATGTGTATGTGTGCATATATGTTATGTAGGTGTTAAAACCCTAAAACCCTAATCTTAAATATTTAACCCTAAAACCCTAATCCTATTTTTATATATTTGATGTAAAAAAAACTTCAAAATAAAAATAGGATTATATGTGTGTATGTATGCATGTGTGTATATATGTGTGTGTATGTATGCATGTGTACATGTGTGTGTGTATGTATACATGTGTATACATTGTTGGTGCATTTTGCCCAAGCCTACATGCTTGATATGCTTGATATTATCCTCATTTGTAAGTCACATGAGTAGTCATGTGAACACCTCTTGTAAAAGAGTACATTTTATCTCTTGTAAATGGAAAAAGAAAAAAGTAAAAGGATGGCTTACCTCATCCATGATGTAAAAGCAAATTCGTGGCTCCAACTACCAAAATCACGAATTTTTGAGCTGAGGGAATCTCTCCTAACTTTGGGGATCACTTTTAGGTGGAGCCATTCGAATTCGAATTCAAAACTCCCTCCAAGAATTGCTATAAAAGGAGCAAGAAGGAAGAGGCGATTAGCAAGCCTTGTACGTGACCACTTCATGTCATTTTGTAGAGATTGAAGAGCTTACTCCATAGCTCTATCATTCTACTCCCATTGTGCAAAGATTCATTGCCAATGTGGTTGTAATCATATGTGAATCTATACATTTATTATCATCTACCTCTCTGTTTTGTTCTCTGCTATACTCACTCAGAGCAGTAACTTCAGAAGGTCATATCTCGAGTTTTACTGAACCTTTTTCAGTGTTTTAAAGTGCGTTGGATAGCTCTCACTGTCTAGTTTCTACCTATAAATGTTCAAGGTCATTGGATTTATACTTTTGGAGATATCTGCATTTTACTGCTTACTGGTCTATCTCTGCAGAGCCCCGAGAATTGTGGGAATGTTCCAGAACTTGATGAAACTTGTTCTCAGTGCTCAGTCCATCATTTGAAGTGTTTTAACTTGGAATAGGAAGCTTGCTAAGTCTATTTGCTATGCCCAAAAGGAATTTTTCTAATTCCATCCAGGTTGAGAGCACTGTTCATTTTTTCCAGCAGGTGTATGTCCAAAAATAGCAAGTTTTGGGAGCTAGTCATTTCGCAACTAGCCTGTCTTGACTTAAACTTTTGGGATACATGTTCCAAAGTACTTGGCTGATATTTTGGTGGATTTAGTAAGCTCAAAGGGTCTACTAATCAACTCTGAAGTCTCAGTTGGCTGGTGTGAAGCTGGTTGTAGCGGCACCTACTCATCTTTGGATTGCATCCACCATCTCTCTTCACATACATGTGTGTGTATGTGTATGTGTGTGTACGTAGGCATGCATGTGTGTGCATGTGTGTGTACGTGTGTGTATCTATGCATGCATGTATGTGTATGTGTGTGTATGTGTATGCATGTGTATACATGTGTGTGTATGTATACATGCATGTGTGTATATGTGTGTATGTATGCATGTGTGTATATATGTGTGTATGCATGCATGCCGATATATGTGTGTGTATGTATGCATGCATGTGTGTATGTGTGTATATATGCGTGTGTGTGTATGTATGTGTGTATATGTGTGTGTGTATGTGTATGTATGCATATGTGTATATATGTGTGTGTATGTATGTGTGTATGCATGTGTGTGCATGTATGCATGTGTTTAAATTTATGTGTGTGTGTGTATGCATGCATATGTGTATATGTGTGTGTGTATGTAAGCATGCATGTGTGTATAGGTGTGTGTATGTAAGCATGCATGTGTGTACATGTATGTGTGTATGTATGCATGTGTAAATTAATGTGTATCTTCCTTTCTCTTCTCTCTCTCTTTCTTTCTCTCTCTCTCTCTCTCTCTCTGTCTCTCTCTCTCTCTCTTTCTCTCTCTTTCTCTCTCTCTCTCTCCTTCTCTCTCTATCAATAGCGAATAAAAGAATCACTTACAAGTATGTCCCTCTTTGAATCGTTGTCGTCAAAGCATAATGTAGGTCGTCTTTCGTCCAATTCCAAACAATCGACGCCAAAGAACTTCTGCAAAATCAACAAAAAGAGAGATTAGAAACCTTAAAGCATAGAGAAACGCAAATGCTAACAGTACGCGCAGCACTTACCAAGATGTGAGATCTACGCCGAGAGAGAGTGTGTGTGTGTAGAGAGAGAGATCCGTGTGTGTGTGTGTGCACAAGACAATGTAGGTTCGCGCACGCAAGTTCGATAGTAGACCGACATTACTCAAACATGCGCAGAAATGCGAAGTTTTGCTCTCGGGTTCGCGGTATGTTTAAAACTCGTCGCCGGCATAGGCGCCATTAAGGACGTCCGTATACGCGTCGATAGTTGCCAGTAAATACCGACGCTTATACCGACGCTCATACCGACGCCTATACTGACGCCTATACCGATGCTTATACTGACGACTGCGGGCCACACTGACGATCCGTTTAAAACAGTCATACTGACGGTCACTTGACCGTCGGTATCTCTTAGTGAGATTTTCCGAGGGCTATACCGATGCCGACTATGACCATCGGTAAATGCAGCGTCGGTATGCCCCTCATATGTTGTAGTGAAAAATTATTGATATAAAGCCATCAAACTCTCCTCAACAAGTATTGACAAGACAAACTTTTGCTATGGTTTCTCCAACAGCAATGCCTAAGAATTCCCATTAAGGATTATTGAAACTTGTGCATTAATCCCACACGGGGCGGTGAAAAAAATGTGATTGGGGTATCTATCATTAAAATGAACCATAACAATGGGTGATGTATTGCATGAATTCAGCTCTTGTAACTAAAAATTCAATTGATCTACATAAATGTTAGTTTCAAATGTAGAGATATTCTTTCATAATGTGTGGTCGACGGTCGTGCAAATGGCTGGCCACTTAAATGTGTTTCATAAACTAGTTCAGTACTACACTTTAGCTGAAGATAAAGCAATCCTCAAGATATTCATAACACCCATTTTAACTCAAGATATTCAACCCAAGGCCGTACGTTATCAGGTCTCTCTCTCTGCTTTTCTTTTATGTACATTGTGCCATCGCTAGGCACTAACTTAACATGCCTTGCTGCATCGATTTGTATCAATTACTATCCCATATACTGAATCCAAAACATATTGATCACCATAGCTTTGGCAGACACATTAAGGTCCATATCTTTCTAGTATTGGAGCTTAATCGAAAGCTTGATAAGAAGCCAAATATCCGATCATTGATTCGCTAAAACTTCAAATCTCAAGGGAGTGCCAAACAATAGGAAGATTTTGTCAGCTCCCTTAGTCCCTTATAAATTGAAAAGAGGATTGAGCTAAATCTTTAAGAGCAATCTTATCACGGTTTGCCTTGGATAAAGAGACAACGCAAGTTTCCAAACAATCCCAAAATTGTTTGAATTCACATTTCATAAAAGCACATCAATGTGATTAGCGAACATCATGAGAACAAGTCATTCAGGGCCACAAGGAAGAGAGACACTTGTAACATGACCTGAGGGGACTCGTGCATTCACCATGCAGCTAAGACCCTCTGAAGCACTAACAAATAGAAGAGGGGCCAACAGGCAACTTTGCTTGATAGATCCTTTTAGTTCAAAAAAGGAAAAGAGATTTTATCTCTAGAAGTGATCCAAGCTAAGGGGTTCCTCCAAAGGATAGAAACTACTATAGTAAATTTCTTGCAAAAACCAAGTCCTTCTAGGGATTGATGGATAAAATCCCATTTTAGACTCCCATAAGCTTTGTCAAAGTTGATCTCTGAAAAAAGAAGGTTTTGACTAGTCTCATTAACATATTCCAATCGTCTCCAAATATTGATAATGGCTTCCAAGATCAACCTCCCCTTGATGAAACCTTTTTTATCTTCTTGAATCCAAAATTGAAGGTTTTGAAGGATCACTTAATGCAAATTCAAGCATGGTTGAGTTTGCATGCAAGCATTATGTACCAAACATGAAATGTTCTATTCACGATAGGTCTTTTTCTAATCTTTTGGCATGAGATTTTATTTCTCTAGCATTTTTTGTGCATTCCAATCAGAGTAAATATAAGAAAGGTGCATATTAGAGATTTTATTTGGTTTTAGAGCTCTATATATATTTCAATAAAAAGTCTTGAATTCATTTCTTAATTTGGACTTCTTTTCTTGCATAGATAGGCATGCAATTTATTATCTAGGGTAGATAGGCAAGCAAGCTATTGAAGTCTGAATGAAGGGGAAAAACAATAATGATGATCTTGAACGATGTTTATAAATTTTTAAATGTAAAGTACGTAAGAGCACTACTATGTGCTTTTGCGCTTACATGAAAATTTCAATCCTTTCAAAGGGAATATCAAAACCAATCTAGCATCGCAACATTTTACCTTGTTGTTAATGAGTTAAATTCTAAGAGCCATTCAAATTATAATCTAGATTTGTAGTTACTTGGACAATACAAACTTGTTAGTTTTCAAGAAAACAAATTATTTCAAAGATGCGTCAGTAGATCAAAATTATCTTCAAGCCATTTAATTTTCATTCAAATAGTCCCTACTTCAGCAACAAGGACATGTCAGATATAAATGAATTTTCAAATTCATCACGTTTTTATATAATTTATAACATCATGTGATCACCATTTTCCTTCTTTTGCATTTGATTCTTCGATCACCATCATTTGCTTCGCCAAAAGAAAATGAATAGGAGGACACTACTTAGGAGGACATTTTCCTTCTTTTGCTTCGAACACTACTTAGGAGGACAACAACAACAACAACAACAACAACAACAACAACAACAACCATGAAATGGTATTAGATTGCTAGTAATGACTGAGGCGGGACTATTTTAATGATTATTGCAATGTTCTAAGGATATTTCGCATGCTTTGAGGCACATCAAGAATCCAAATGAAAATCTCATCACATATGGTAGATATTCAGTAAAAGATTGTCTCTTATTTGAATGTTACTAGCATCACAATAGATGTATGAGGTGTCATTAAGAAACAGATTGGACGTAAAAAACAAAAAGCACAACCGTGTACGAATCTTATAGAAAAAAAAAATAGATTTCACTCGGCCTACTATACATAATCAACGGCATTTGACTTTGATAATGTTTGAGTAGACTGAATGAGTGTAGAAGATGGCACGATCTTGGATTTGATGAGATATTTCTGAGTCAAGGACATTACAAGGCTATAATAGTCCACTCTTTCGACCCATAGATATCGTAATTAGATGAACTATTTCTTCTTGGTGAAACCAAAGATTTTTCTTTCTTTGGAGGATCTACAAATGCTTATAAAGTCTTATGCCGTTCTTGGGTTCTTATTTCGCCCATTAAATCTCTATGTTGCATTAAAGTTAAGTATAAAATGGCCCTTTATCTTTGTACAATTGAAGGATTTTCTAACCTCAGTTGTTCACCTTGGCTACAATATGCCGCCAAGGTGAGCTCACCTTGTCTTAAAAATTCAACCAACTTCTTCTTAGGCCATTTGAAGTCCTTGGATGGTGGAGATACTTTCTTGGTGTAGCTCTTCCTAATCTAACCTATCTCCTCACCTACTTTACATTAGCCTCACCTAATCACACTTAATCCTGCCTAGTCTAGATCTTCATGGTTTGATCTAGAAATTGTCCAAAAGCTTCAACAAGAACTCAAATAGCTAAAGATTCAAGGTTCATGATTTGGCCGTAGGATGGAGTAGTGTGAAAAGACATTTGAAAATATGATGGAAGACAGTGATAAGCTCAATAACAATAACTTGTTAATATGCTTGACTAATGCTCCAATCAGGGCCTAAATTTGACGCCCACCTCTGGGCTTCAAAAAAATACTCCTGAAGTCCAGAGATTGATTAAATGCCAACGTGGGGAGGTAATCCTTCATAGCCTTCAAACGTTGATACACTATTGCGGGTTGTCGTAGTTTCATAGAATTCATAGATTAGTTTACATATCAGCGTCTACCTTGTTTTCCATGTCATCTCTCTGATATTGGGTTCATTTCAAACTTATCTTTAGAGGGAGGGAATGACTGATATGAGGATATGGAGCAGGATGTATTGGTTTGTCTTATCGAGGAAAATACTTGATCATTATGCACTGCGGGAGGTCCTGATCGCAGTCTTTCGGTTGACACGTTCGACATCCGCCGAACTGTTTCCTCGATGTTTGGCACGTTCGGTACTAACTGTATTACAATACTTTTATTCAGGATGTTCATTTGTTTCGAACACTTTTATAATACTTATAGTAGGTCGGCGACCGATCTTCCAAGAAAAAAGACTTTAATTTGCTGAAATTAACTAAGGAAAGATACTCGAACTGAATGCGCCATCGTTCGTTGCTTCTTCAAACCCTAACATACACGCCAATTTTTGTTCATCAATATGTAGCCACTCGTGTTGCATTGTACAACCAAGTCCACAACAACAACAACTACCAAGGAGGCTTCAAAGGAAGAAGAGACTATAACAACTATATAGATGATCAAAGGGATTCTCTACTACTCATGAATATGACAGCAAGGCAAGGTAAAAATGATGAGTACCTATTTTTTATTGATTCTCGTTGCTGCAATCCTGTAGCAGGCAATGTAGCATTGTTGACTGATCTTGAAGAACCCAAAGGAAAGCATGAAGTCCAAAGAGGTGATGATACTAGGCACTCTATAAAGAAGATTGGAAATACTAAAGCATCTGATGATAACATGAATCTTCTAAGTAGGGTATTGTATGTACCAACAATAACAAAAAACCTTATCAGTGTTGGACAGATTGTTGAGAAGGGTTTATACGTTCAATTCACAAGGCATGGAGCATATGTGGAGGACCCTCAACAAGGCTTCAAGAGGATTGCAAAAGGTGAGAAATCTGGTAGACTTTTAACAATGGAAGTTGAAGGTACAAGGAATACTGCTCTCTCAAATATCTAGGGATCAGAGTATGCTCGGCATCCCAAATGTGGCCAAGCAACACATGATTTACAAATGTGGAGCATGCCAATTTGGCAAATCACATAGGCAACCATTCAACAAAGAGGATACATATATGAAGACTAGTTGGAGCTTGTGCACACAGATGCGTGGGGTCCTAGCAAAGAGCCATCAATTTCAAGCTTAAGGTATTATGTTTCATTCATAGATGACTATAGAAGGTGGATAATACTTTACTTTATGAAGCATAAAGATGAAGTCTTCACTTGTTTCAAGAAGTATTTAGCATTGCTTGAGAATCAGACAGGTAGAAGCTTGAAGAGGCTCAAATCTGATGGAGTATTTCTCACTTGAGTTTGACTTCTTACAAGAGAGAGGCATAAAGAGAGAGATTACAACAAGGTACACTCCTCAACAGAACGGAGTGGCAGAGAGAAGAAATAGAATAATAATAGAGGCTGCAAGATCAATGTTGAATGAGAAAAAACTTCCTAATTACTTCTAGGTAGAGGTTGTTTCCATATCCACTTATCTAATCAATAGGCTTCCATCCATGTCCTTGGATGGAATGACACCTTATGAGGCGTCGAATGGTAGGAGACCTTCCCTAGATCATTGTAAGATCTTTCGGTGCATTTCTTATGCACATATACCTTTATAGATTAGAGGAAAAGCTTGATCCAAAAGCTAAAATATGCATATTTATTGGCTATGAATAGAATTAGCAAGGATATAGTTTATATAATCCCACTAATAAAGGATTTACAGCTAGTAGGGATGTGGTATTTGATGAAAATAACTCTTGGTTTGAGGATGATTGGATTTTTTATCAAATTGTAGATACAAAGGAAGTTTTGCAAACCCATCACTAGTTTACGTGAAGAAGCAAGGAGATAAGACGGTATATATATGCATCTATGTGGAAGATTTGACCATCACAGGAAGTGATATTGCAGGTATTAAAGATATCAAATCAAAGCTAGGAAAGGAGTTAAAGATATCTAATCTTGGAGCACTAAATTACTTCTTAGGAATTAAGGTAATCTATGCACACAATGGCATCTTCTTGATTCAAATAAAATACTTGTTGGATGTGCTATACAGGTTTGGTATGAGTGGTTGTAAGCCACTTTCTCAGCCCATGGAGCCCAATACAAAGTTGGTTGCAGGTCAAGGAGTCATTATACAAGATATTGCACTATATAGAAGCATAATTGGTTCATTAATTTATGCAAGATATAGGAGCATAATTGGTTCATTAATTTTCATGTCACACTCAGATGGGATAGGCTACTTGAATTGACAAATGAAGTTGATTCCCATCACTCAAAGTTGGTAAAATTTGTCTTTCTAGGTCCATAATAACGTTTTGGCACCATTTTCAAGGGTCGTGCTATAAATGAAGGTCTTCTACATATGGTTGAAGCCTTGGAGATCTTGGTAACTGTAGGTCCTCTACATATGCAGATCTTGGTAAGTGCTTTGTTGAGAGGTATCACATGAGATTTCGATCCATTTCTAGAGTTTTCAACATTGTATTTATCTATGTACTTCAGTTTCTTGATCATCAAGGAGGTGAAAGAGTGGATGAAGTAAGTCTAGGAGCCATTCTTTACTACTATTTTACATTTTGTAGCTTACAATGTCCACCTCATAAAATAGAAGATGAAAAGGGAGTATTTGCAAAAATAAAGAACATGCATGGACATTATTTAAAGTTGCATTGAGAGTATAAAGCATACACTCTATTTGACTAAGAGAGAGAGATTGAGAGAGAGAAAATGAGTGAGTGTTGGAGTTAGACATCTGTGAAAGCACGTGAGTAGCACAATGATGAAGAAGAAGCTTAGAGCACAACACACAATATGAAATGTATTACCACTAGAATGTACAAAGATAAGTAAACCCGTTAGGGCTATAGGCAGATATACAAGCCTAGGGAAAAAACCTCCTAAAGAGTAAAAAAAAGTTCCCCAATGGTCCTAGTGTGTTCACACACATCACTACCTAAATATATCAACAAATCCTCCCCTGGGAGTACTCATGCGGTGAACAAGGAGTTGGCACTCATGTATAAGGAAGTGCCAAGCTATGGGGAATCAATCCACAACAGGAAGTAAGCCCAAAGCTTTGCGGAAAGCTTTAAACTTCTTCCTAGGAAGAACCTTTGTGAAAAGGTCTACAATGTTCTCCTTCATGGGCAGATATGCCAAGCTCATCTCCCTAGGAGAGAAACTCTTCTTGACATAATGATAATGCACCTCAATGTGCTTAGTGCAAGCTTGGAACATAGGGTTTCCTCACAACTGCCAATGCGCTCTCACTCTCAATTAAGATGGTGGTGGCAGAAGATTGACCAACACCCAAATCAACCATAAGGCATCTAAGCCACACACACTTAATAATTGCTATGAAAGATGCCCTATACTCAGTCTGACAACTAGAAGTGGCCATAGTAGGCTGCTTCTTGCTCAACCAAGATATGCATGAGCTACCCAGTATGAAGCAAAAACCACTAGTGGACACACGAATGTCATAGCAATTAGCCCAGTCAGAGTCAGAAAAATCATGTAAATCTGGCGATAGTGATCCTCTCTTGGGATGAAACAATCCAAGTAGTTGCATACCACTCAAGTAGTGAAAGATGCACTTAACCGCCTTCCAATTCTTGAATCCTAGGCAATGCATAAACTTGCTCATCTATGAGATAACAAACTGAATATCTGGTCGAGTAATGCATAAGTAAATCAAGCATCCAATAGCCTATTGATAGAGAACATCATCAAATGCATCTCCAACATCATGAAGACTCAATCATAAACCTATCTCCATAGGACTAGCAATAGGTTTACAGTCTTCAAGGCCAAAACACTACAATAATATGTCAACATATTTCATTTGACACAAAGCTATTCCCCCATCAACTTGCATAAACTGAAAGCCCAAATAATGATGCAAATTCCCCAAATCAGATATCTCAAATGAGGCATGCAGATCAACCTTAAAATCAGCAATATGCTTGTCATGAGGACCACTGAGCAGCATGTCATCAACATACACAACAATGATCAGAAGCACATCCTTAGCATACTTAACATATAAGGTGCTTTTAGTTGGAATGTTCTCAAAACCTTGTGCAATCAGATAGGCATGTATCTTTTCATACCAAGCACGTGGTGCTTGTTGTAAACCATATATTGCCTTCTTTAACCTGCACACCTTGTTTTCATGCCCTTTCTACACAAAGGCATGGGGTTGAGACACATACACTTCTTCATGCAAGTCACCATTCACAAATTTTGTTTTAATGTCCAAATGATGTACATTCCGACATGATGAGCTCCAAGTTCACAGATGCTACGAACAGTAGTCATTCAACATGTAGGTGCAAAGTTTTCATCAAAATCAATGCCTCTCTCTTGCACATAACTTTTGCAACAACCCTAGCCTTATACCTATCAATTGTTCCATCCCGCTTACACTTCAGCTTGTATACCCACTTTGTGCTAATGGCCTTCTTGCCAGGAGGCAAGTCACATAAAGGCCAGGTACCATTTTTCATGATAGCATCATATTCATAATACATTGCAGTCATCCAATTTTCAGCATTTTGTGCTTCATCAAATGAAAGAAGCTCATTCTCATCATAGAGATTAGAGGTATGTTGAGATATCAAGCTCAACATGTGATGAGCCAGGATGACACGTACCAGTTTTTTGTTTCTCTGACATAGTGGTCACGTCGGTATATTTCAGGGATCCTTAATTGAGCTTTATTAGATTTATTTACCAAGAGTGATGGCACATTTGTTCCTTGCTAGCTCACTCCCTCGCGGACATTAGGTTTTTCCTTATGTACTGATGTTTATATATAGCACTTGTTGTATTCTTGTTTTTTAGGTCATTCTTGTACATTCCTTTTTTATGTAATAGAAGAAGAAGAAGAAGAAGAAGAAGAAGAAGAAGAAGAAGAAGAAGATCATTTCTTCCTTAGCTCAATCTGTGTGTGTGCTTCTCCTTGAGAGCGAGAGTGTGTGTGTGAGCTCTCTTTCTTTTCTCCTTCCTCGTGACAAGGTAGCCATGGCATGAGAGCCTGAACAAGTATGATATGATAGACGTTCATCTAATTTGCTGTCACACAAAGTTTGCACTAGCCATTTTGGCATAGTTTTTACCTCCTCAATATCAGCTCTCTCATCAACAAGTACATCATGCAAATCTGCACAAAAAATGGAATGATCTGCATCATCACATGAAACCTGTAAAGGTTGAGAAGTTGCCTCATTAGGACCAATACTAGACTTCATTGTAAAAAGAGGCAACAAAGTACTTGTCTTTGGAGCTAACAAATGTTTCCGTCGTACATGAAAGTAGAGTCTGAATAGCATCTTCCACAAAAATAACATAACGGATAACCAAAATGTGTTTAGTTTGTGGATGATACAAACAATAGCCTTTGCTTTTAGAAGTGTACCCAACAAAAATACATTTCACTACCTTATCATCGAATTTTTTGCATTGTTGGTCAGGCACTAATGCATATGCCAAACAACTAAAAACATGTAGGTGAGCAAAAAATGGCTTACGACCATGCCAAGCCTCATATGGAATGATAGACTGCAATGCTTTAGTGCGACACGTGTTAAGTACATATGCTATGCACATAACAACCTCAAGCCAAAAACTATGTGGTAAAGCCTGACTCTTGCCCATACACCTCGCCATCTCCATGAGTGACCTATTCTTTCATTCAGCAACTCCATTTTGTTGAGGTGTATAAAACATTGTACACTGATGTTTTATCCCACGTTCAGTTGAAAATATGCATTAAATTTAGAACACATATATTCCCCCCCTCGTTTAGAATGGAGGGTGCCCATTTTACATGCTGAGAGATTTTCAACCAAAACCAAAAACTCTTTGAAGTACCTAAACAATTCCTGCTTTGCTTTGAGTGTATATACCCATGCATGCTTAGAAAAATCATCAATGAAAGTCATGAAGTAAAGATAGTTTCCAAAAGAGGTTGTCTACATAGGACCACATACATCACTATGAACAAGCTAGAATTTTTGAGTAGCTCAAAATGAACCATCTTTTGGAAAGAAGGAATGCTACATTTTTCCCAAAATACAACCTTCATAGACGTGTTTTCCAGGTGCCTCAAGTTTGGGCAAAGAGGACACCATTTTAGAATTCTACATGCATGGCAAACTAGCGAAATTTAGATGACCAAAGCGTGCATCCCAAAGCTTTGCATCTGACATAACCTAAGAATCATGTACTGCACATGTTGAATCATTCACATATTTTTCATAGTCTATGAGCTTATATAGCACAGGATTGTCACCATTTGACATATCATGAATTGTACATCTGTCATCCATAGATTTCACAACCAAGCCAATCTTGTGTAATGTGGAAACTGATAACAGATTCTTCTTGAACCTTGGCACAAATAAAGCATCAGACAATGTAAAAGAACTACCATCAGCAATAGTCAAAATGATCTTACCAACTCCCATTACTCGATAGGCAGATTTTTTGGTGCATGTGATAGTATTCCCTATAGGGGTAGGCTTGACTAAAGTGAAGGAACTACGTTGTGAGGTAATATGTTTGGCTGGCCCACTATCAAAGTACCAAACATCTGAGTCTACTACAGACATGCACTATTCAGGAGAGGATGGTTCAAAATTGCAATCAGTAGTAAACACCCATTCCTCATTCAGCACAAGATTAGCAGACTCTGTTTTTGGTGTAGAGGCCTTTGCAACAACGAGTCCAGCCTCTTTTTTCTTTGTCTCTTTTGCAGCTAGTTTTGGACAATTCTTTATGACATGATCATATCCTTTAGAGTACTTACAAAAGAATTTTAGCTTTTCTAATTTCTTCCCATCTTTTTCTTCCTTCTTTGAATGTGCAGCATTTGCAAATTTTTTCTTACTAATAGGTGAGCTTCATCTACCTTTGTCCTTCTGACTAGCCAAGAAAGCTTGATCTGTAACACACATAATGGACATGTTCTTCCTAGACTCATCTTTATGCAATAGAATAGAGACTAACTCCTCAAATGACAAGGCATTTGGATTTGCTTTCTTCATCAAATGAGAGTAGAAGAAAAAATCTGATATAAATCAGGAAGATCATTCAGAACGGTTTGCACAAATGAGCTATGTGGTATAACTTCATCAACAAAAATCAATTGTTCCTTCAAGTCTTTGATCTTTGTTTGAAAACTATCCATAAAATCACCTTCATTCATATGCTCACTATCTAGCTGTTTTCGGAGGTAAGCAACACGAGCCTCATTCATTCCCTGGTACAATGTGGTAAATGTATCCCAAGCATCCTTAGTTGTTATGCAAGAGCTAATGTGAGGAATAATGGCATGTTTGATAGACAAGGCTATCAATGCATGTGCCTGAGCATTTCTTCCATCCCGACCGATTCTTTCTGCACTAGGTGCAACAAGAACCACAACACCAAATGGAATCTGCAGAATATCAGAATCTTTGACACCATCTACATCAGCTTGAGTACCTGTATTTATAGGTGTAATAGGGCATTTTTCAACACCCTGCATAATATTCCACAGTCCCTTTGCAACCAATACATGAGGCATCATATAATCCCACAATGGGTAATTCGTACCATCCAACATATCCTCAACGGCCAACATACAAAATACATCAAATCTTTCAGCCATGGCCACTGACTAAAATACCATGATGCAAAAAATTGACTATATCTCAAAAAGTAGAACTACCCTATGGAGTTCTAGTAAACTTATAGCATATTTTGAGATGCTCATACTAGCAAACCTAAACTTGTATATATCTTTGGAACAAAAAGATGAGATAGCATGCGCAAGTGCTATGACAGTGTGCTCGGAGGCCGAAACGAGTTGAGGTCATAATTTCGGCACCACAAAGCGAAGCTGATTTGATCTCCTAATCACCACGGCTATGCATACCAGATTTTATGCGATTTTGAGACTATGATAAAAGAGGTGTTGACGACGCCCTAGATGAAGCGACAAGCTACTCTAATACCAGTTTTTGAAGTTAGACGTCTACATAAGCATGCAAGAGAATAAGGAAGAACACGATGCTTGGATCACAACACATAATACTGAATGTATTACCACTAGAATGTACAAAGATAAGTAACCTGTAAGGGTTATAGCCGTATATACAAGCCGAGGAAAAAAACCTCCTCAAGAGGGAAAAAAGTGCCCCGATGGTCCTAGTGTATTCACACACATCTGCACCTAAATATATCAATAGAGAGAAGAAGTGGGTAGCTAGATGTTGTAGAATAGAGCACATCTACTAGTATCTCTCCTTTTTATATAGTATCCATGCCAACTAATAGCCTTGTCTTGGGTATACTCTAAGAATCCCATTGAGGTCCATGGGCCCTCATGTGCATATGTTAGCACTCAAGGTCAAGAGCAAGGCAAAAGAACATGTCAAAGAAGTGGATACACAAGAAGAAGGAGCAAGTAGGTAGCTCCAAGAAGTACATGTCAAATGTTTAGAAGGAATCCATATATTCGTACATGCTCCTAAGCATGAACCCCACCCATTGTCTGCAGTTGTCATAATCCAACCATGATTTTTGTATATCAACCATTTAAATTTATCATATAACTCTTAGTCACATTAATCTCTAACCCAGAATCAAGCAGAGCCAGAGATGAATATGATTTCTTTTTGTCATCTAAGTTGATCTTCAACTCGTGTGTGCCTCTTTCCCAAAAGCTTTTTGTAAAGTTACTTTTAGAATGCTTGCTTTCATCATCTGACATAATTGGACCTACAAAACTTTTATTAACTTTTCAAGCATATTGAACTTCTTCATCTGAATCAAAAGAAAGAGAATATTTCATCCATTGAGTCATGTTAGCAACATCTTGCATTTCCATCTCTTGTGTGAGAGGGAATCTCTTTCTTTTGATTAACTTGATAAAATTCTCTTTGAATTCAATCTTAGCAATTGAAAATATCTGCTCAAGTGTCATGGTCACTTGGATTCTCAAAAAAATATCATATAATATCTCTTTTGAAATTTTTTTTTGCTCAAGATCAGGTATTAGAATAGAGTTTCAAGTTCTTTTAGGTTTCTTTAATTATTTTTCATCAGGTTGTTTTTCATGATTTTGTTTTTCATCAATAGGAGTTTCCTCTAGTTTTTCTAAAGATTTATTTTCATTATTATAAGTTTTTTTTGTATCACTTATAATAGGTTGATTACCTTCTTTAATTTCCTTTCTTTTTTTGTTCACTTGCTTTTCAATGATCTCCATGTTCAAATTGCACCTTCTTTGGTTCTTCTCTCAACTGTCTCCTTGTAATTCTTCTTCTTGAACCATTTAAGTCTTGTTCATCATCCCATTTTCTCTTCTCTTCAACATTTTCAAGATGTGAACAAATAGAGAATTGATCAACAAGTGAATTCCAAGCAGTCTTTTGCATGATGTCATCTCTAGCTTTAATTAGTGCTTCGATAGAATAATTTCTTGTTTCTCTACAGATTGATCACTGTCAGATCACTATCACAATCTAATTTTTTTGTAGAAGACACTTTCTTTTATTTAGAAAGATTCTCATAAATTTTTGTATCCCTCCTTTTCCCCAATTAACATGTAATGGAAGATGTGTCCTATAATCACAGAGCTTCCTTTCAATATCAATGACAAGTCTTCATTCCTTAGCTTCCTTTCAAGCCTCACAAGTATAGGTGAGATGGTCAATGGAATCACACCAAACACATCTCCTAATGTTGGGAGAGTGAGGCTCATTAAAGTCTCTTTGCTTGATCAGTTGAGGAATAGGAGGTGGTACTTTTTGAGGATTAGATGATGAAATAGGCTGAGGAAATTCAGTAGGTTGAGTTTGCAAAAAGGATTTATTGAAAAAAGTGCATAGACTACATTCTGTAAGGCACACACTGCCTTTCATATATTTGCATGCATCTGCATCATATTATTTAATTTATTAAATAAGATTTCAAATTGTAAGTCAGTTGTTATCTTTGATGTAGAGTCTTATTGCTCAACCTTTGTAGCTATATGAGTCTCTGTAGGTTCATGAGTAAAGGGGAAATTAGGCGATAGATTAGGCATTGATTCATAAAGAAGAGATCTATGTTGATTCATATGTGCAATTGCCTCAATCACTTCCTTAACAATAGCCAATCCTTAATAAGCCCATATCGTTTACCTAGCTCGTAAAGTCTTGCCTCAACTTCAATTCTTACATCAAGAGTCAAAAACTTAAGAAAGTATTATACTATATTCAGACTAATGGCAACCATATCATTCTTTGGTAATTGTAAAAAAAAATTCATAAATTTGCCACAAAGTTGGATAATTGAAACTTTAGGCTTTGGGGCATTAATCCACTTCATAAAACCCTCTCTACTATGCTCACCAAAGTCTTCTAAATAGAACTCTTTATGCAACTACTTCCTAAATTCCCCCATTCAAGTTCATTATGTGGTTCAATTACGACCATAATTGTTCCTTTTGCAATCCTACCTAGGTACATTATCCACTTAGATTTCGGTAGTACCTGTAGCTTAGCTTAATCTTCAAATATATGTAGATAGCTTGTAACATTTACCCCTATAAACTTGCCTTTATCTCTTAATAAGGTTTCCACAATAATTTGTCTTTGGTTTTAATTCATCATATTTTTGAATAATTCATCCATTTTTCTTTCTTGTTGATGTGATTTAAATCAAACATTTTTAATAATATCTCGTAGTTCTTGCATAACCTTCTCTTTATGTTCTATAACTAGGTCTACAAGTTCGTTGATATCCAGTTTCATTTATTTATAGTGTCCTAAAGATATGAAATTAAACCAAAAATTTTGAGAATATGATGAAAGCTTACTGACCAAGCATCAAAGAAGAGATTCAATAAATGTCCACATGTGAATTTTTTATACATTGTTTTTCAATTTAGTAAAATCCTAAAAAGAATAATTGCTAAGAATATGATCTATGTGCAATCGTTGCTGCTTCAATAGTTAATGGAATAGGTGGCATGACGAGGATCACCCACTTGCCAATCTCCGTGGAGGCGCTCAGATCAAGATGATCAGCCCTCAAGACCCAAGAGATTGAAAAAGGTTTAGGAAAAGCTACCGCCTCCAAGGAGGAAGAAGCAACCACAACAATTCGCAATTATCGTTTATGCATATGCATGAAAATATAAGTCAAGTGTACCTGAGTTGCAATGTCAGGTCTTTACATCGATTTTTACAATGTCGAGAAAATGGGAACACTCAATTGGTGGATTACGTCAACTGCCAAGTTCAAGGGCTCACATAGGGTGACTTTAGCAACACATGCGACCAAGCAAAACTTAGAGAAAATATAAAAATTGAAGACAATTAAGTAGATCAGTTGCAAAATTCATGTTTGTTTCATAAACGATTCCAATTATAGTTTTCACTTGAATTGGTAATGTGAATCATTAATGGTTGCTAAAACTTGAGTAAACCAGATGGTTTTAATGAAAACAGACGGAACATTCATTCTCTTAACTTTCGTAGCTAAAGTTTTGATGGTTACATCAACGTAAAACTTTTACACTCAAGAGCTCAATCACGTGTATTCGAAAAAAGATACGTGTTTTGATTGCTATGCATAAGAGATTAATACATATTTTTTTTCTAGATCATGATTGTATTTATGTAATTCTAATGGAGCATAAAAACTTTATCATTAAATTGATCAAAATCATGCTAACAAATCTAAATCGAATAGCTTGACAAAGTGGAGCGTAGGAGCAATGAATGTTATAGATGGAAAATATGGATGGAGTTCAACAGAAATCATAGGCATGTCATAGGCATGTCAGAATCAACAAGATCATATGCATGTCAGAACATTGTAAAGAACATGACAAAAGATCACATAATCAAACTTGAATCTTTGATATACAACAAATCAAATGAATTTGCATGTGTTTTGTGTATGAATTAATTAGATTACCTCCTTGTCTTTATGATAAAACAAGTGCAGTTTGTTTTCAATTAGATACACATTTTGAACATACGAAATCTTTCCTTAAAGAGTACAACTCTAACCGTTATGCTAAGCAGAAACCAAAATACACATTTTGAAGCCAAAATTCTCTTGAAGCAATCTTAAAAACATGTGCAATGTACAAGACTTGATATCAAGAACTAAATTGAAAAGTTGTTGATGTGAGGATTGGGATATCCAATCCTACAGTAAACAACTACATCAATCCTATGGTGCACCAATAGGCAAGAATTCCATAAAACGAATAGACATGAAGTCAACCTCTACAGTAAATGAAGAATTGATACATTGGTGGTCCCATATCTTTATATTGGAATAGAATTTCGAAAAACGTATTTAAGAAAAATCTTAACGTGACCGCAATGAAATGTTCTTTGTCTTATATTTGTTAGACTTGTCGAGTGTTACTTCCATCGTAGACATAAACATTGGGATCTAAAAGTATTTTCAGGACAATGGTATGCACGTATCAATAAGAAGACTTCGTGGAACAAATTCGAGATAAAATTGTGGTGTTTTTTGGAATCCGAAAATAGAGTTTGAATGATTGTAAGAGAGGTCACATATCACAAATACGTCAAAGATTAACAAAAGCATTTGATGTACTTGTTGGTGAAGACTATATTTGTCAGAAAATTGATGGAGAGTGTTAATCTCCGAAAGAAAAATTTATCCTTGATGTTAGAGCACCTCTATATCAAAAACGACTCAAAACCTCAACCAAGTTTGGAAGACTAATGCGAGATTATCAAACTTTGAACTAATTGTGAAAAATCTCATTATTCAGAAAAGTCTCTTACACTTAATTCACTCATTGACTGATCAAATGTGTAACTTTTTCAATGAAACTTTATAGAAGGTGTCTCCTATAGTTTAAACACACCCTCTCCAAGTTAAATGTCTCCAAACTATTTAGTAGATCTTGCGATTTGCTTCAAACAATGTACCTATGTCTGAAATTGTTCCTCTGTGTAGTTGACTTTGACACCTGCACCTTCTAATGCATGGTTCTCCCAAACTAGAGTCCATTTATTCAAATTCTAGCCATACGTAGCTTACCTTACAAGTTAAAGAATGAGTGCTTATTTTCTCAAAACTTTACACTGTGGAGGGAGATCTGATCAAAACATTGATCACTAGGATTGCACCTATTCTTCTTTTCACTTCTTCACATTTACACACATAAATGTTCCTACTTAAAATTCTCTCAGCCTGATTACAATTAAACTCTCAAACTTGTCCAAAGGTCTATCAACTATAGAATTAGACTTGTACAAAAGCATTCACCAAGAAGATAAACACAGAAGGAGCATTGAGAAAAAGATCAAGATGCAACTCTCTTTTATTCAGGGAAATATTACATCTGATTGATACATCAAGTTCTTCTCTCTTTCTAAAGTCTCGAATGACTTCTAAAACTTGTCGCTCATCATCCCTCTTACTCTTAGTACATCTATATACCTGCATACCAAGTACCTTGCTCATCAAATGTAACATCCTTTGACACAAGGAATTGCTTTGTGGATGGACTCCACAACCTATAACACATCTGCTTATCATCATAACCAATGAACATATACTTTTCAGCTTTAGGTTCCAATTTATGCCTCAACTGAGATGGCATATATGCATAAGCCAAACATCCAAATACTTTGCAATGATCTAAGGTAGTTCTCTTACCCCACTATGCCTCATAAGGTGTCATACCTTGAAAAGCTTCACATGGTAGTCTATTAACCAAGTATGTAGCTGTATTTACAGCCTCAGCCCACAAATAATTAGGGCAATTTTTCTCCTTCATCATTGACCTTGCAAACTCAACAAGAGTTCTATTTCTCCTATCTACTACACCATTTTGTTGAGGAGAGTACCTATAAGTAACTTCCCTTTTTATACCTGCATTCCACAAGTAATCATTGAACTCATTAGAGAAATACTCTCCCCCTCCATCTGACCTTAACATCTTCAATTTTTGTCTTGAAACTCTTTCTGCATACACATGATAAAGTTTAAATGTATTGAACACCTCTGATTTATCTTTGATCACATATATGGTAATCCACCTAGGTGCATCATCAACATAAATCACATAATATCTTGAAACATTAATGATAAAGTCCTTTGATGGTCCCCACACATCTGTATGTACCAATTCAAGCTTCTCTGAATACGTGAAATCATGCTTATTATATGATTTCTTTTGAGCCTTACCTAATTGACATGATTCACATCTCTATATCATGTGTTGACGTGCAACATTAGGTAATCCAAGCATTGAACCATTATTGATCATATCCTTAATACTGCTTTCATTGAAATGTCCAAGCCTTTTATGCCAAAGATCTAACTGAGAGATCTTATGTCCTCCATAAGTGAACAAGGCATGATCGATATTGCCTTGAATCTTCAATGTGAATAGCCTTCCTTCTTTCTTTCGTGAAACAATTTCTTTATACCCATTGCTTGGGTCTTCCACAAAAACTCCATCATTAGTGAACCTTACTTCATAACTATTCTCTACAATTTGCCCTACACTTATCTGATTCTTTGGGATTGTAGGAACATACAAAACCTTACTCAGAAGAGTGCCTCCATCCTTGGCCTTTACTGATCCAATGGACTTCACATTGTGTTTTGTGTTATCACCTATTTGAACTACATGAATACTCACCTTATTTTCCAAATCAGTCATCAAAGCTATATTGCCACTCAGGTGATTACTTCACCCTGAGTCAATGTAGACGACTCTTTGATCTTCACTTTCTCTTTCACAAGCTGCATTCATAATTAAGGATGAATCCTCCTTCTGAAGATAATTGTAGTAGGTATTATTGTAGGATTGACTTTGGAAGCCTCTACCTTCATTTCTTCCAAAGAAACCTCTACTACCTTTACCTATGAAATTACCTCTCTGATTTCTATTACCTCTTCCTCTTGAATTAAAGTTTTGATTGTATCCTCCACCATTCTGATTCTTATGCCAACATTCATGAGCTAAATGATTACTCTTACCACAAATCCACCAAGGTTTGACACCATCTTTATTGCTTTTGCCTCTTCCTCTTCCTTTGCCACCTCCTCTTCCTCTTAGGAAATTAGCTTGAGTCATAGTGCTTTCATCTTCATCCAATTGTTGCTTGCCTTTATTAACCTTCATCTTATCCTTTGAATACATTGCTTGACCTCTATTCTTATCAACATCACCTTTGACATCTTGATCAAAGGTTAGCATGTCCTAACAATTAATTCAAATCAGGAGTGAAATGATCTAGTGATAATTCAGTGGATAGAATGAATGGCTTCCAATTATCATCTCCTCTCAAACCTGAGAATTTTTCTTACCAATTTGTCCTCTTCAATATCTTCAACAACTGCTCCTAATGCATCCGCAATGTCCTTCATCCTTGCTACATAATCAAAAATAGATTGAGAAGCCTTCTTCTCGAATATGGTGAATTCTGCCCACAAAGATGCCTTCCTTGACTTTGTAGTGTTTTAGAAATTCTCCTCCAAATCATTCCATATATCACTTGCACTTTCAAGTCCTCTAATGTGAGGTAGGAAATAATCATTGACTCCCATGTAGATAATGCTCCTTGCTTGAGCATCCTTCTTCATCCATGTCTTCAAATCTGAGAGCTCTTCCCTAGTTCGAACACTAGGATCCCTAAATTCTGATTTTCCTTCTTCACCTATGATATATCCTATTAGCTCTTTGCTCATAAGATGAGCTTCCATCATCATTGACCAAGCATGATAATTTTCTCTATCAATTTCTCTATCTAAAGAGAATCTCCCATCCTTTCTTCACCTGTGCAATAAATTCTTCAGGCTTTGTGAATAATGAATGTACCTTTACTTAGAATGTACTTACTTTTGATCTTCTTAATATCTTCAAGCCTCCTTCTCTAGCTTTGACTCCAAACTTTCACCTTTTTAATCTTCAAAGATTAATTTCTGTATAACTGCAATAATCGGAGTCCTCCTTTCTTCAATTCTGATGACTCTTCCTTTGATACCACTGATGGAGAGTGTTAATCTCCAAAATAACACGTTATCCTTGATGTTAGAGCACCTCTATATCAAGAACAACTCAAAACCTCAACCAATTTTGGAAGATCAATGCCAGATTATCAAACTTTGAACTAACTGTGAAGAAACTAATTATTCAGAAAAGTCTATTGCACTTAATTCACTCATTGATTGACTAAATGTGTAACATTTACAATGAAACTATATACAAGGTGTTTTTTAAAGTTTGTACACCTTCTCCAAGTTAAATTTCTCCAAAACATTCAGTAGATCTTGAGATTTGCTTCAAAGAATTTACCTATGTCTGAAACTGTTCTTCTATGTAGTCGACTTTGACACCTGCAACGTCTAATGCATGGTTCTCTCAAACTAGACACCGTTTATTCAAATGCTTTTAGCCACAAGTAGCTTACCTTTAAAATTAAAGAATGCATGCTTACTTGCTCAAAACGTTACACTATGAAGGGAGATCTAATCAAAACATTGATCATCGGGATTGCACCTATTCCTGTTTTCACGTCTTCACATTTACACATGTAAATGTTCCTATTTAAAATTCTCTGAGCTTGATTACAATTGAACTCTCAAAGCTTGTACAGATGTCACTCAACTATAGAATTAGACTTGTAGAAAAGCATTCATCAAGAAGATAAACACAGAAGGAGCACTGAGCAAAAGATCGAGATGCAACTTTCTTCTATTTAGGGAAATATTACATTTGATTGATACATCAAGTTCTTCTCTCTTTCTAAAGTCTATAATCATTTCTAAAACTTGTCACTCATCATCCCTCTTACTCGTAGTACATCTATACCAAGTATGTATAGATGTTTACATCAAGACTCATCATAGATGCAAAGGTTTATGAACTAATTACAAGATTAGTATACATGTATATTCAAGTCTTCATCTTGTGATCATGCACTAAACTTCAAGCCTCATATGTTGATCTTTGCTTTACTCTTTGACTTCAAATATTTTTCCAAATTATCAATTGATGATTGTCTTGCACGAACAATAATTAATTGGAATCTAGAGATGATGGCATGTGATCACAATCAGAGAAGTGGTCTGAGTATCGTATATGATAGGAATAAGGAATAGTTGTTGTTTTGGAATTGATGGTGTTAGAGATGAATGATGTGTTGTTGTAAAAGTTGGCGATGTCAGATGAGTGGTGTTGCTGGATCATAGTCATCAAAATTGGTTGGAGTTGAATCAGACCATAGGACACAAAAGTGAGCGTCGGATGCAATTGTCCAGATGAATCTCAGATGTCCTCAAATGAAAAATTCAAAATGCATCCGACTCCGCCCAGATACAAGTGCACCTTTCAATTTTATATATTTAAATATCTAAACTAAACAATCCCAAAAGATTTTGTTACGAAACTTGCCCGAAAAATAATCAATTTGTAAAAAAGCATCTTCACTATTTTAATCAATAGTCATCACGTAGTTTCAATTGTTTGATATTTATGAAAAATAACCAAGGATAAAATACTTTGTCCAGTCTAATTATCGAGGTTCAATAGATTTTTCAATTATGATGATCCAAAACATATCCGACTAATATGAGAAGTTGTTCATCCATCCATCTCCAATACATTTGAGAGCTTTCTCCTCATATAGCTCGGTCGGATAATTCTAGATATACTTCTTCTAGTAATTAATCATTGAGTATTTATAATTCTCTCAAACGGATTAACAACATCCTTTGTCTATTGTTCAATAACGCCTTTCGATCTTCAATCCTCGATGTCTGTGATAGCTCCTCTTAGTCATGGACAAGTATCTTCCATCGTCAAATTGTCTCCATGCTTCAAGGTTTGTTTTCGTAAAGAGAGTGCAAATCTCTCTGGCAATGGAGGGTACCAATCTTACATGTTGATCGATTTTCAACCATAATAAAAAATTAATTGAAGCACATAAACGCTTGGACTTTGCTTTCAATGGATACATCCATGCATGCCTAAAAAAATCAATAAATGTTACGAAGTAAAGGTAGTTCTAAAAAGAAGGTGTCTGCATAGGACCACAAACATCACTATGAACAAGTTGCATTTTTTTAGTAGCTCAAACTGAACTATCTTTTGGGAAGTTTGAATTGTGCATCTTTCCCAAATAGAGCCTTCACAAATATGTTTAGAAGGTGCAACAAGTTTGGGTAGAGAGGAAACCATTTCAAAGTTCTGTAGGTGTAGCAAACTAGCAAAATCTAGATGACCAAAGCGTGGATGCCAAAGCTTTTCATTTGAGATGGCCTTAGAATCTTGAACTCCACATGGTGAATCATTGAAGGATTTTGCATAGTTTATGAGCTTATACAAGCCACAAAATAAAATGCCAAGAGAAGTAATGATATCTCCATTTGGGAGATCAAGAATTATACACCTATCACCAATAGATTTGACAACCAAGGCAATCTTGGCTAATGCTAAAACTAACAATAGATTTTTCTTCATCCCTGGCACATAGAAAGCATCTAATGATGTGAAAGAACTACCATGAGTAGTAGTCAAAATGATCTTATCAACTCGCATTATAGGATAGAAGTTATTAACACATGCAACAGTATTTTGTGTAGGGGTAGGCTAAAGTGAAGTAAAGAGACCACAACAAGGTAATATCTTTGGTTACCCAACCATAAACGTACCAAAAATCTTCATCTACTGTACATATACATTTCTCATGAGAAGATGGATCATAGCTACAAAGAGTAGTAAACACCCATTCTTCATTCTACATAAGATTAGCAAACTTTGTTTTTGCTATAAAGGCACCTACAACAACCATTCCAACCTCTTTCTTCTTTGCCTCTTTTACTTCTCGTTTTGGACAACGTTTTATGACATTAACATTTCCTTTATGGTATTTCCAAAAATATTTTTACTTTTTTATTTTCTTATCAACTTTATCTTCCTTCTTTGACTCTATAGCATTAGGAGATTTTTTCTTACTAGTAGATGAGCTCCATTTACCTTTTTCCTTCAGCTTAGCTAACAAAGCTTTGCCTACACAATGCATGATGGACCTATTCTGCCTCGATTGATCTTCTTGCAAGAAAACAGAGACTAACTCCTCAATTATCAAGCGAGTTGGATTGCATTTCATCATCAATCAAAGAGTAGAAGCAAAGCTCTGATATGAATCTAGAAGATCTTAATAGTCTACACAAGTGAACTCTTTTGTAAGACTTCATTAGTAGAAATCAACTCATCCTTCAAATCTTTGATCACTTTCAAAAAACATTCCATGGAATGTCCTTCCTAATTTCTTGCATGGTATAAAGTCGTAAGTGTGTCCCAAGCATCCTTTTTTGTTTTGCAAGAGCAAATGTGAGAAATAATGGTACGTTTCCTAGACAAGGTTATCAATGCATGTGCTTGAGCATCTCTGCCATCCCTATGAAGTTGTTGTACAATAGCTGCAGTAGAAACCATCATAAGAACATGAATTTGAAGATCATCATCTTCAATGCCATCACCTTCAATAATAGTGTTCACAACTGTAGTAGGGTTTTCTTCAATACCCTACACAATATTCCACAACCTGTTAGCTACCAATACATAATGGATCATATATGCCGATAACAAATAATTATTACCATCCAATTTTTCCTCAATTTCCAACATACATAATACATCACTATTTTCCACTGTGGCCATTGACTAAATATCTTGATGCAAAAAATGGATATATCTCAAAAAGTTGAACGGAACTACCTTATCAAGCTCTAATAAAGCTATAATAGAATTTGAGCAGCTTGTAATGGTGAACTAAAACTTGTATATATGTTTGGCTCAAAAGGATGATATCTCCTGCATAGGCAACACCATAGTGCATTGAAGGGTTGAAACAAGCTCACATCAAAACTTTGATGCCACACAATGAAGTTTTTTAGAAATCCTAATCTTGGAGAGTATGTTCAATAAATTTCGCGTGATTGTGACTAAAGGGGGTGTGAAATGACACCTTAGATGAAGTGATGACCTGATCTTATACCAATTATTGGATTGAGGTATACGAAAGCATGCCAATAACATAAGGAAGAAGAAGAAGCTTGGATCACAACACACAATAGTGAATGTATTACCAAGTGAATATACAAAGATAAGTAACCCATTATGACTACTTTAAGCATTAAAAGATCCCCATTTATTGCCATGCTAAGAAATTTCTTGGTCTTGTTAAATTTCAACTTAATTTTGACTTTATATCATTCTCTTTGTATTGTTAAATTTTCTCTAAATATCTTGACATCTTTTCTAAGTTTGTACATTTTCTATATTTTGTATTAAACGTTAAAAACAAAAGGGTCATCACATGGAGGGGGGTGTTGAGAGTTCCATGATCCACCCTTTTGTACAAGTCTATAGTCATTCTGATGCAAGCACATATATCCCACATGGAAGGAGATTTGCCCTAAACTCTATATAAGGAGGGCCTCATTTCACTCCCCACAATCTTATTCACTCTACCCCATTGCCAAGAGTGTGCTTCCTCTCCTCATGGAGTCTCCATGCTCATAGAGCATCTTATGTAAGTCATTCCCATTTCTACTTTAATTCATTTCATCATATTTTCATATCTTTCATTTCTTCCTCCATAGCTTGTTCATTGTGTCATTGCTAGTAGAGTAGGAGTAATATTTTTGCATTTCAAAAAATATATTTTATGAATTAAGAAAATTATCAATGCACTTGGTTCAATTTCATGCATAGTTGAGAATGATAATTTAGTTGCATTTGTTTTGAATGGTTTAAAAGAGGATGAATAATGGAAGGCATTTGCAAATTTTGTACTTGTGAGAAAGGACTTTCCTAATTTTGAAGAGTTGGTGTCGATTATGATAATCTAAGAAGATTAATATAAATGGTGGATAGTTTACATTTGTTTGATGCTTGTCAATTTGGTAAGGAAGAAAGGCATCCCTTTTTACTATAAAACTACAAAGCAGGGATCTATTAGAGTTGGTGCATACTGATGTTTGGGGTCCTACAAAGGAGGTATCACTTGCATATAGTAAGTATGATGTTACTTCTGTGGATGATTTTAGCATAATGATATTTTCTTAAGAATAAAAGTGATGTATTTGACTACTCTATAAAATTCAGAGAATGACAAAAAAAAGATAAGAAATTTAAAGGTTAAGATGTCGTGGTGGTAATGAATATCTTTCACAAATGTTTAATGATTTTCTTTGGAGGTGAAGGTATACAAAAGATAAGTCACTTATAGATATACTCCTTGTTGGAGCAAGTCTATGAAAAGCCTAAGTATTGGTTTGAGCCTCACAAAGTGATAGAAGAAGCCTTAAAGTGAATACAATGTAAAGTTCAATTGTGAACTACCTCTTGTAACTTTTTGAAGTCTTACTTGATGTAAAAGTGAAAGAATCTTAAGTGGTTGAGTCCACTTGATCAAAAGAGGAAAGAGAAGCCACGAATTCTTGATTGATGGTAGTTGGAGAATCAAATCAATCACTAATAGATTGAAGAGTGATTGAGGGAAGTTAGGCTCCCAAGATCAACTATAATTACATGGCAATTTTAGTCATGGTTATAAGAAGACCTCCAAGAGCTGAGCTTTATGCCATATCAAGGTGTGATTTCAATTCACACATATGTATCAGTAAGTCCATTGTATTTTATAATCAATATACTTTCATTTTCATGATCATTTGAGTTCATAGTTTCATGTTCTTGTGGTGTACTGTTCACTGCCATATCTCTTAGTTTTTCAGTTAGATTGGAGAGATGATTTCTCTAAGCTTCACGTAATTTTCAATTATTCGACTTGATATAGTTAGCTCCTTATGTCTAGTGTATGATAACCAATTTTCATAGTATTTGGGTATTTCAATCTTCATTTATGATCATTTGAAGTCAACTGTCACCTCATTTTCTTCTTCTCTGCCAACACTCTCTCAGAACAGTCATTTTGTCAGAGCTATTTCTCAGTGTGTACTTCACCCTTTTCCATGATTTAAAGCTTATTAGGATCCTCATATTGTCTATTACAAGCCTACAAATTTCCATGAGCATTGAATTCTTTAATGGTGGGATATCTGTATTTTACTATGCATGGGTCTCTGAACTGTTCCAGCCTACGGGGTCATCCTATCACTTGCTAAAATTCTTTCTCCTTGCATAGTCCATCATTTTTATTGAAATAACTCTTGATTGCTAGCTTACTAAACTACTAAGAGTTCCCCAAAGTAACTACGTAAATTACTATTGTGGCCAGAGAATTGTTCAAAACTTTGGACAAGTGTATGAACACAAATAGCAAGTTTTTAGCTCTTAAATCTACTCCAACTTATCTGTTTTGATTTAACATTTTGAGAGTGATCTTCCAAGGTACATGTAGCTCAGTGATGAGTAGCACCTCCTTTAATGTCAATCCGGGAAGACGTGAGGATGGTATGAAGACCTCGAGCAAGTGGCGGCACAAGTGCGTGAGTGAGAAGCACACAAGCATGCACACACATACACACACACGCGCACGCACGGCAAGACAAAGAGAGAGAATCAATGGAGTTCTTTAGATTACTTTCAATAGCTCTTACAAGTTCGTTTCAATTACAATCTAACCTCAAAAATGAGCTCTCTAGCTCTTTTTATAGTTTTTGGCTAAGTTTTGGCCCTGTCCAGACCTAGTGTCCGGCCTAGTTAAAAATTAGGTTCCAGGGCTTATTTGAGGGCTCAAACGATATCTAAAAAATACGAAATTTGGCAGGTAGATACTTCTAATGCTCCTCAAGCTCAAGGACTCCTTGGCTTGCACAAATGGAGCTACAAAAAGATG
Source organism: Ceratopteris richardii (assembly GCA_020310875.1). Classification (NCBI taxonomy): domain Eukaryota; kingdom Viridiplantae; phylum Streptophyta; class Polypodiopsida; order Polypodiales; family Pteridaceae; genus Ceratopteris; species Ceratopteris richardii. The sequence goes on from CM035415.1 coordinate 171,365,541, forward strand.
AAATGATATTTACAATGGTGCTTAGTGATGATAATCACTTTTAATGGGTGTAGAGGTTTTGAAAGATTAAGGTTGCCTTAGTGCTAAATCTGCGTGAATGTTCATCAGTGCTTCTTTCTGAAGAAAATTGTTGGCCTACTTGCCGGATCATCGTTGACTGCCTTGTCTGCTTGTGCTATCTCTTTTCTCGGACTCTCTTCTTGTGCTTCCTTGTCTTGTCAGTCCTTCAGCTCCGGCTCCAACACCCCCCCCTCTCTCGCGTCTGTCGTCCCTGACAGACCCTTGTTGAGAGGTTTTTTGGATGTAGTATTCGACGACGTCCTGCGCTAAATGATGTTCGGCAATTCGCAACCCTTTGGCCAAATCTGTCAGAAGAGCATCCCAGTCTACCGGCCCAGGAACCTCTGGATGTGGCATACGTAGCTTTTCGGAGTGGAGAGCTTGTTCCACTGCAAACAACTGCAAGAGATGGGATGGTCTGGGAATGAATATCTCGGAATGATATTCCCAGAATCCCGTGACAAACATCTCTTCGAACGTTTGTTTGAAACAGGCCGGTAGATATTTGATGCAAGCGTGCCATGCATACACAACATTGATCGATGGAGTTGTGCTCATGTCGTATACAAGATCCTGGTTCCCTTCATTAAATCCTAGTGCTGAGAGATGCGGTTCCTTGACATTTTTGAAGGTCCTGAAGGTGACCAGCATAAGTTCGAAAATTTTCAGGCACATCTGAGTCATGATATCAGGAACATTCTTGAAACGGGCCCCCCAATGCCGGATCGTTGAAATCATATAGCCAATTGTGGGTGCGCCTTTAGGGGGTGCGATGTACACGTAATTTAGCCACTTCTCGCATCCTTTAATCGTCAGCACTGTATGTGTGTACTCCGGCCAGGATCTCCTTCGGAACACAGGGCAATAACATGGATTATATTTGATGTACAATGGCATGTTGTTCCACGTTCTTACCATTTCCGGATAGGTTTCGAGCAGTCGAATTCTCCATGTTGGTTGCCGGATATGTCCTTGCTTGGCACTCTCTGGGATGTCATCGGGTGCAAATTGGGTGGCAGAGGTGGGTTCCCTTGAGGTGTGGCGCTTGATCTCCGCATTATAATCCGCCATCATACAGATCATCCGATGGCCCGATCCACCTATGGTGTGAAAGATTCAGGAAATAATCAGATTTTATTACCACCTCTTCCAATTTTGACATCAATGCGATTTGGACGGCCACCCTGTCATCATGCGTCGTGGCTACTTTCTCTAACTTTTGCATCCATTCCGGTGCCTCGATCTCAATTGTGTCCATGCCCTGTTCTGTGCGCTTACCTCCGGGTGTTGGCATCGGGACATAGGGATCCTCAAATGTTTCTTCTACCTCAATTGGCACCAGGTCGTCAGGCTCGGGGTCTACCAGAGGGGAGGGCTGACGCTCATATTGCATAACCTTGCTGCGTAATTCCTCAAGTTCGGCCTGGAGTTTACTGACCTCTTCAGCTGTTTCTTCTGCGGTTATGCTCGGGCTGGGTTCTGTTTGTCGAGTGGCCAATTGTCTTCGTAACTCATCTCTTTCTTTTTCTAAAGCGGCATGGGCCTCCATTAAGTCTGCATGAGTTTCTAACACCACCTGCATATTCTCAGAGGGTATCGCCTTGAATCGTTCTGGGTCAATCTCTTGTGGGGAACCCTCCATGGCCGCTTCCAGGTTTTCTTCGTTCTGTTTCTGTAATCTCTTATTCTCTTCTAACGCGGTCGACATGTGTTTTCGGAGGAGGCCCAAGTTTCGTCGAAGTTTCAGGTTTTCCGTGATCTGAGAATGGAGCAGCTCGTCCATATGTCGTCGTTCGTCATCATCTGTTTGAGGTGGGTTGGCTTCTAATTGTGCGTATTGCTCCTGTAATGTCACGTGCTGCTGTTCTAGTTGCTGCTTCTGCTCTTCAAGATCCCTACATCTTGCTTGGAGATCCTCGTGGCGTTGGAAGAGCCTTGTATGTTGGTCGTCCAAGTGTTGGTAATGTTGTTGGAGTTGGGCCATGCATTGATGCATATTATTAAATAGGTTACCGAGAGGAATAGTATTGAATGCAGAGGGGTAGGGAAAGGGAAAGGGGGTTGTGAATGCAGTACTGGGGATGGGTGAGGGGGGAGGTGGGGGAATGGGAGAGTGTGGGTAAATGGGGAATGGGAGAGGTGCAGAGGTGGGTGATACCTCCATGAAAGTGGGGTTCGTGATGGGAGTGACTGTGAACATGGGGATTGTGGTAGCGGTGAGGGTTGTGAATGTGTACAGAGGTGTGTGTAATTGTGAACTTCTAGGAAGTGTGCTCGGGGTGGTGAGGTGTACAGTGGCTGTAGTTAGACTTATGTTTTCAGTGGGAGTAGAGTGTGTGGGTTGGCTGATGGATTGTGCATTGGTGTGTGCAGTGGTTTCAGAGGTGGTGACAGTGGAGGTTACAGTGGTAGAGGGAGGTGATTGAGGTCGATGTGGGGGAGAAGGTGGCAAGGGAGGTGATGGGGGTGCACTCGATGTGTGGACTTCCTCGGTGTCGTGAACTGTGTGTGCCGTGCCAGTGGTTGTGGGGGTGCCTTGTGGTCCTGATCCTAATACATTCATTTGTTTTCCCGATCGTGGGGGGCGTCTTCCATATCTTCCCTCTGTTCTTCGTGAGTGCACTAGTGCTGTGTGCACCGTTTCCGGTACTCCTAGAGCATCTGATATCATTTCCAAGGTGGCGCGGTATTGCTCGTCCACACCTTCCTCCTCCAGAATCTGGTTCATAAGAGCTTTACCTGCAGCTAATGAGAGCCTGTGTTGCTCTTGAACTCGGTTCATTGTTTCGTAAAGCTTCTTTAATGCGCTAGTGTAGGCGGGGGCACCTTCCAGTACTTGTAGGGCTTCTGGATCATACTCTTGTTCTTCGGGTTCTGAATGTCCGCCCTGTGTCTCCCCATGAGCTTCTTCTTCAGTGTCCACGTTGACTACGTCTGGTTGGTTGGGCTGTGCTTGGTCTGGGGCAGTTTGCTGTCCACTGGCTTGCTCTTCTTCAACTTCTGCATTTACAGCTTCTATGATTCTTGCAACTTCTTCGTCAGTTAAGTCCTCTAGAGTGAACCCATGCGGGAACTCCAGATTAGTCGGTACTGGTGGAAATACAAGATTGGGGCCATCTGTGCTGTGCCTGGGTAGCCTGATAGTAAACGGTTGCACTCGTCGGGGGAGTCTTGGGGTGGTCTCAGGCGTCAGGGTTGCACCGCGAGCTTGTGCACAAGGCATCTGGACGGTGCCTCGCATCTTCTTTGAGGGAGGCCCTACGGCTGACAATCGTCGTTGAAATTCCTGTGCTCTGGACCAGATCAGAGCCCTTTGCACCGGTACATCATAGGCGAGACATCTGTATACAATTCTTGTGAGTGCACAACAACCATACAATACAGATCTTTGCTTCTTATACCATCTCTGATGAGCCATATGAATCTGGTCGATAATCCAATGGGGCATATTGATGGTCAACTCAAAAGCATCCGCCAGGTAGAGGCTAAACCAGATCTTTTTCGGAGGCATGGTGAACCTCTCCTGCGCGGGGAAGGCGAAATGTTGCATGACCATACGTAAGTGGATGGCGATCGTGGGTGTCATTGCAACCATGTCCTTCAACTTCGTCAGATTCCTGTTCTTCATGTTGTCCGGAACCATTGTCTCTTTCTCTGTCAGAATGTGCATACCCTGCATGTCGAGTGCTTCTCTTACCAGATTGATAGTTAAGCGGAAACGCTTCAGCTCATTGCCCCTTGTGAGTGATGGGAGCACAAAGGAGCTGTATCCTTTCTTGTCTTTGCTGGGGGTGAGGGTACTAATTAGATATGAGCATCTTAGGAAATCTGGCTTTGGTAGTTGGGACTTGAAGTAGTCATAAAGCCCTGCCTTCTTCCAGATCGGCTTCAGTCCTTCGTTATTCTGTAGCCTTTCAAACTCCCTGGTAAAGAAATGGTATCTGCCCCATCGTCCGTTGAATTCGACTTCGGACTCCCACATATACGTGCCTTCACCCAGGGGGCCAGCAACGTCACTGAACCAATGTGAGGTTTTGCCCACCGGCATTGTGTGACCCTGCGGAGGATTCTGAATTGGTATGGCGTGCAATGCTCGTAATGCCGCTGGTCTTTCCTTTAATTCTTCCTCAACTGGAAGGCTTTCGATGTCTACCACTTGTGGGCTAGTGCCTGCCTGGGAGCTAGTTCCTACTGTATCAGCCATTTTACTTCTTGCTGGCTGCCTCTGTGAGAATATACAAACATGTGTTAATATTGTACAGGACAAGGAAGGACCGTTGTTGTTCCCATCACAATATTAACATGCGGGTCGGGAGCGAATAATGGGTTAGCAAGTGTTCGGTGCATGTGTGTGTAGTTAATGCTTGGGTAGTCCTAGGAGACTAATGAAGTTAGTAAGTGGGAATGAATTTACAAATTGGGGTCGGGGGGTTTATTACAGTTCTTAGGCTGCCAAATGCAGTGGATGGGCTTTGCTTTCGGTTTCGTAGAGACTCTAGAGAGCTTTCTCGATGGCGCGGTTTGAAAATGAGGCTTTTTAGGGACCCATTTACAATTGATTACATGCACGCTCTTGGGTCTTGGTGTGTTCTTGAGTGTTGAGAACGAGTGAATACTGGCAGTATGCGTAGCTGCGTCATGCTGCATAGGTTGTGGCCTTGGCGTAGCTACTTGTGCCTTCAAGCAAGCCTTAGGCACCCAAATTTGTCTTGATTGTGGGCTTGCCTTCATCGACTTCTTGGGCACCCAAATAGATTTTACTTTAGCAGAAAAATTTCTGAAAGACTTCTTATTAGCGTGGTGTTGTTGGTTACTAATAAGAGGCTTTGCCCGTGTAGTTGACGGTGGTGCAACCGGTTGTTCGCCTTTCCGCACCCACACCTGGTTTATTTTCTGGGACATTCTGCTGCGCAGGTACTTTTGATCTCGGACATAGGTAGTACTCTGCTTCTTCTGCCTTTGATCCACCTTTGGTTGCTGCCTTCTTCTGGCCTGTGGAAAAGAAGGGAGTTCCGTTGCATCCCTGACTCCTTTTTTGCAAATATCATTCCTCTGCAGCACAGGGTTTTGAACAAGAACAGCATGGTCATCTTCATGTGTACCCCTGGAAGGACCAGGAGTCTGTGCCTTTCCTAGTTCCTTGAGTGCTCCATTGTCTAATTCTACTGTAACTCGACTATGATTGACCCAAACCTGGAGAAGTCCACTTCTTAGGTTTAGATTGACCGCTTGGTCATAGATCCAATCTTGACCCAAGACGAGAGGCTCCGTGAGATCCTCATCTTGACACACTAGTACTTTAACTGTCATTTCCTCATCGTGAATGTAGAGGGGAAGTTCCACCTCGCCCATGCAAGGGGTTTCCACGCCTCCCAATCCTATGAGATATGCTTCCACAGGATTGACAGTCAACTGTAATTCTTGGTAGTAAGACACTCTAACAGCACTAGTGGCTGCACCTGAGTCAATCAAGGCTCTTACGGTCCTTGCACTCTTTCCTTGTCCTATATCTATGGTTATGAAAGGACGTCTATCAATTATTCTATGCGAGCTTGTTCCTGCAACTTCACACATGGCCATGGGATATCCTTGGCCTGCATATTCATTCACTCTAGGCTGATCTCTACCTTGCCTTCGTAACTTCATCCTTCTGATGCGTTCTAAAGCTTCTGCTTGAGCTTCTTCTCGAACTCGCTTTTCTTCCTCTTTGCGTTTCTTAGCAGTGTTGAGTCGGCTGAGCATTTCCTCCGTGAGGGGTTCCTGATACAACTTGACTCTGCAACCACTAATATAGTTAGGGAGAACATCACCCTCTAATGTGGCCAGTTGTACTGCTCCACTTGTGGAGATCCTATTGATGATCATAGGTCCGTAGCCTCTCTTTTCTAGCTTCCTTGCGTGTTGTTTCAGTGTATAGACTAAAACTAGATCTCCTGCTTTCAAACCCTTATCCTTTACGTGGGCATCAAAGTATGCCTTCTGTCTCTTCTTGGCTGCATATATTCCTGCAGCGGCTCTCAGTCGTGTTTCTCCTAATCGTTCAAGGTCAAAAATCCTAGAGGAGAGTTCATGGCCTGTCCATTCGTGCTCTTGTGCTACTTTCAACGTAGGAATCAGGAAATCCAAGGGTAGCACAGCGTTTTGACCGAATACCATCTGAAAGGGGGTGGCTTGGAGTACCGTTTTGTAGGCAACTCGGTATGCCCAAACAGCATGGTGTAGTTGTTTGTCCCAATCAGAGCGTTTAGTGTTCACTAATTTCGTCAGTACATTGCATAAGATCTTATTAGTGCTCTCAGCTTGTCCATTAGCTTGAGGGTGATAAGGGGCAGACTTCTTGTGTATTACCAAGAATTCTTGGAGTAGATTTTCAATCACTTCATTCAAGAAATGAGTGCCTCTATCACTTACAAGCTCTATAGGTAGCCCGTATCTTGTGAATACATTCTTAAACAAGAATTTGGCAGTTGTTTGAGCATCGTTCTTTGTCGTAGCCTTTACCTCTACCCACTTGGTGAGATAATCTGTCGCAACAATGATGTATTCCGCATGAGAACCCTTAGCTGGGGGATTAATAGGACCTACGAAGTCTATTCCCCACTTAGAGAATGCACGTCCACCCATCATAGGTTTCAGTGGCATCTCATCTTTGCGTATAGGATACTGAGTCCTCTGACATACATCGCACCGTTTCACATAGGTATGTGCATCCATGTGAAGGGTCGGCCACCAGAAGCCCGCAAATAGAATTGCCTTGATCACCCGATCCGGTCCAAAATGTCCTCCTGCTACACCTTGGTGAGCAGTTTCTAAGATCTTAAGATACTCACTTTCATGGACACACAATCTCAGGTAACCATCTTTACCGCGCTTATATAGATTATTACCGATGAGTGAGTAATCCTGGGCTTCTTGTTCTAAACTCCTTTTCCTAGCCAGAGTCATGTCTGGAGGGAATGTGTTTGTCCTCAGGAAGGATACGAGAGGTTCGCTCCAATCTGGTACAATGGATACTTGATAAAGAGTGGCGTGTTCCACAGGTGGCTTAGTGCAACAGATTGGGCATTCCTTACACAACTTTTGGACATCAGCTTCCATAGTTGGCCAATGTACTCCGAGTCTCTTGAGGGTCTGTAAAGTTCGCTGCTTTGAGTAGTGTTGCTCTAACGCACCTACATGTGCTAATTGCAACCATTTAGCGTATTCATCCTCTTCTACGCAACAAGCCAAGATCCCTTGATTTGTGTGCTTGTACATGCTTCCTGCCATGATGTGGTACTTTTGGGCTTTTACAACTTCTCTATTCCGAGTGTTCATCACTGGATGATTAGGCCCGTATGTCAATACTGGTACCAATGGCTTAGCCCACTGCGGTACAACTTCCAAATTAAACAAGTAAGCATCAGGAAGGTCATCTGACACTCCTTGTGGGGCTTCTCCCGATGTGAGCCTAGAGAGATGATCAGCTCTCAAATGAGTCCTACCTTTCCTTACCACAACTTCAAAATCATATTCCATTAGCAAGAGAAACCATCTCACTAATCTTCCTGTATTGCATGGCTTGTTTACGAGATATAACAATGCCTGATGATCAGTAAAAAATTTAAACTTATTTGCAAGCAAATAGTGTCTAAATTTCTTAACTGCATATACCATGCCTAATCCTTCTCGCTCTGTAGTGGTGTAATTCCGTTCAGCCGCATTCAATTGTCTACTGGCATAGGCAATTGGAAGATCCATATTACCTTCACCAGTAGGTTGTGCAAGCACACATCCAATGGCATAATTGGATGCATCCACATGAACATGGAATGGCTTATTCCAATCTGGTGTGGTCAAGATTGGTGCTGAACATAATCTTTGTTTAAGCTCTTGGAAGGAATTCTCACATTCATCCGTCCACTCAAAGTTTGTCAGAAGTCCGTACATGGGCTTTGCAATGACAGCATACATGTGTATAAATCGTCGATAATAACCACAATGCCCCATGAAAGCTTGTACTTCCTTGACATTCTTTGGCCTAGGTAGCTCTGCTATGGCTCGCACCTTTTCTTCGTCAGTAGATATGCCATTCTTTGACACTATGTGTCCTAGAATCTTGCCTTGCCTGACCATAAAAACGCACTTTTCTGGGTTCAGGCAGACTTGATATTCTCTACATTTGTCAAAGATTTGTCTGAGTTCAGGAATATGGTTTTGTCTAACATTGGAATGAGCACAAAGATCATCAACATAGACTTCTAAACTCTTCCTCAGGAACTCCTTAAACACATGGCACATCAGCCTCTGGAAGGTAGCTGGTGCATTGGTAAGCCCAAATGGCATTACTCTAAAAGCAAAAATGCCCCACTCTGTGGCAAAAGCAGTCTTATGCTGGTCTTCTGGAGCTATGGCTACTTGGTTGTAGCCCGAAAACCCATCAAGGAAGCTGTACACTTCCTTGCCTGCCACTCGTTCTAAGAGATGTTCTGTTATGGGAAGCGGATAGTTATCTCGAATTGTGGCTGCATTAACCTTTTTCAAGTTAATGCACACACGCAGTTTGCCATTCTTCTTGGGCACCACTACGATGGGGGATACCCATTCAGTGTGCTCAATTTCATAGATAAATCCAGCTTCAACCAGTCTATCTATCTCTTCTTTGATCTTAGCAGCGTAATTATCGTTATATGTATAAGGCTTTTGCTTAGAGGGTTTAGCATCTGAGGTCATGGGAATAGTGTGTGAGCATATATCGGGGTCAACGCCTTTCAAATCCTTGTAACTCCAAGCGAATACATCTCTATATTCTCTTAGCAAGGCAATCAATTCGTGCTCTTCTTCTTCTGTTAGGTCATGGCCTATGTACGTACATCTCTCCTCTCCTTCTTCTAGGGCCACTACTATTTTCTTGGTGGTTTCTTTGTTATCATAGGCCTCTCCTGATTGTGCCTCTCGTTTAGGCATTCTAATCATGACTCTCCTGTCATCTATCTCATACTTCTTAAAATTTTCTGGGACCTCAAACAAAGATTCTTCCTCTTCTGGTGAGACTTCTCTCTTCTTTCGTTTCTTTCCTTCTTCCTTTGGGCTCACATGTGTTGCTAATCTTACATCGTTTGTAAGCTCTCCATGCCTTTGGGGTTGAAATTCTACTTCATGGAGGTATTCTTCGTCTGATGCAAATGGTGTGTCCATAATGATTGACTCTAGATCGGAGTCACTTGCATCCTCAAATGCATCAGGGCTAGGTTCGCATTCTTCTAGAACTGCCTCTCCCATGATTGGCTCTATGGAGAAGATTGAAATGTCATAGCCATCCTCATCACAGTGAGGTGTCCATTGTTCTTCATTGATGGCTACGTCCATTGTTGCTAAGATTTCTGCCCAACCGTGAGGTTCAAATTCTTCGTCTGGAAAAACTACAGGTGCATAGGCTGGGTCTTGGATTGATCTATGGGTCTCTTTCGCACCTACCTCTCTGGCTTTCTCTCTCTTCTCTTCCTCTACTGCTACCTTGCACATCCATAAGTGAGTATCTTCATGCATCCATGAGGATCCAGACCCTATGGAATGCACCGATTCTGTATCATCTTTGGCTCTATGGATGGGATTCCACTGGATAGGAGGTACATCCCTATGAGAGTAATCTTTGAGATTGACTTTGGTCGTAACACCTAAGTGCTGCAGGTACAAAGAATTGGTTCCCCAATCCTGTACCACTTGCAACTGTCGCATAAATGGTCTTCCCAAAATCATCTCATAGGCATGATTTTTGCTGAAGTCACATATAGCAAAACTATGCTCAAACTCGACACCACAAGTGGTGAGAGTTATTCCTTCGAGCAATCCTAGGGGTCTCTCAATATGACCATCGGCCATCTGCAATTTCATTCTCGTTGGCCTGAGTGCTGGCTTGCCCCAAGGCTTCCAAAGGGAAGTAGTGGCAATTGCAACTCCTGCACCTGAGTCTAAAATTGCCTTGGTGGTGTACTCTTGGTAGGTGATGGGAAGATAGGTGTTCCCTTCTTCGCCTTCACACATATCTCCTATCTTATCCAAGGGAATTTCTGGCACTGTCCTATGGGATCCTACCCTGGAACGTGGTTTTGCAACTTCAGTTACTTGACTAGCTACATATTTCCGTGCTTTTGGTCTATCCTTAGGCAGTTCTTCCAAAGTGATATCGCGCTGCACCTTGGTGTTCTTTACTATCTCCGTGTTCCTTGATATGATTGAGTCATCATTCCTTACCATGACTGTGGGTGCTCTCATACATGTGGACTTTGCTTCCCATGGGCCTGTGAAGTGAGGTAGCTCTTGTATGGAGTTAGACGCAAAGTCCAATCTCTCGTGAGACTGAGTACTCTCATGTTCCCCGTAAATAGATGGGATGTCTTGTGGGAATTGGTCGTGTGCATCATCCACAAGTTCAAAGGGAGGGGCGACTTCACTTTCGTTATCCCATTTGTCTTCTTGAATCTCTCGTAGGAAATCTGGTGCAAACTGATTCACAGAAGAAGAAGTGTCTGGCTCCGTAGAATTGGGCACATAAGCAACCTGGGAAGGAGGGCTTATTCTATCGTTGGCTCTCTCCTCGTTCCCATAGATGGCTGGAGCACAAGCTTCTTGGGGAGGATTACTTATTCTATTACTTTTCCTAGCAGGCTCATACGCTCTCTGAGAAGGAATGTAGGTCACCTGTGGAGGTACGTAAGCTTTCGAGGGAGGCTCATGTGACTTTTGGGGGGGAAGATAAGCTTCTTGAGGAGGCACATGGGCTTCCTGAAGAGGCTGGCTTATCCGTTCTCTTGCCCTTTCCTTTCTTTGAGGGGCAGGTTCCTTCTCTGATTGTGCAATTAGCTTCTCTATTCGTTCTAGCAGTCCATTAAAGTGTAACTGCGTCTTAGCTGAGCTAGAGATATTAAAGAGGCGGCTGGCTTCGAACATGGCTTGAGCCAATTCCACCATCTTAGCACAAATTTTAGTTCGTTCAAGCTCTAGCTCTGCTCTAGGGTAGCACTTTTCATGATCGGTTATGGTTGGCCCTTCTTGGATTCTGGCCTGATATGCTTTAAGCATCATATTAAGGTCTTCGGGAGTGGGATCTGCTAGGACTGATCCTACTCTAGGGGGTGGTGGGATTTGATGAGGCGGTGGGGAAGGTGGTGGGTTGGATGGAGATGGGAGTGGTGGGGGCGGGGTAATGTGGGAGGGAGTTTGAGCTGTGAGTTCAGTTATCCTCGCTTTGGTTTCTCTTATGCTTTCCTCCAGTTCACTCATCTTTTTAGCCCATTGTCTTTTCATTCTTTCTCAACTATCTTTCCACGCTCTAGTCCTTTTCTTTGTCACACTCTCGGTTTCACTAACCTCTGGGCCCTTTTCCTGGCTTGCCTCTTGGTTTTGCTGCAATGCTTGAGCTCTAGTGACTACCTGCACTGGTGCAGTGGAAGTGACACTTCCGGAGGAATCTACAACCAAACCAATCACATTGATAGGAGTGATTTTTGGCATATTATTGGGGTTCTTTGGGCAATCTCGTAAAAGATGCTCTTTTCCACAATCTTGGCAAAAGCCTTGGATCGTCACGGACTGATTTTGTGTAGGTGGAGGTAAGGGACAATCACGAATGAAGTGATCTCCCTGACATCGGTAGCATGGTCCTCTAGGAAATGGTGGTCGTACCTGCCTAGGTTGAGGCCTAGGGTTGGGGTTTGCATACATGACATTTGTGTAGTCTGACTCCCAACTAGGTTCACTCGGTTCTTCACTATAGTAGAACTCACCATGTTCTGGAGACTGCATGTAGTAGGCCTGGGGACTATCGACATGTGTAGAATCAAAGCTATGGTCACTCGGGTCACTTTCTGAGATCAATGGGGTTACTGGTACTATGGCCCTATTCAGGTTTTCTTCTGCAACAGCATACTTTACTGGAATCACGTTAGCGGGGTTTGGAGGCTGTTGAGCTAACACCGGTTGGGGTCTCTGTTGGGCCTGATATTGTGGTTGGTAGGTTTGTTGGGGTCTAGCATATTGTGGTGGTGGAGGGTACTGGTTCTGGTATCTGCCTTGTTGGTAGGGCTGAGGGTAGGGTTGCCTAACTGCCTGCTTGTTGTATGGGCAATCTTGCGCAGTATGGTTTGTGTACTTCCGTTCTATGGTGCAGTACTGGCTACTAGGGTTAACTTGGGGTTGAGCCATAACGGGACAGACGTTCGCCATATGGTCACCACCGCATGTATAACACCTTTTCACAGGGGCAAACCTTGGGATTTGTTTGCTAGTTACACCTAATTTCTGAGCTACCTTCTCAGCGAGTTCCTCAATTGATGTAGATTGCGTGGAAGAGTGGCTAGATGCACTATCTAAATCTTTGTAGATTTTGGAAAGCTCTAGCTCTTCCCCTAGGTTATCTTCAATGTCAATGCACATGCGTACACATTCTTCTATGGTCCTAGGGTCCTTCAGATACACATAGGATCTCAATTTCGTACTCAACAATCCATCAAGGAATAAGGCTACTTGTTTAGCGGATGTGGGTAGCTCTGAAATAGGGCACCTTTCAAGATATTGTCTAAATCTCCTTCCGGCCAATCTGACAGTCTCTTGGGGGGTCTGTTTGAAGCTGTGAATCAATGAGGATGTATTGTGTCTTATGCCGCTCTTAGAGAACTCTACAATGAATGCCTCTAGGAGTTGGTCTATGCTCCTGAACTGGCGCTCATCCAATGGCTGAAACCATGTAAGTGCCGTATTCCTAAGGGTTAGACCGAAGGCATTGTACTGCGTGAACAGATCCTCCACTTGTTCCGCTCTCAAGACTTGCTTGAACTCCGCCACATGATCATAGGGATCTCCTGTGCCGTCAAAGTAATTCTTCATGGACTTAACTAGCTGGGTAGGTCTCAAGGTTCTTGCGTGCTCTCTAGGCCTCGGTAGAGGGAATCCATCTACATTTCTTTGGTTCCTGTGGGCTCTAAGCATCTCAGGTTCTACCCTATTCGTCTCCGTCCTCGTTCTTTCTCTGCCTACTGGGTTGGCAAAACTTACTTCTGGTCTATCTCTGCTTCTGTCGCGTTGCGTACCATGAGCTTGGGAAGTTCCAGCCCCAGGATGACCATAGGATACATTTGGTCTTGGTTGGGGAAAAATAAATTCACCCTTCCAAGTGTAAGCATGCTTATCATTTTCTGTCACCACAAAGATCCTCTCAGAGGTGTGATCTAAGTAGGTCACTCTGCCTGGGCTATCAGGATCCTTAAACTCATAGATCATGATTGTTCCTATATCAGTTGGGTGATCCGGTTTATACCTCCAAAAGGCTTCGTCAGTTTCTCGGTTGAGAAGCAAATCTATGCACTTGTTATCTTGGGGAACCCACTCAGGTGTGATAATCCTAGTGAGAACAGATTTGCCTCGGGGTGTTCTAGGTTCTACTCCCATATTTCCTTGTTCCAAGTCGCCTAAGTCCGCTTCTGAGATTACATTTCCAAATTCATCTGTCCTATCTGGATGACTGGTGACTACGTATATGGTTCCTTCCTTGTCCAGGTATGCACCGTTTTCAAACTTGACAGCTGGGTGCTCTAGTCCTATGGATTGGTCAGGGTTTTTAATCTGGACCACGGATCTTCCTAGGCCGTCCTCATAGATGCTAGCACCTAATCGGTTGGTCCTAAGGTACTCTAGCTGCGTTTTGTAAGGGCCTTCTACCCTGTACAGGTAAGGCACACCTGAACTTCCCGTAGGTCTGTCCATGCCTTGAGACATCCCTGATTCACTGGTATCCGAGCTAGGGTAATGAGAGTGGTGACTCAACTGCTGGGCCCAAGACCTTGCAGTATGATTGACACTAGCCTCTGAAGACCTAAGGCTTTGTCTCTCTCTTGCTAGGTGTCGTCCTGATCTAAGGTTCATATGCCTAACTGATTAACCCAATTTTTTGCCCAGAGTACAACCTCGTTGCCGATCAATTGGTATCAGTCACTTGATTCTTTTTAGTTATTTCTCGTGTTTAAGGTCTTGTCTGATATTTCGTCGTCAGGAATACTTGAATGTTCTGCGCACTTTCAGGTTGATCGTTCCCGGTTAGGTTCTTTACCTTAAGGTTATCGACAGTACATAGATTATGTTTTTATCTTGAACTTGAGTTTCTAGGTAGTCTTCAACTTGATAATTGCCTACCGTCGCCCTGGCTTACTCCTACCTCTAATCGTTCTTAGCTTAAGCTAGGGATTGACAAGGGGAGTTGAGAATTTCCAACCTTTTTGTTTCCTGCTTGGTTGCCTTTGAATGCCCAGGAAGTGTGTTCCCAAGCTTGCACTTACACTTGCTCAAAACGCCTTGCGATGCTCTCAATAGATCTGTAAGAGTTCCAAAGTTAGCTCAAGACTTAAACTCCAAAGACAGAACCAATGATTTTCATTCAGGTAGCACAAACACAAACTTGTATAGTGATTTTCAAGAAAACAATCCTAAGAACCCCTGACTTTGATCCCCCTTGATATGGTCAACTTCAAAATACACTATCTGAAAATCAACGCATTATCTTTATAAAAAATAGTTGAGGGCGTGTAGTATATGCCACGAGCTTTCCGACAAGCCCAAGAGCTCAAAAAATGGATTTCGTATGGAAAAGTTATGACTGTTCAGGGTTTAGGGGGTTAAAACAGGATTCAAACTAGCTGACAGATCCTAAGATTTTCTCCCAAGACACAAGTGTAGGAACCTCAAAAATGCTAATGGATTGACTATTGTGCCCCAAAAATTGCCCCAAATTTTGAAATAAAAAACCCTAATTTTTTTGGCCGAAAAGCCTGTCAATCGCGATCGACGGGTCTGTCAATCGCGATTGACAGAGGTGTCCGTCGGGGCTGTCAGTCGCGATTGACAGTGTCAATCGCGATCGACAGAGTCGATCGTGGCTGTCAATCGCGATCGATAGTATCAATCGCGATCGACACGTTTTTCGGATTTTTCGCCGAGATTTCAGTCAATCGGGGGCCTATCAGTCGCGATGGACACGTGGCTACGCGCAAAAGTCAATCAATCGTGGAATTTCAGTCAATCGCGATCGACGGTGTCAATCGCGATTGACAAAGGTGTCCGTCGTGGCTGTCGATCGTGATGGACGGTATCAATCGTGATTGACAGGGTCCTACGTGGCAGTCAGTCGATCGTGGAGGTCTGTCGATCGCGATTGACAGGGTCTGTCGGTCGCGATTGACAGGGTCTGTCGGTCGCGATTGACAGAGGCTGTCGGTCGCGATTGACAGAAAACCTCGGAATTTTTCTACTGTTTTTAGTGTTTTAGGATGTGCTCCTTGTGCTTGTTCTAGTGGTGCACTTACTTTTGTGAAAAGCCAAAAATTTCTGTCAGTTGCGATCGACAGAGGCCTGCGACCGCGAGACAGTTTCTTCGAATTTCGTACCTGCGCGCAGCGTGCTGGGGATGATGATGATGGCAGTACCTGCAAGAATCACAACAACATGCAAAAACAGTGCAAGCAATATCGCTCTCTCGCTCTCTCTCACAAGTGGAATGGAGGAAATGAGGTGGAGATGGTGATATGATCAAAACTGAAAATTTTCGCGATGATGGAGATGGAGGTGGGAGATGGTGATGATGATGATGGTGATGAAAATGGTGAAGAAAGTAAAAGAAAATCGATGAGAGTGAAGAAAATACCTACAACTCCAACGCGTCAACTCTACGTCTTACCATCACACGCTCGTCCTCAAAGCTCGATCCCCGGCAACGGCGCCAAAATTTGGTGTAGCTCAGTGATGAGTAGCACCTCCTTTAATGTCAATCCGGGAAGACGTGAGGATGGTATGAAGACCTCGAGCAAGTGGCGGCACAAGTGCGTGAGTGAGAAGCACACAAGCATGCACACACATACACACACACGCGCACGCACGGCAAGACAAAGAGAGAGAATCAATGGAGTTCTTTAGATTACTTTCAACAGCTCTTACAAGTTCGTTTCAATTACAATCTAACCTCAAAAATGAGCTCTCTAGCTCTTTTTATAGTTTTTGGCTAAGTTTTGGCCCTGTCCAGACCTAGTGTCCGGCCTAGTTAAAAATTAGGTTCCAGGGCTTATTTGAGGGCTCAAACGATATCTAAAAAATACGAAATTTGGCAGGTAGATACTTCTAATGCTCCTCAAGCTCAAGGACTCCTTGGCTTGCACAAATGGAGCTACAAAAAGATGAAATGATATTTACAATGGTGCTTAGTGATGATAATCACTTTTAATGGGTGTAGAGGTTTTGAAAGATTAAGGTTGCCTTAGTGCTAAATCTGCGTGAATGTTCATCAGTGCTTCTTTCTGAAGAAAATTGTTGGCCTACTTGCCGGATCGTCGTTGACTGCCTTGTCTGCTTGTGCTATCTCTTTTCTCGGACTCTCTTCTTGTGCTTCCTTGTCTTGTCAGTCCTTCAGCTCCGGCTCCAACAGTACATAGGGTTTCTAATAAATCCTTTTGCAAGCTAAAAGGGCCCATCACATGTCTCTGGAGTCCATTTGGCTGGTGTAGTGCAAAGTTTTTGCAGCACCAGTTCATCTTCATCAAGTACAAATCCATCTCTTCACAGTGGTATCAGAGCAAGGTTGGAAAACATGGCAGATGGATTTCCTTCATCAATTGACAAATTGGATAGAGGTAACTACTCAGCATGGGCATTAAGGATGGAAGATTACCTTCAAGGAAGGAATTTATATGGTTATATATGTGGAGATGAAGTTATGCCAAGTTTCAGGAACAAAGGTCAACCAACACAAGAAGAGCAAGAAAGATTGAGCACATGGTGCTCCAAGGATGCACTTGCAAGGTCTTATCTCCTCAAATCTATCTCAGATATTTTGTTGCCTCACATTAGACATTGTAAAAGATCTCAGGAAGTGTGGAATGCACTTGAAGCCTTCTTCTCTTCAAGTACAAAGGCGAGGAGGCATCAACTATGGCTAGACTTCATAACTCTCAAGAAAGCTCCCAAACAAAATGTGATTGATTTTGTCACAAAGCTCAAGGACATAGCAGATCAGTTGGAAAGCATTGGAGAGGTGATAGATGAAGAACAAATTGTAAGGCAGTGCATCAATGGCTTGACGACAGATGACGTGGGAAGCATTCACCACAACTATGGATCTATATGTGGATATGCATGTACCGGATTCAACACACTCATAGGACAACTACTTACTCAAGAGGCCAAGCTTATCAAGAATGTCAAGGGGAGATCCCAAGACTCTTATTCATGATCTATTTGTGGATTAACTAATCATACGACTGAAAATTGCTTTAGGAATTCTAGGAATCAAAGAGGTAGAGGCTACAATAGAGGAAGTTATGGCTACTCAAGAGGAAGGTTCAACAATTATGATGGCAACCACAACAGTTACAACCATTCAAACTATCAAGGAGGCAATGGGGGAAGAAGAGACTTCAATAACTACATAGAAGACTCAAATCAAGATGACTCATTGCTAATCATGAATATGGACATGCCACAAGGTAAATCTGATGAGCATGCTTTCTACATAGATTCAAGTTGTTCCAATCATGTGGAAGGGAAATGTGGCACTCCTATCAGATTTACAAGATCTAAAGAACAAGCATGAGGTACAAACAGGAGATGATACAAGACACCTTGTGGAGAAAATAGGAAATGGCAAAACACCTGATGGAAACATCAACTTACTAAGTAAGGTACTCTATGTCCCTACCATTACAAAGAATTTGATAAGTGTTGGGAAGATAGTAGAGAAAGGGTTGCAAGTCAGGTTCACAAAAGCAGGAGCATTTTTTGAAGATCCAAGTCAAGGATTCAAGAGAATTGCAAAAGGATTGTTCACATTTGAATTACAAGACACTACAAACATTTCTCTCTTGAACTATGGTAGTCAGACACTGACAAAATTGGAAGTATGGTGCAAAAGGTTAGCACATATTGGTGAAAGATCATTAAAGCAAATTTGCAGGGACCAAAGTGTACTTGGACTCCCTAACTTGTCAAAACAACACATGGTTTATAAGTGT
Source organism: Ceratopteris richardii (assembly GCA_020310875.1). NCBI lineage: Eukaryota > Viridiplantae > Streptophyta > Polypodiopsida > Polypodiales > Pteridaceae > Ceratopteris > Ceratopteris richardii. The sequence goes on from CM035415.1 coordinate 171,383,627, forward strand.
AGTGCATGTTGTTAGTGTAAATTGCAAGCCTACACATTTGGCTCAAATGATGCATTGAAGTTTATACATACATGAAGAAGCATAGGAGCATATGCTAGTGGTTAATTACCACTTTATCTCATTCTAAAAGTCAAATTGACTTGGAATCTCTTGTAATCACCTACCAAAAGGATTCATGGAAAATTAGTTGCTTGATTGAAAGAATATCTCAAAGAATTTAGGAGCTTGATCATAGGGAGCCAAAAGTTTGAATTTGAATTCAAATTTTTAGTCATCTCTTATAAAAATGGATATGAAAAGTCGCGGGTAAGAGAGAGCACTCCCGAGCCTAGCATTACTGATTTCTGAGTGTGTGTGAGGTCTACACTCAAGCCCACACCTCACTACACCATTTGTCAATGAGATTCATGCCAATGGAGTTGTATACAAATGTTCATTAATACATACATTCACATTGTTCATCTCTAAGTTCTCTGTTAGTCTACTCAAAAGTCTGTCAACTTGTCAAGGGCATATCTCAATCAATTCGTCACCCAATGCAGTGATTCAAAGCTTGTTAGATTCAGCTTGAAATAATCTACATGCTATCAAAGTTTGAAGACATTCTATTCAGCCATTTGGGAGAAATCTGCGTCAAGGTGAACTCTGGTCATTTTTCTGCTACAGTCCTAAAAAGTCGGGGGTATAGCTTCCTAGCATTTACTTATCACAAAGCTTAAAATAGTTTGTATAGTTGTCATTCTTGCAAGTGGACTAAATGTCTCTTCATAATCAATTCAATATTTTTGTGAAATCTTTTTGCAACTAATCCTAAGAGGCTTGTACTTGGAAATAGAACCACCACTATTTCTGTCAATACAAAACACCCACTTATTTCGGGTAGTCTTCATCTTATTATCTTGTGGTACAAGTTTCCATGTCTTGTTCTCATGCAATGCATCTATGTCTTCTTGCATCACATTCGACCCATTTACATGTGAATTTGCATCTTCAAAACATATAGGTTCGTGTTCTTCATAAACTTTTGATATAAAAGTTGAATCTGAAACACAATAAGACTCAATATATCTTTGTGTGGACTTTCTTTCTTTTGAACTTCTCCTAATTTCATGTTCATATTTTATCGAATAGTATTAGAACTTTTACTGATTTCTACTTCATCACTTAATTCAAAAAGTTTTGCTTTACCTTTTCTTTTCTCTTTTGGTGTAGGTGATAATTTTTCTTCATCATGACCATTCTGATTGTTTGAGCTTACTCCTGTAGTATCATGTAAACTATCCTCAATTTCTTCTTACATTTCTTCTTGAACTTGGAAAATATGATTTGTATACCAAGACAAGAACTCATCAAAGCATACGTCTCAACTAATAATCATTTCCATACTTATTGGATTATAGCACTTATATCCTTTTTTATTATCTACATAACCCGTAAATACACATTATGCTCATAACCATTTGTAGGAATATACAAGACAGAATGAGGATTCTAATAAGCTTTACATAAAGGAAAATGGTGAAGTACACCCTGAGAGACAACTATGAAAAGATGACTATTTTGAGAGAGTGCTGATAGAGAAGAAGAAAATGAGGTGACACAGTTGACTTCAAATGCTCATACATGAAGATTGGAACATCCAAATACTATGCAAATTGGTGAGACTATAGTAGAAGTATAGAAAGCTACTTTTACCAAGTTGAATCATAGAAAATGAGGCACTAAGCTTAGAGAAATCATCTCTGCCATCCGACTAAGAAAACTGAGAGATATGGTAGTGAATAGGACACTTCACAAGAACATGAAAATATAAACTCAAATGATCATGAAAATGAAAGTACATTTCAATACAATGGACTTACTGATACATATGTGTGCCTTGAAACCACACCTTGATATGGCATAAAGCTCAGCTCTTGGAGGTCTTTGCATAGCCATGACTAAAACTGCCATGTATTTATAGTTGATCTTGGGAGCCTAACTTCCCTAAATCATTCTTCAATCTATTAGTGATTGATTTGATTCTCCAAATACCATCAATCATGAACTCATGGCTTCTCGTTCCTCTTTTGATCAAGTGGACTCAACCACTTAAGATTTTTTTGCTTTTACATCAAGTAAGACTTCAAAAGTTACAAGAGGTAATTCACAAGTGAACTTTACATTGTATTCACTTTAAGGCTTCTTCGATCACTTTGTGAGGCTCAAGCCAATACTCAGGCTTGTAATAGACTTGCTCCAATAGCTCCCACTCAAGCCAAGTATGCTTGAGGTCTTCAATCCTCCAAGATTACCTACAAACCAATCATAGCCTTGAATTTGCAAAGCTTTGTACCATCTAATGCTTTGGTTAGAATATCTGCACATTGTTGATGAGTGTACACATATGATATTTCGATCTTCTTGCTCATAATCTTCTCTCTTACATAGTGATAATGAACTTCAATATCTTTAGTTCTTGCATGAAAAATTGGATTAGCAGCTAAGTGAATAGAGCTCATATTGTCACCAAACATATTTGGAGTTCCAATCTCCAAACAAGATCTCTGAATAGTGTCTTCATCCACATAGCTTCTAGAGTAGGCATGGCAAGACCTCTATATTCAGCTTCAGTAGAAGAGAGAGCAATTGTGGGTTGCTTCTTAGATGACCATGAAACAAGTTTTGAACCTACAAAGGTAAGATGGCCTGAGGTGCTCCTTGTGTCTTCCTTGGAGCCAGCCCAATCTGCATTAGAGAACAATTTCAAACTTAAATCAGATACATAAGGGTAATATAACCCCTTATTCATGGTCCCTTTGAGATATCTGAGTATCCTCTTGGTAGCCTCCATGTGAGGTTTCTTGGATGTGTACATAAATTGACTTAGCACACTCACACTATAAAATATATCAACCCTTGCCAATGTGGCATAGTTCAAACTACCCACAAGGCTTTGATAACCTATCACATCTTCTATGAGCTCACCTTCATGTGAGCTCAACTTATGATTAACCTCCATTGGAGTACCTGCAATCCTGCAATCTTGCATCTTGAATTTTTCCAACATGTCTTTAATGTACTTTCTTTGTGTAAGAAACAAACCATGATCTTTGTAGACAACTTCTAATCCTAGGAAGTAGGTAAGTGAGCCCAAATCACTTATCTTGAATTCTTCTCTCATCTATTCTTTGATTCTCTTCATGCCATCTATATCATTTCCTGTAAGTATAATATCATCTACATACACACACAAATAGATGACTTCACAATTACTCCTTTTTATGAATAGTGATGGATCTGCCTTGCTAGGTTGAAATCCTTTGTCCTACAAGAATGAGACAAGCCTATGATTCCAAGCCCACACACATAATCAGGATATATGTGATTCTCAAAACCAGGTGGTTGTGCCATATATACCTCTTCTGTTATCCATCCATTAAGAAATGCATTTTTTACATCCAATTGAAGTACTTTCCAATTCTCGGAAGAGGAAATACTAAGCAAAATCCTAATAATAGGCATCTTTGCCATAGGAGAGAAGGTCTCCTCATAATCAATTCCCTGATTTTGTACAAAGCCTTTTGCCACAAGCCTTGCCTTATACCTCTTAATGGAGCCATCTAAGTTCTTCTTCAATTTGTAAATCCACATTGAGCATATCACTTTCATTGATGGAGACTTGGGAACCAATTCCCAAGTGTTATTCTCCTCAAGAGCTTCAATTTCTTCTTCCATTGCATGCCTCCATTTTGATTTCTTCTTTGCTTCCTCAAATGTTGAAGGTTCCTCTTGATTTATGTCTTGTGCTAGATACATTGAATGTTTAGTGACTAGAGAAGTATCAATCCCATACCTTTCTGGCTTTCTTTTCTCCCTCATGGACTTAGGCCATGATGTGATTATTGCCTCTTGTCCAAGTTCCTGCATTTTTGCTTTACCTTTAGACTTCTAAATTTTTATTTTTTCATACTGAGTTGCTTCATCATCTTCTTGAGGTATCCTGCTCTTCAACTTTAGAATAATTATCCTTCAAAAGTTTTGGAAAAACTTTTTCAAGATCATAAGATAGGTTGAACCTTCTACATGAATCTTCATACCAAGAACTATTCTCATCAAATACTACATCTCTACTCACCAAGAATCCTTTGGTTGTTGGGTTGTATAATCTATAGCCCTTTCAATTGTTGTCATATCCAATGAATACACACCTTTCTACTTTGGGATCCATCTTCATGTAACGTATGAAGGAACATGAGTAAAAGCAACACATCCAAAAATCTTACAATGATCCAAGCTTGGTCTTCTTCCATTCCAAGCCTCATATGGTGTCATGCCATCAAGTGATTTTGAAGGTAACCTGCTAATCAAATAAGTGGTTGTGGATACAACTTGAGCCCATAAGTAATTGGGTAAGTACTTTTCATTTAGCATAGACCTTGTAGCTTCAACAATTGTCCTATTTCTTCTTTCTGCCACTCGATTTTGCTCAAGAGTGTACCTTGTAGTGATGTCTCTTTTGATTCCTCTTTCTTGAAGAAAGGAGTCAAACTCATGGGAGAAGTACTCTCCCCTTCAATCTAACCTTATCCTTTTTAGTGTTTTACGTGTTTGATTCTCCACAAGAGCCAAATATCTTTTGAAGAATGAAAAGACTTCATCTTTGTGTTTCATAAAGTATAATATAGTCCACCTACTACAATCATCAATGAAGGAGACATAATACCTTGATCCAGATATTGAAGCATCCTTGCTAGCTCCCCATACATTTTTATGAACCAACTCCATGAGATCTCCATGCATATATCCTTTCTTCATGAATGGTAACTTGTGGGACTTTCCAAATTGACATGTGTTGGGATAGATGGATGGATGCTCCAAGAGACTGAGTAGGTACTGCTAAAACCTGCTTTGTACCAACCCTCTTTTGCTTCAGAGTTGATAACTAGACCTCCTTAGCTTTCCAATGACACCATAAAATGTCCTATGTCCTTTGGAAATGATGTGTGCAATGATTGAATCAAAACAAATAACTTTGGAAGTCACAAACTCAAGAAAACCTTCTATTTATGGCTTGATACCTGCTGAGTATTTTGCTCAGTATGACCAGCACAGTAGGAATTGGAAAACTTCCTTTTAGGGGTGTCTAATTAGCTTAGTAAGCTACCTATTCCAAGTGGAATGATGTAAAATGATAAACTATGCTAAGAGAAATCAATTTAGCAAGTTAAGTTATACCCACAATTTTTTAGGACTGTAGCAGAAAAATGCCTAGAGTTCACCTTGACGCAAATTTCTCCAAAATGGCTGAATAGAATGTCTTAAAACTTTGAGCGCATGTAGATTACTTTAAGCGGAATCCAACAAGCTTTGAATCACTGCATTTGGTGAAGAATTGACTGAGATATGCCCTTGACAAGTTGACAGACTTTTGAGTAGACTAACAGAGAACTCAGAGATGAACAATGTGAATGTATGTATTAATGAACATTTGTATACAACTCCATTCACATGAATCTCATTGCCGAATGGTGTAGAGAGGTGTGGGCTTGAGTGTAGACCTCACACACACTCACAAATCAGTAATGCTAGGCTCGGGAGTGCTCACTCTTACCCGCGACTTTTCATATCCATTTTTATAAGACATGACTAAAAATTTGAATGCAAATTCAAACTTTTGGCTCCCTATGATCAAGCTCCTAAATGCTTGGAGATATTCTTTCAATCAAGCAACTAATTTTCCACGAATACTTTTGGTAGGTGATTACAAGAGATTCCAAGTCAATTTGACTTTTATAATGAGGTAAAGTGGTAATTAACCACTAGCATATGTTCCTATGCTTCTTCATGTAGGTATAAACTTCAATGCATCATTTGAGCCAAATGTGTAGGCTTGCAATTTACACCAATAGCTCCCCATCAAGCCAAACATTTTGGCTTAAGTCTTCATCTTCAATCTTCAAGTATATCCTGCAATCCAATCATGGATTTGAACCTGTAAAGTTTGGTTCCATCCAAAGCTTTAGTCAGCAAATCTGCACATTGCATGTTGGTGGATACATAGGTAAGTTGAATGTCCTTGCTTATCAATTTCTCTCTCACATAATAGTAATGGACCTCTATGTGTTTGGTCCTAGCATGGTAAATAGGATTAGCTGCAAGGTGAAGAGAACTTGTATTATCTCCAAAGATTATTGGGGACCTAGTAAATAAGCCCAATTCTGTATACAAAAGCTTAATCCAAATTGCTTCTTGTGTGGCATTAGCTAGTCCCCTATACTCTGCCTCTGTGGAAGACAAAGCAACAGTAGGTTGCTTCTTTGAAGACCATGAAATTGGTTTGTCACCTGCAAAAGAAATATATCAAGAAGTGCTCCTCCTATCATCCTTGCATCCTGCCCAATCTGCATCTGAAGAAATTTTGATATCAATATCTGAAGTGTAAGGGAAATACAAACCATGGTTCTGTGTACCCTTGAGATACTTCACGATTCTCTTGGCAGCCTCTAAGTGAGGTATCCTTGGCTTGTGACACTAACTCCATATGCAATATCTATCCTCGTTAAGGTAGCATAGTTCAAACTACCCACCATACTTTAATAACCTGTAATGTCCTTGACTTCATCACCTTCATGGGCACTTAGCTTTAGGTTTACCTCCATTGGAGTGCTTGCTACTTTAGCATCCTGCAAGTGAAACTTCTTTAACATATCTTGTACATATTTTTTCTGAGTGATATATATCACTGAATTAGTATAGACTAATTCAAGTACCAAAACATATTTCAATAGACCAAGATCATTGATCCTGAACTCCTTCATCATTTGACTTTTGATTTGAATTACTTCTCTTAATGAACAGAGAAGTATCTGCCTTGCTCATGACAAAACCTTGATCTTGGAGGTATGTAGTTAACTTGTAATTCCATGCCCTAGGTGCCTGCTTCAATCCATATAAAGCCTTTTTTAATTTGCAAACATATGTTACCTTCTTGGGGTCCTCATAGCCAGGAGGTTGTGACATATATACCTCCTTTGAAATCCATCCATTCAAGAAAGCATTCTTGACATCCAATTGGTACATATTCCATTTTTTTGATGCAGCCACACTTACCAACACTCTGATGGTTGGCATCTTGGCCACAGGTGAGAATGTCCCCTCATAGTCAATGCCTTGGGTTTGTGCAAAACCCTTGGCTACCAATCTGGCTTTGTACCTATGGATTGTGCCATCAGAATTTCTTTTAAGCTTATAGATCCATCTGGATCCTATTACCTTCATTGAGTCCTTCTTAGGTACTAACTCCCATGTGTCACTCTCTTTGAGAGCATCAATCTCCTCATCCATAGCTTCTTTCCATTCTGATCTGATTATTGCTTCTTCATATGATCCTGATTCTTCATTTGACAAATCTTTGGCAAGATAAACAAAATGTTTAGTAACAAGAGATGTATCATACCCATATCTAATAGGTTTCTTGCTTTCTCTTTGTGATCTTCTAAATGGTTGAGTTGAGGATTCAGGTATGTCTTCAAGCTTCTTCATCTTCATTTTGCCTTTGGACTTCCATGCTTTGAATTCTTCAAGATTGATAGTGTCTTCATCATCTGAACTTGAGGCTTGATTCTGAGTAGGTTCCTCCTTTGTAAGACTTGGAAATTCCTCTTCCAAATCATAGGGTAATTTGACCTTCTTGCATTCATTCTCATACCAAGAATCGTTTTCATCAAAGACAACATCTCTGCTTACCATAAACCCCTTATTGATAGGATTATAAAACCTGTAACCTTTTTTATTTAAATCATACCCAATGAAGATGCATTTTTCAGCCTTTGGGTCTAGCTTACCCCTTATCTGAGAAGGAATGTGTACATATGCTACACATCCAAATATTTTGCAATTGTCAAGTGAAGCTCTCTTACCATGCCATGCTTCATAGGGTGTCATGCCATCAAGAGACTTAGATGGTAACCTGTTTATGAGGTAAGTGGCAGTAGAAACACTCTCTGCCCATAGATAGTTAGGTAACTTTTTCTCATTAAGCATAGATCTAGTTGTCTCAACAATTAATCTATTTCTTCTCTCAGCTACCCCATTCTGTTCAGGAGAATACCTTGTGGTTATCTCTCTTTTGATGCCTCTGTCCTGCAAGAAGTCTTCAAATTCATTGGAGAAGTACTCACCTCCTCCATCTGACCTTAGCCTCTTCAAATTCCTTCCTGTTTGATTTTCAACTAATGCAAGATATTTTTTAAAGCAATTAAATACCTCATCCTTGTGCTTCATGAAGTATAATACAGTCCATCTGCTATAATCATCAATGAAAGCCACATAGTACCTTGATCCTGAGATTGAGGGGTCTTTGCTTGGTCCCCATACATCTATGTGTACAAGTTCTAGGTAGTCTTCATGCATGTATCCTTTCTTTGAGAAGGGTAACGTGTGTAAGCCGCCGGATTGGCAATTGTAAAGTCTGACTCTTTTTATATTCCGCACGAACCGAAAGGTCGTTGCGTAGACATTGTAACCTTCTTATAAATCAATGAAAAGAGACGCTTCGATGACGACCAGAGGAGTCGCCAGACTGTCTGTCTGGTTGATGAAGTCTGCGTAGTTTCTGTGGTGTGTTTGAGAACTCTGAGTTATTCGATGTCTTCTAATCTGTTTGATTATCTGCACCTGTACGGTACAGATTGAGTACTGTTATTGTCTCTGTTGTTTACAGTGTTTGTATTTGATTCAGATCTTTAAGTTAGACAAAGTAATTCTGTATTATGGTACTGAATAGTTTCGGCGCTGTATGTTGAGAGCACATTAACTGGAGTGTGTTCAGTAAGCTTTGGAAGAGTCTGATTAATAGACAATAAGATTGTGAGAGTGTAACTAGAGTCTTGATAAGTAATTCGTATTGACAGAGATTCTTAATGTTAAAGTATGGTCATGTGAGTGAGTTGATTTGGGAAAATCAAGTATAGGGCCTCTATTTAACATACCCCTTCCACTCCTAAGAACCCAAATAGATGTTTAAACGCGTTTCTGACGGCAAAAGCGCGTTTAACACTGGCGCCGTCTGTGGGAATGTGGCACCAGAGTGATGCAATATAGTTGTGGGAAGGTGGCACCAGAGTATTGCAAATTAATTGTGGAAAGTGGCAATAGATTATTGCAAAGTGATTATCGGAAAGTGGCAACAGAGTGTTGCACAGTGATTATGGACAGGTAACCATAGATTGTGAATCGACAGTAAAATAGAGTAATACGCAAGTGTAGCAAAGGTGCTATATGTCGGTTACTCGATCCGAGGAGTCGTATCCCAAGTACAGACAGCCTTGGGTGGTACCAAATTTGCGAAAAACACCCCCAGGAGGAAGAAGCACAGACCGATTAGGCCTGGTAGTCGAAGAAGCAAAGCACGTTAGCAGCGATTCCCGTAGCATTCCGGTGGAACATTCTACGATTCCGATAGATTCCGGTGAAATTTTGGTGCAGTTTGCAGAAGACACAGTAACTTCTGAGTCTGCAAGAACGCCTGGTCAAGATTCGAATCAGTCTTAGAATAGAGTTGTCTTACCCTGAGAAGTCATTAAAGGTGAAAGACTACCCTGGATTGGGGAAAGTTCCACTAATTCCGTTGGTAGTTCGGTCCTAGTTGCAGATAATTTACAATTTTCCGGTGATAGTGTTATACTTCTCGGTGAATCTTCATTCCAGACACCACTGTTCGGAGCAAGTTTACCTACGTTTGCTACCGTAGAAGATGATAAGCTATTCGAATTAGAAATTTGTAAGAGGTTAAGCGCTATTTTTGAACCGGAAGAAGAGCAGTCTCATCATACAGACTCTGAAGAACCGAAAGCACATCCTTAGAACTCAGCAAATAGTAACAGAACCAACATGAGTGGGCAACAACAACAACAACAACAACAACAACAACAACAACAACAACAACAACAACAACAACAACAATAACAACAACAGCAGCAGCAACAACTACTTCCACCTCGTCCGGTTCTAACACGAATCACTTACACAAAATTCGGTGGATTTCCAGGTGATGATCCTGATGCTCATGTACGTACCTTTGAAATTAGTTATGCAGTACTTAATCATCCACTCGATCCGGCATACAAGGCCATAGTATTTCAGTCAACACTAGTAAATGAAGCCGCCAGATGGCTTACAGAATATGATATCAACCATTTCGGCACCTATAAAGCGGTAAGGGATGCGTTTCTACAGAGATTCCGGTTAAAGAAGAACCCTGCCGAAATTTTTGATTACCTGCAGACTAATAGACAGAAGCTAAATCAAACAGTGTAGGAATATGCCACCCTATTCAGAACTCATTTGAGATAACTACCGCCAGCACATGCTAATTTACCGGATGATATCATCACGCAGTGGTTTATTAATGGTTTAACTCCACAGCTCCGACAGATTATGATCATCCGTTATGTGGGAGCTATGACATTAGATGCAGTTATTGCAATGGCTTTGCAGCTCAAGCATAAAGTTGGAGGTTTTACCGAAGACCTGGAGTGGTTAAAAGCCAGTAAAAGTGTTGCAGAAGATCCGGCTAGACAAATGTATTGCACTAAGTACAAGAATCCAAGGCATACTAGTGTCACATGTGCCCTTAATCAGATGTATTGCGCTATCTACAATACAACTGGATCATTCCACCGAAAACTGTGCATCTAATGCCAAAGTGCAGGGAATAACAATAGTAAATGCTATTATACAGGAACCAGGGCAGCCTGCCGCTCACTATGTACCTCCTCAAATGAGAAACAACCAGCAGCAAGGATACAGAAATTATCAAGGAAAGAGGAATACAAATTACAATACAAACCGCTGGCAGACCAGGACATCACAGGACGGTAATTCTTTGCCACCCCCTCGCTGTCATTTTTGGGGTAAATTAGGACACATTCGAAGATTTTGTAAAGATGCGGCGGAATATGATCAAAGGAAGAAAGAGCGCCAGAATCCAATGACGAACATGGTTTATATCTCACCATTAGAAACACAAGCTGCACTAGTTCAGACCAGATCTGGTAAGCCACTGCAACCAGCAGCAGAAGTATTTGAACCAGGCATACGTGAACAACAAAGAATGTATGACAAAGCTAGCCAATGGACTACAACAGAGCCTACAGTGTTTCCAGATCCAATTCCTGTGACACAAGGTCCACTACCAAATGAAAGTTCGTAGGAACAACATTCTACCCCAGTAGCAGACACATCATCTTCAGAATCAGTAAAAAGTACAAGTCAAGTAGATCAAGCTTGGGAAATTTTATCTAAAGCGTCCATTACTCTTCCTCTTGGACAGTTACTTGCATTTGTACCAGGAGTTCGGAAACAATTTCAGCAACAACTCAGTCTTGGATCTTCCTGTATTCCAGCAACGGCAACGGTACAACCGGAAACTGACTCTACAATGGATCATTTGGTCCCCTTGATTACGGTATGGTACAAAAATCATAAGATTACTCAAGTACTAATTGATGGTGGATCTGGTGTAAACATAGCTACTGCAGCACTCTGTAAAAAGTTGGGGTGGACGCAAATCGAACCAGTCCAGTTTTTTGTTAGAATGGCCGACCAATCTTGAGTTCATCCGTTGGGACTCGTACGGAATGTCCCAATCACTGTACAGGGTACAACGTTTAAGATGACTTTTGTCATCTTAGAATTACCAGAATCTAGTCTTGATTATAATCTTCTTTTTGGCCGTCCTTGGTTGAAACAAGCTAAGGTTATACAAGATTGGTCAGCACAAGAACTTACCTTTAAGGACAACCACCGTAAATATGTTGTCAAATTAGATGCTATTCAGCCCATGCCAGACCTTATATCGCAAAACCAGTTCATATGTTAGATGGTTTATCGGATGACGAAGAAGAAGAATTTTTTAAGAATAACATAGATTTAATCTCCTTAGGGACTGTTGATCTACAATCTGTTGTAGATAACTGTAATTCGACAGTTTGTACGGTGATGCCTGTGACCGAAGAAGTAGAGACAGAAGATACTACTCTTAAGGATAAAGCTCATATACAACAACTTTTACAGTCAGTTGATGATTCAGGAAAACCTCGTCAACTCTATGTTCCTGATGATCAGTTGATCACCTATAATTTAGGGGATGAAGTTAATTTGCGACCTATCAAGATAAAGGAAGGATTGTCTGAAGCATTTCAAGCAGATTTGATACAGCTTATTCGTGAGTTCTTTGATGTTTTTGCATGGGACTATCGTGATATGAAAGGTAGATCCTCGAATCTATCAGCATCGGGTTGTGCTCAAACCAGAACCCAAGCCGATTAAGCAACCCAGCTACCGTATGAATCCTAACTATGCAGCACAGGTCAAGGCAGAGCTTGATAGGTTATTAAAAGTCGGATTCATCGTACCAGTAGAACATCCTGAGTGGATATCACCCATTGTTATCATTCCTAAGAAAAATAAGCAACTACGAATATGTGTCGATTACCGGAAATTGAATGCAGCCACCGTACTTGATCCATTTCCACTTCCATTCCTTGATACAATGCTGGATAGAGTAGCAGGACATGAAATGTACTCCTTTTTGGATGGTTACAGTGGGTATAATCAAGTCAGAATGGCTGAACAAGACATACCGAAAACCGCTTTCATTACCAATTGGGATGTTTTTGCTTGTACAGTTATGTGGTTTGGATTAAGAAATGTTCCTAGCACTTTTCAGCGATGTATGCAGGAAATCTTCTCACCCTATCTTACTTCTTTTATGCAAGTATATCTAGCTGATTTCTCTTTACTTGGTAAGATGGTAGAACACCTGTATCATTTACGGTGTTGTTTTGAGAAATGTCGTGAATACAAACTCTGCTTGAACCCAAACAAATCTGTGTTTGCGGTTTCATGTGGTAAGCTCCTTGGCCACATTGTATCTGCATAGGGCATACAAGTTGATCCAGATAAGGTTGCAGCTGTGTTAGAAGCACCTGTGCCTAGTACACCGAAAGAAGTGATGAGATTCATGGGTCAAGTCAGATGGCATGGTCGACATTTACGGTGGCTTGCTCACTTGGCAATACCACCAAACCGGTTAATAACCAGTACTCCTCGACAGTTTGATTGGACTCACGAATGTCAAACTGCATTTGATCGTCTAAAAGGTTTATTAACGTAGGTTCCAATTCTACAACCTCCTGATTGGGATCGCCCATTTCATGTTTTTGTAGATGCATCAGATATAGCCATTGGAAGTGTCTTAATGCAACAAACCGATAAATGGTTTAGGCCTGTTTATTATGCAAGTAGAAGGCTTGCTCCTGTAGAAAAGAATTATTCTGTAACTGAAAGAGAATGTCTTGGTTTGGTATATTCTGTAAAGAAATTTCGGCATTATTTGCTAGGCCGTAAATTCATCTTTCATGTAGACCATGCAGCGTTAGTGTATCTGGTTCGGCAACAACATTTAGGTGGTCGATTAGCACGTTGGGTTCTATTGTTACAAGAGTTTGATTACGAAGTAATTCATCGACCTGGAACTGCACATGCATTAGCAGATTTCCTTTCTCGGTTAGATTCTGGTGAAGCTTCGGTCGGTGTTGATGACACCACACCTGCAATTTATGTTACTGAAACAACCAATGATGAATCTGCAGAACCTCCTATGACATCTACTTACTATGATCAGTTATTAGCCTTTCTTACTGATGGATATCTTCCTGCTCAGACTTCTCTTGCAATGCATAGGAAAACTGCAGTTTACAGTCACAAATTCCGGTTGATTGCTAGAGAATTGTATTATATGGATCACACTGGAGTTTTACTTCGTTGTATTCCTCCACATGAAGTAAACTCAGTTATCGCTTTGGCACATTCAATACCTTTCGGTGGACATTTTGCAGCAGATTTAACACACCGAAAAATTCTGCAAAGTGGGCTTTGGTGGCCTACCATGTACAAAGATGTATCTTAGTTTGTCAAACAGTGTGACAATTGTCAACGGTCTGGACAGCCTTTACAATAACATTTTTTCCCTCTCCAACCTGTATTACCTTTGGAGCCTTTTCAGAAATGGGGTTTTGACTTTATTGGACCAGTCACACCTCTAGCAATCCTTAGCAACAACAGATACATTCTGACATGTACAGATTATGCTACCAAATGGGCAGAAGCTTGGGCTTTACGGTCCGCTATAGCTATTTTGGTAGCAAAATGTTTAATGAAGGACGTATTTCCATGATTTGGGTTACCTCTAGAACTTGTGACAGATCAAGGCACACATTTTGTTAACAATTTAATGAAAGTACTCACACACTCTTTTCAGATTTTGCATAAGTTCAGTTCTCCTTATTATCCTCGTGCTAATGGCTTAGCTAAAAGTACAAACAAGACCTTGTTGAATATGCTTCGTAAACTGATTCTGGAATCACCAGAAAGATGGGATCAGTTACTACCTGCAGTATTATGTGTTGGAGTTAGACGTCTGCGGAAGCACGCGAACAGCACAAGGAGGAAGAAGAAGCTTGGAGCACCAACACACAATACTGAATGTATTACCAGAGAATGTACAAAGATAAGTAGCCCATTAGGGCAATAGGCATATATACAAGCCGGGGGAAAAAAACCTCCTAAAGAGGGAAAAAAGTGCTCCGGCGGTCCTAGTGTGTTCACACACATCACTACCTAAATATATCAACAAATCCCCCTTGGGAGTGATGCGGTGAACAAGAAGCTGGCACTTATGTATAAGGAAGTGCCAAGCTATGTGGAAATCACTCCACAAAAGGAAGTAAGCCCAAAGCTTTGCGGAAAGCTTCAAACTTCTCCCTAGGCAGAGCCTTCGTGAAAAGGTCTACAATGTTCTCCTATGTGGGCATGAACAGGCTCTAACGGCCACGGAAAAAGTGGTTATGGAAGCCTTTATTTTGTTCAAATCCCCTCGGAATCGGTCCAATTGGATTACCTAGAACCCACAATTATCTCACAATGGATTCTTCCTATGTCTATGCACTAGCTCATATGTTCCCGGTAAACGCACCAAAATGATATCTTTCGAAGTCCAAGGGAAAATGTCTTAGACACACCTATGTTTGATTCAATTAACTTGTAATATGCCACTTTAACACATCATTGTTCATTCTATCAATTCTCTCACTTACAATACATCAACCATATAGCCTCGTCACGGAAAAGTCAGCGGTCCTCTAAATCATTTGCATCAGATCTAAGATAGGTACGCATGTAGCACATCGTTTGCTGTTAACAGGAAAGGCAGAATCTATTCTGCTGCATAAAACTTCCCACTAACTTGTGAATGGGAAGGCCTTTGTATGTCTACATAGAGAGAACGCAAGGGCATGTAGAAATATTCAGAGAGCTCTATTGGTAAAGAACATTAACGTACATGTAGCACGCAGGCAACGAAGATTTATAATTGCATGTAGATGGGAAATCCAAGACAACAGTGCTCTACACACATGCAACAGTAAGAAAAAAAGTTTGCTTACTTAACGTGCTCCTTAGTGTGCCAACCTTGGAGAGATAGCAAAAATTGTTCACCCTGGAATCGATCCTGCAAATCCTTCAATACCGAAGGAATTCCACATGCATGTCTAACTGAGACACTTGGTACTACACTTCCATCATCAACATTCAGGTTCACAAGTAAAGCAAGTATCTCTTTCTATCGAACATCTGTCACACTTGAGCAAACACTAGATGCAAGTCGTATGCCAACACCCCTCAGCAGTAGATCTCTTCTTCACAGCTTTGCACCATTATATCTAGCCACCAATTAGCTTCATCGAGAAGACCGTGTAAGAGACCTCGGAGTTTGACCTTCTTGATAACCTATATCTAAAGGAATTATCTGAATGACTTGAACATCTCGAAGCTGATGAATTAGATGAGCTCATTCGCAATTTCGGCTTCACAAACTCCCGGTAACCATACTTGCACTTTTGAAGTCTACACGTTCATCAACAAACGCGTTTGGAGAGGGTTTCACCGTATCTTCAGGAATGCAAGCTTCATATATTGAATTAGCTGAGAAGTTTCCACCCACAGCCAACACCGTCTTGATTTGATCACTTGTCCAGTCATCCAATAATGTTAAAGATAGAACCTGTGTATTTTTACTGGGACCCTACCAGAAGCTCACATGCTCTAACCGTAAGTTCAATAGATGATAGCTAAGATTGTGATACAAGTATTAGGCATTAAGACGTGGTCTGTTGAAAGACTTTGTTTCACTTGGATATATGTGTCCCAAGGCTACGATGGATTCTAGGACATTTGATGCATATAAAGACTTCAATTTTTGCGGACGCCCACTTCAGATCAATTGCACCACAATCTGCACATTCACCGTTTTTAACTATCTTCACCAATATTCTTCAATTTGCAGCGCATATTATTCTCTGTACAAATATGAAGTAGACTGTTTCTCTACGCTTAGTGTTGGGATGCCTTCTCATGTGCCTAAATAAGCTGCAACCTTCCGAATCACAGCCATCTTCCTCTACTTTACCAAGGTCTTTGTACTGCAACCTCTGAACTTATGAAGTCTTGAAAAGCCTTGGTCACTGTAGGATTTCAGCGCGCTATCCTCCTAGCAATTGGGGGGGTTTCTCTCCTGATTTTAATAAAGAGTGCACATCCAGTTTCTTCTCTTCTGCATCGTGTGTTCTGCTCAAGAGTAGCTTCCCCGTCCTCCTCAGATGAGCGTCCTTCTTTTATCAGCTTCCGCTAAGGAATAACAAATTGGTTTCCCTCAGACCCTCCTCTGATGAGATGTCAGCCTCCGAATGCCTCGATTCATCATCCTTCCTTAATTGTTGTTGCTATCCTCAGACGTCTGGCAGAGACCCCCTTTTTCTCTGGAATCCTCTTCCTTTCCCCCCCCCCCCCCCCCCCCCCCGAGCTTGTCCAGCAACAATATCCTGGCCTCTTTAATTTTCAGAAGAATTCCTCATGGGCACTAATTGAGCCTTTTCTGTTGCTGCCTACACTTTGTCCTCCTTCAGATCAAGACACTCAAACATCATACGATAGAGGGTTGTCATGTCGAGATTTAGTTTCTTTACCAAGTACCCTCTTGCTCTTCTTTGATAGCCCCTAGCTTCAGACATCATTAAAACCATTGCGTCTCACATTTCCTCCACCTTGAGCTTCGAGAATCTCTATCGATGAGGTTCGTTCAGGTGTCCTCCAAAGTTCCTGCTCCATACAAATGACTCTGGACCCATCCGTAATTTCTGTTACTAGGCATGAGTTTAACCGCAAGTTGGAACATGCTTCTGGATCTTGTGTTGCTTGTTCAATTGCAAACTTTCTCACTGATGAGAGTCCTCGTCATCTGCAAGCTTGCATGAATGATCCCAAAGGGCAACACTCTTCGAAAGCTTCTGAAAGAGAAGAGCACTACCGAACAGTCCGAGAGAAGTGAGTAGAACATTTCGCCATGGAATCATTGCAACATGCGCACTCAGCTCCCTGCAAATCTGAGGAACTTGTAATTATATGCGTGTGTCATGACTAGAGATAGCAACCACAAAATCCTCCCAAACTCGCACACAGCCATCAGTCATATAACAATGCAGACGCATATCTTTTAATCGTCATATCCTGCACGCGACGCTCTAGCTCCATGCCTTCTGTTCGAAAACATCTCCATCCCCGTATTCTTCCAGTGCCTTTGAGCGCCAGTCCGCAACCTCCTTATCTGCTCGTGGAAAAAAACGAGAGAGAGAGAGCGAGAGACCCCACACTTACCATACATGTCCACTAAAGCCTTATCCACATAGCCTAGTCTACCATAAAGATCAATGAGAGCAGTATAGTGCTCAATAGTTGGAGTCATACTATAATCATCGTCCATGGAATGCAGGAACATATGGGCTGAATGCAGCATCCCCGTGATACCGCATACACTGAGGAGATGGCTGAAGCTTGATAAATCTGGCTGTAGACCATCCCTTTTCAATTTCTCAAAGATCTGTAACACATTAGCACTGTCTCCCAAGTGCGCATAACCTGCCATCAATGTATTCCAAGAGGATAAATCTCGAGCTGAAAGGGTGTTAAACACTTCATGAGCTTTTGAAAGTAGCCCAGACTTAGCATACATCTCAACTAGCGTTCTTTGTAAAGTAGTGTCTTGTTTGAATAGACTGCTTCTCGCAGCTTGAGCATGTAGTTCCCCACCCTTACATGTAGCTCCAAGTATGGTACATGCTTTCAAGCTGCAAGCATAAGTGACATTATTTGGACTGATTCCCTCCAACACCATTTTCTCAAGGCAGTCCAATGCATCTTTGGCAAACTCTTGTTGGACATAACCAGCAATCAATGTGGTCCATAATATAACATTTCTTGCTGATAGCTTATCAAAGACCTCCTTTGCTTTATCAACTAAGCCACATTTGGCATACATGTCAATCACTGCACTGCCAATAGCACTATTGTCTTTCAGCAAGTTTCTATGAATAATCTCGGCATGTAAAGTTTTTACCCCTTTTGACATCTTCAATATTACTACAAGCATCAAGCAAGCTGACAAGAGTGACATCGGTTGAAGAAAACCCTTCAACCTGCATCTGCTCAACACATGTGATCGCATCCTATACATGCTTATATTTTCCATAATCGGAACTCCAAACACCAAGGGCATTCCCCTCTGAACAAGATGTAGCCATGTAGTTTGCAAATACCTTTCATCCCATTGATTAACTCTGCAAGTACCTGAAATCAAATGTATTTTCCTACCAAATAGAACCACATTAGTGCATCAAAACCACCCAAATTGTGGGCTAACAGGGCACATATGCCTAGCTGATCTCCCCAGCAGAGAACCTCTCCCTGACATAGTGATAATGCACCTCAATGTGCTTAGTGCGAGCATGCAACACAGGGTTCCTCGCAACTGCCAATGCGCTCTGATTGTCAGTGAAGATGGTGGCGGCAGAAGACTGGCCAACACCCAAATCTGCCATAAGGCGTCTGAGCCACACACACTCAACAGTCGCTGTGAAAGCTGCCCTATACTCAGCCTCACAACTGGAAGTGGCCACAGTAGGCTGCTTCTTGCTCAACCAAGATATACATGAGCTACCAAGCATGAAGCAAAAACCATTGGTGGACACACGAGTGTCATAGCAACCATCCTAATCTGAGTCAGAAAAAGCATGCAAATCTGGCGGTAGTGATCCCCCCTTGGGATAAAACAACCCAAGTAGCCGAGTACCACTCAAGTAGCGAAAGATGCGCTTAACCGCCTTCCAATGCGTGACTCCTAGGCAATGCATAAACCTGCTCATCTATGAGACAGCAAACTGAATATCTAGCCGAGTAATGCATAAGTAAATCAAGCATCGAACAGCCAGCTGATAGAGAACAGCATCAAATGCATCTCCAGCATCATGAAGACTCAATCGTAAACCTGTCTCCATAGGAGTGGCAATACGCTTACAGTCTTCAAGGCCAAAACGCTGCAATAATGTGTCAATATATTTCGTTTGACACAAAGCCAATCCACCATCAACTTGCATAAACTGAATGCCCAAATAGTGATGCAAATGCCCCAAATCAGACATCTCAAATGAGGCATGCAAATCAGCCTTGAAATAAGCAATATGCTTCTCAATAGGACCAGTGAGTAGCATGTCATCAACATAGACAACAATGATCAGAAGCACACCATTAGCACGCTTAACATATAAGGTGCTTTCAGTTGGACTGTTCACAAAACCATGTGCAACCAGATAGGCATGTATTTTCTCATACCAAGCATGTGGTGCTTGCTTTAAACCATATAATGCCTTCTTTAACCTACACACTTGGTTTTCATGCCCTTTCTGCACAAAGCCACGGGGCTGAAAAACATACACTTCTTCATGCAAGTCACCATTTAGAAATATTGTTTTAATGTCCAACTGATGTACATTCCAACCATGATGGGCTGCAACTGCACAAATGCTCTGAACAGTAGTCATACAGCATGTAGGTGCAAAGGTCTCATCGAAATCAATGCCTCTTTCCTGCGCATAACCCTTTGCAACAAGCCTAGCCTTATACCTATCAACTATACCATCAGGTTTATGCTTCAGCTTGTATACCCACTTAGTGCCAATGGCCTCCTTGCTAGGAGGCAAGTCACATAAAGACTATGTACCATTCTTCATTATAGCATCATATTCAGATTGCATGGCAGCCATCCAATTTTCTGAATTCTGTGCTTCATCAAAAGAAACAGGCTCATTCTCATCACAGAGACTAGACGCAGCCATAGCATGAGAGCCTGAACGAGTACGATATGACAAAGGTGCATCTAATTTGCTATCACGCAAAGTCTGCACCAGCCATTTTGGCATAGTTTTTGCCTGCTCAATATCAGCTCTCTCATCAACAAGTGCATGATGTAAATCTGCATCAGAAATAGAATGATCTGCATCATCATATGAAACCTGCAAAGGCTGAGAAGTTGCCTCATTAGGACCAGCACTAGACTGTCCACCGGTAAAAAGAGGTATCAACGTATCATACATGTCTTTGGAGCTAACAAATGTCTCCTTAGTACATCAAAGCAATGGCTGAATAGCATCTTCGAAAGACAACATCACGGCTAACCAGAATGCGTTTAGTCTGTGGATGATAGAGACGATAGCCTTTACTTTCAGAACTGTACCCAACAAAAATACATTTTACTGCCTTATCATCCAATTTTTTGCGATGTTGTTTTAGGCACTGATGCATATGCCAAACAACCAAAAACACGCAAATGAGCAACAGATAGCTTGCGGTCATGCCAAGGCTCATATGGATTGATAGACTGCAGCGCTTTAGTGGGACACCTGTTCAGTACATATGCTGCACACATGATAGCCTCAAGCCATAAACTATGTGGTAAAGCCTGAATCTTGACCATGCACCTCGCCATCTCCATGAGTGACCTGTTCTTTCGTTCAGCAACTCCATTCTGTTGAGGTGTATACGACACTGTACACTGGTGTTTTATCCCACGTTCAGCTAGAAATGCATTAAAATTAGAAGACATATATTCCCCCCCTCGATCAGAACGGAGGGTGCCCATTTTACATAATGACAAATTTTCAGCCAAAACCAAAAACTATTTAAAGCACATGAACACTTTGGACTTTGCTTTGAGTGGATACACCCATGCATGCCTGGAAAAATCATCAATGAAAGTCACGAAGTAAAGGTAATTCCCAAAAGAGGGTGTCTACATAGGACCACAGACATCACTATGTACAAGCTGCAATTTCTGCGTAGCCCGAACTGAACTATCTTTTGGAAAGGAAGAACGCTGCATTTTGCCCAAAATACAGCCTTCACATACATGTTTTCCAGGTGCCTCAAGCTTGGTAAAGAAGACACCATATCAGATTTTTGTAGGCGTAGCAAACTAGCAAAATTCAGATGTCCAAAGTGTGCATGCCAAAGCTTTGCATCTGACATAGCCTGAGAATCATGAACTGCACATGCCGAATCATTCACAAATCTTTCATAGTCTATGAGCTTATATAGCCCACGACATAAAATGCCAGAAGCAATAATAACATCACCATTTGACAGATCATGAATTGTACATCTGTTATCAACAAATTTCACAACCAAGCCAATCTTGGCTAATGCAGAAAGTGATAACAGATTCTTCTTGATCCCTGGTACAAATAAAGCATCTGACAAGGTGAAAGAACTACCATCAGGAGTAGTCAGAATGATCTTACCAACTCCCATAATAGGATAAGAGGAGTTGTTGGCGCATGTGACAGTATTCCCTGTAGGGGCAGGCTCGAGTGAAGAGAAGAAACTGCGTTGCGAGGTAATATGTTTGGTCGCCCCACTGTCAAAGTACCAAACATCTGAGTCCACTGCAGACATGCACTGCTCATGAGAAGATGGGTCAAAACTGCAAACAGTAGTAAACGCCCATTCTTCTTCCTGCACAAGATTAGCAGACTTTGTTTTTGGTGTAGAGGCTTCTGTAACAACCATTCCAGCCTCCTTTTTCTTTGCCTCTTTTGTATTCAGTTTTGGATAGTTCTTTCTGATATGATCATTCCCTTTACAATACTTGAAAAACAATTTCTGTTTTTCTGATTTCTTCTCATCTTTATCCTGGTTCTTCAAATGTGCAGCATTTGCAGATTTCTACTTACTAGTAGAAGAGCTCCATTTTCCTTTGCCCTTCTGACTAGCCAGGAAAGCTTGATCTGCAACACGCATAATCGACCTGTTCTGCCTGGACTGATCTTCCTGCAACAGAATAGAAACTAACTCCTCAAATGATAAGGCATTCGGATTGCCTTTCATCATCAACCGAAGAGTAGAAGCAAAACCCTGATATGAATCAGGAAGACCATTCAGAACGGTCTGCACAAGTGAGCTATTCGGTATAACCTCATCAGCAGAAATCAACTGTTCCTTCAAATCTTTGATCTTCGTTAGGAAACTGTCCATAGAATCATCTTCATTCATGTGCTCACTCTCCAACTGTTTTCGGAGGTAAGCAACACGAGCCTCATTCCTAGCTTGGTACAATGTGGTAAGTGTATCCCAAGCATCCCTAGCTGTTCTGCAAGAGCGAATATGAGGAATAATGGCACGTTTGACAGACAAAGCTATCAATGCATGTGCCTAGGCATCTCTGCCATCCCAACGAATCTGCTTTGCAGTAGGTGCAACAAAAACAGCAGCACAAATAGGAATCTGCGGAATATCATCTTCAACACCATCTTCATCAGCTCCAGCACCTGTATTTGCAGTACCTGTCGTTACAGGTGTAACAGGACGTCTTTCAACACCCTGCACAATGTTCCACAATCCTTTTGCAACCAAAACGTGTCGCATCATATAAGCCCATAATGGGTAGTTGGTACCATCCAACTTATCCTCAACAGCCAACATATGGAATACATCACTGCTTTTAGCCATGGCCGGTGACTAAAATACCTTGATGCAGAAAATTGACTCTATCTCAAAAAGTTGAACAGAATTGCCTAGACGAGTTCTGCTAGACCTGTAGTAGACTTTGAGACTCTTAAACTGACGAACAGAAACTGGTATATACCTTTGGCACAAAAAGACGAAATAGCCTGCACAAGCACTATGATAGTGCGTTCGGAGGCCGAAATGAGCTCAGATCACGATTTCGGCACCACATAGCGAAGCTGTTTTGATCTCGAAAACATGCTGAGTATGCTCACCAAAATTCGTGCGATTTTGAGACTGCAAACGGAGGAGTGTCGACGGTGCCCTAGATGAAGCGACGACCTGCTCTGATACCAATTGTTGGAGTTAGACGTCTGCGGAAGCACGCGAACAGCACAAGGAGGAAGAAGAAGCTTGGAGCACCAACACACAATAGTGAATGTATTACCAGAGAATGTACAAAGATAAGTAGCCCATTAGGGTAATAGGCGTATATACAAGCCGGGGAAAAAAAACCTCCTAAAGAGGGAAAAAAGTGCCCCGGTGGTCCTAGTGTGTTCACACACATCACTACCTAAATATAAACATTATGGGCATACCGGACTACTTACAAAGTTGCCACCGGACTGACTCCTTTCAAACTTGCATATGGAATGGAGGCAATTGCACCAATGGAAATTGTAGTACCAAGCTTACGTGTGGCCATCTCTCAGAAATTGTTACCTGAAGATTCTTTGCCATTTCGATTGGAAACACTCAGAGAATTAGATGAGCATCGCTAAGAAAGTTTTCTGACTCTTCAAGAAGTGCAGTTGAGGCAAGCTCGTACACATGATCGGTATCTTAAAACTCCGTTTTTTACGGTAGGACAACTTGTGCTGTTTTATAATGCAAAATCAAATCGTTCTGCTAAAAAATTCAAGTTACGATGGTTTGGTCCTTACCGAATTACTGAACAAGTGGGCCCAACAACTTTGTGGTTGGCTACTTTGACCAGAATTCCTCTTTCGAAAGTGATAAATGGTTCAAAGTTGCGGCCGTATCATCAAGCGTCTGATTCGCACTGAAGTGTTGTGCGGTTGCCCACGTATTTTTTTCTTTTTTCTTTTCTTTTCCTTTTTAGTTTTGCGTGATTAATAAAATAAGTCTGTAAATATCCTCATTTTGATACCTAATTATGGTCAACAGCTGCCCTGCATTATTGTTCTGCTCATGCATGCACACCAAAGTTATGAAGGTTATCATCTCAACATCGCGCGATGATTAACAATTTTGGTCGCCTCACATTGCCAACTATCTACTTAACCTTTTTCATTCCAGTGTTAATCGCTATTGTGTCTCTGTGTTTTGTGTGCTTGTGCTCTCTGTATACCCTGTGCAATTGTGTTCTTGTGCTTGTTATTCGTGTGCGCACCATGGAAGCGTTAGCAAACTTTGCTACGTTCCGTGATGGACTCCCTGCCAATGTAGGTGAGTTCCTGCGTGTTTGTGGGTTGGCCAATTTCACTGAATTGCCTTGGCATTCAGTGGATTGTCACCCGTTCTATGCCCAAATCATTGCCGCCATCACTGCTATATCTGCTACGGAGCAGAGTTTGCCAATTACCTCTTTACCATCTCGTACTGTAATCACAATGCAGTCATTTGCTGACGCTTTCCGACTCTCTCCGCAAGGACGAGAGAATGGACCTAGCCTTCCCATCGCCACAATGAATCAGTTGTTTCCCAGGCATTCTTCTAATGAATATGCAATCTTTTGTCACCTTGAGCCTGAAAGAACAGCGTTATAGTTTCTAGTAGCCATCTTGAACTTACAAAAACGTACATATGTCATATCTCGCCCATTCTATTCAACGATAGATATGGCTGCTCGAGAGCCTATAAACTTTGCCTCATACTATTTCCGTCGCATTCACGGAGAATGCGTTTCGGTAATTAAATAAGTCAACAAGGGTGATATGCCGCATTCCCGTCTCCCCCACATATTAAGTTTCCTGTTTCCGGCCATACAAGCAGCACAACCGCCTTCCAGAGGTCCAGTTCTCTATCATGAACAATCAGTGCAAATCCTGGAAGGTGATGAAGACGATGACGAAGAAATCTTTCAGCTACTCCGCCGAAAATGCACCAGAATAAGCTCATCTGACAGTCAAGTACAGGGTTCAGCCGTAGGAAGAGAAGATGACAACAATGAAGATGAGACTTTCCACGACATAGCAACATCAATGCACCAGGATTCATCAGCGCAGTCATCTCCAAATCAGCAACAAGAGCATGATGATTCTGCTGATTCTGTAGCCAACTCCTCTAAAGAAGAATCTCAACAACAATCCGAACAGGAAAAGCAAGAAGATGGGCAACCTGCTATTAACAAAATTTTTGAAGAACTGATTAAGACAGTCGAGTCTGCAGTTGCCAACCCTGATGACATTACGCAACAAACAACCAAAAAGGTATTAGAAACAACCACTCTTCTTCTCATGCCTACACCCGAACCTCCAATTAAGCCTATTATCCCTGTTCCATCCATTGTCCCTGAGGAACCTACCGCTTCATCTTCTTCAATGAATTATTCTCCCCCCTCTTCACATCAACTTCTGACCGCCTCTTCATCTCAACCACGTCCTCATCTTCAGGTTCCTTTGATTCCCATGATTTTCGAGCTCGCATCCATGGGTCAATTGTTGATCCAGCTATCACAGCAGCTACCAGCACAAATGGAGGAAGTGACTGATAACATCCGAGAAGAATTTCAACACAAGGTTGATGTTTTGGAAGCAGACATTAGCCCTCTCCAGGAAGAACTAGTTGCAACCAAAGCAGAAAATCAAGCTCCGACAAAAAGATGAGTTATTAAGTGTTGCTGATGCGGAACTAGTCCAGTTGAAGCAGTTAGTCCAAGATAAAGAGGATGCACGCATAGCTCTGGGCAATCTTTTAGAAGAGACTAGAGCACAACTGAATGAAGCGGTACAGAAAGGACAAGAGATGGCCGATTTGGCTTAAAAGACTAATGAAGAACTCCAGCGAACATAGCATATTTATCTGAATCGAATACAGATCTTAAAATACAGATGAATTTGGTCGCTCAACTACAAAAGGAGAAACTAGGGATAAGAAGAGAGCACGATGCATATTACAAAACCATACAATTTCAAAATCAAGAGTTAGAAAGAAGGGAGTATCAACTGAATGTTCAAAAAGAAAGATTATCCAAAGTTGATAAGCAGATTGCAGAAATGAAAGTCAGTCGTGATGCAGCTCTGTCAAATGAATTTTATTTACAGGAAGCTTTTTTGCAGACACAGGCAGAGAGTTTAATGAGCCAAGTTATTTCTTTAAGTTCAGTACGGACAGATGCTCAGCTCGTAGAACCAAAAATTTTGAAGCAGATGTTAGAGTCATTGAAAAAGAAAATTGCCGGGACATTTAAGTTAGCCAGAATTATGTATTTAGAAGGTATAGTAGATGACACGTAATTTTTGTATACCTGCGGGTTCAAGTCCACCGTGCGTGCCAGTATAAGCCGCCGGATTGGCAATTGTAAAGTGTGACTCTTTTTATATTCCACACAAACCGAAAGGTCGTTGCATAGACATTGTAACCTTCTTATAAATCAATAAAAGAGACGCTTCGGTGACGACCAGAGGAGTCGCCATGCTAAGAATGCGTTTTTGAATTGTCAATTAAAAGAAAATGTTTATATGGAGCACCCAAGAGGAGTTAAAGATGAAAAATATTCAAATTCCATTTGCATGTCAACAAAAGCATTATATGGTTTGAAACACGCACTTGAAGCTCCAAATCATCGATTGGTAAGCTATTTTGAAGCTCAAGGATACAAACCAAGTATTGTAGATCCTTCTTTATATGTGAAGTTTATAACAAATCAATGTGTTTATATTTTCATGGAAGTGTTATTGATGAGATTGATGAAATTAAGAAGAAACTTGGTATGGAATTTAAGATTTCAGATCTCGGGGTTTTACATTATGCATTGGGGATTGAATTTATTTATGATAAGCATGTTTATGGTTGAGTCAAAAGAAGTATATATGTGCTTTAATTCAAAAGTTTGGTTCGTCAAAATGTAAAGCAATTGCAAATCCCTTGTCGTCTAATATAAACTTAAGTATACATGATAGTGGTCATTTTGAAAATGTAGAAATGTATATATTGTTGATTGGTTCATTGTTGTATGCTATAAGTACATGATCAGATATTGGTTATGCAATTGGGGTACTTTCACAGTTGAGGTGCTATTTGAAATGCACTTTTCATTAAAGTTTATTTTACTCAAATGATAATCATGTAGATATTAAAGCTTTCAGTGATGCAGATTGGGCAAGAAATAATGACGATCGACACAACATGAGTGAACACATATTGATGATTGTAAATTGGCTTATATCTTGGAGTTTGAAGAAACAACCAACAGTGGTGCTTTCATCTATAGAAGTAGAGTATCATGCGCTTGTAGTATTGACATGTCGTGGTTCAAAAAGTGATTTAACGATTTGCATCTTTCTTATATAACTCCACAAGTTTATGCAACAATATGAGTAGTACACATTTGGTAGCTAATCAAGTTTTCCAAAGCATATCGGAGCTCATTAGCACTATGTTCGTGAAAAGGTAGTATGCAAAGAGATCGATATATCTTTTTTATATTCAAAAGATCATCTTGCAGATACAAAGATTCAATGATTCAAATAGTGGGTTGGCTTGGTAGAATATTCAAGCAAAGCTTGAGGGGGAGAATGTTGTGCATCTTTTACGAGAACTTTTACTTATAGATAGTTCTTTTAGTATTTTAAATTAGCATCCATTACTTTTGTGAAAAGTCAATTCAAATTTGTTTAACAACTTTTTGGTTATAGGCCATTCATTCAGTACTTTAGTTATCCTCCATTACTTTTTGTGGAACAATTCATTGGTACAGATTCATTTCCAAAAAACTAAATAAAGAGCTTAAAAATACGTTTTCTTGTAGACTTGTTGATACGTGGTCATTCTGATTATACAATTATTTTTTGTTTTGTACAAACAATTTCACTTCTTCTTATCTATTATTTCCTCATCTGCTCTATCATCTCAACAGTCTATGATATTTCTATTATGAGGAAGGAGATAAGGAAGAGAGCTCACACACGCAATCTCACAATCAAGGAGAAGCACACATAAAGATTGAGGGAAGGAAGAATGATCTTCTTCCTCTTCTTCTTCTTCTATTGCATAAAAGGAATGTACTAGAATGACCTAAAAAAGAGAATACAACAAGTGCAATATTGCGACTCATTGATTTGACTCACGATGTTCTAGAAATCGCATGGTATTTTGGCTATCCTTTATGAATAATATGAGCCTTTTGGAAGTATTTGAAGACTTCCCAAAGGTATTCATATAATTTGGAACTTGTACCATACAACAAGAAATGTTCGCAACATTCTCTCCCTCAAGTTTCAAAGGGTATTTCCTTCATGCCAAGAATATAGTTGAATCTTTGAAGCTTTGGTCCATCCAAGGATTTGGTGAAGATATCTTCAAATTGATCCTTTGTTCCCACAAAAGAAACTTTCACTTCATTTTTTATGGCCTTCTCTCAAACATAATGATAGTGTACCTCTATATGCTTTGTTCTAGCATGAAAAATAGGATTTGAGGTCATATGAATGCTACTTAAATTATCCCCATATATTAGTGGTACATCAACCTGCACATGCCATGAAACAACTTTTTAAACCACATAACCTCAGTAGTAGCCAATGCTAAACCTCTATACTCAGCCTCTCTAGAAGATAAAGCAAATGTAGGCTGTTTCTTTGAGCTTCATGTTAATGTCTTGTTTCCTACTATTACCACATATCCACTTGTGGATCTTTTTTCATCTTTGCATCCCGCCCAATCTGCATCAGTAAAGACTTTAAGAGTTAGATCATCATCATGACTATAAAATAATCCTTTGTTCATGGTACCTTTCAAATACCTAAGCACTCTTTTCGTTGCATGCATATGAGGTACTCTAGGTTCATGCATAAACTATGACAATACTCCCACTGCATAGCATATATCAGGTCTAGTTTTTGTTGCATAAATCAAAGATCCTACCATGGATCTATATGCATTCATATCATGCAACTCATCACCTTCCTTTGCACTCAACTTTACATTACATTCCATTGGAGTAGAAACAAATTTACATTCCTACATACCAAACCTTTTCAGCATATCATATTTATACTTTCTGTGTATCAACTACATACCTTCATCGCCATACACAATCTCAATTTCAAGAAAGTATCTAAGAAAACCAAGATCTAAAATTTTAAATTCCTTTCCCAAATTATCTTTTATCTCTTAAACTGTTTTTGCATCATTCCCTGTAATCAACAAGTTATCCACATAAATGCATACATAGACACACATTTCATCTACATGTTTTACATAAGGTGAAGCATCAACATGACTCGCGGTGTATCCTTGCAGCATAAGATACTTTACCAACTGTGTACTTGAGCCGCAATGACTCAAGGACTTGTACCAATGAGACTATACCTCGATTGCCATACAAGTGCATATAGTGGAGTTCTTTTCACACATTTAATTATCAATCCTAAGGAGTGACTTACCAAGTGTATGAGGACATGTGCACACGTGATAGAAAATGAAGTGAGTTAGCTATTCAAGCATGAGAAAAGACTAATACTACCCACACCTACTGAAATACTGGAAGTGTTGCCGCAAGCCTCTTTTCAGCAGTTTTGGTTTTTTGAGGTTTTCTCCCAGCCCAGAACTCCGAACATAGGCAATAGGGTACTCGTTTCGAAGCTCTCGACGAGACAAATCCAACGGTAGTGGTTTCACTCAATTCTGACCACTCTGCTGCAAGTTATGGCAGAAACAGTGAATTACGGGAATTACTAACACCCGCGTTTTTGCTTCTCCTAGCTTACGCACGCACTACAGCCACTCAAAACAAGGGGGAAGGGGTAGACAACAGTCCTACACTTGCATTTCAAGCATCACACACACATACATGAGCAAAATGAAGATCAAAATCAGCAAGAAAGAGGCAAACTCGAAATTTCAGAAGTGCTCTTCTTCACAATGACAAGAAGTTTTTTACAATGAGTCACTTTTGACTTATATACTAGTGCCCTAAGTTTGGTCCTTTCACACAAGAGACCGGCACTTTATTCTCTAAAGGACTAATTTCCTACTATTGTACATGGGTAAATCACTAATCTTTTGTGGGGATGCATCTAGAGGACTCCTCTAGTGCATTTACAACGGAAAATATATACAAGGGTGGTTATGATACAAAAGTTGTGTGTCCAAATCGGAAAAATTTTGGGGCCCGTCTTCTTTCTTCTTCTTTTTTTTTTTTTTTTTTTTTTTTGTGCGCTCTTTAGCTCTGCAACACTCTCCCCCTCTTCGTCTCTGTCGTCCCTTGACAGACTTTGCTTCGCGAACGCGTCCCGTGGGTAGTGTTGTCTGCTTCTTGATCTTGCATTACGTTTTAGAGGCGCTTCAGCTTTTCCACTGCACGCTCCCCTTGGTCAGTATTGTCTGCAGTTAAACAGACATGCAGATTCGATGGCCTTCTTGATTCAAGCTCTACAACTCGAGAGCCTGATGTAGTTGTCTTGCCTGTTGACTCGGGTCGCCACGCACGCCACCAGTGACTAGGAATGTGCTGTTCTTAGTCACCCTCTTCAACTTTTCAGCCTCTACCCCTTTCTAACTTTTGGTCCTACTCTGATGTTTGAAAAATCCATTACTCGGGACCCTGGGGTTTAGCTTTGTAGCCTAGTGCGTGCCCCTGCGGGGCTCTGTGCAGAGATGGGTGTTGCGCCCCTGCGGGGCTTCCTGCAGAGATATGTTCTTTTTCTCTTCTTAATGAATTGTTTTGGACTTTGATTTTCTTCTTCTTTTCTTCTTGCTTGATTGTCCCTCTACACGTCCCTCCTCCTGAACTCTGTCGTCCTCGATAGGCTTTCTGAGGCGACGCGTGTATGTTTGAATGGCGGTTTGCTCTCGTTGGTTCAGCAGATTTGCATGACATAGCATGAATTCTTTCCACTGCTTTGACTTCACTCCGTCTTCTGGCGCCTGTCGATGATCAGCAAAGAAGCTTGTTTCATAGGCCACCAGCCTCGCATTTAAATTTGAAGTCATTTTCACAAAAATCTCCGAATCTATTTCAAAGAAGCCGGTAAAGAATGCTTCTTCGAAGGTCTGCATATATGTTGATGGCAAAAACATAAGGCGTGAATAGTATGCCATAATGGTGAGTCGGCTCGGAATGGTTGATAGATCAAAAATGAGGGCTTCCGACCCTTGCGTAATGCCAATGAAATTCAAAAATGTATACTTCGCATGCTGGAAGACCTTCAACACTGTAATGAGCATGCTAAATATTTTGTTTGTCATCTTAACTGCTAAGTCCGGCACTGTAGCATATTTGGCAATCCAGAATTCCATTGTCTTTATCATATATTCTTCGGTAGGTAGGTAATTATGTGGCGGACTAGGTAGTAACGGATAATTTAGCCACTGATTATTGATAGAGCCTTGACGCTGTGCTTCCCAAAATTGCGTCCAAGAGCGTCTGCGGGGTACAGGACAAAATGATGGGTTTACCTGAAGCGCATATGGTGATGCTTCCCACTGTACCCGCAAAGTCGGATTCTTCTCCAAAATTTTTCTTCGCCATATGGGATCCGCCTTCTCAAATTCCTCTTGAGTATACTGAAAAGTGTCATGCTGGAATTGAAGGTTGTGGTCCGGATCTTTATTAGTGGTAGTCTTTATATATATGCGCGTCTGTTCTTTAAGTAGACCATATGGTACATTGAAGGGCTTCAAAATTTGATCTAGCTGTTTATTGTCTATGCGAGCCTCTTTCATTATTTGTATTATTTGATCTTCAAAATCAGCAGTGAGCTGGGACACCAGTAGTGCCCTTTCTGGTCTGCTTAATTCTGCAATGTCGTGTGTGTTAGGTTCTAGTGGAACCTCCTTTTCCGCCCTGATTGGTGAATGATATAAGGGGGGAGAGAGAGGACGTACCTCTTCCTCCACAGTAGCCGTTGTTTCCGGAGGAACTACTGGTGTCCCCTGTTTCTCTGTTAGCTCAATCTGCTCCTGCAGCCGTTTGATGATATCATCTTTATTCTTAAGCTCTTCTTCAGCCTTGGTAAGTTTTTCTTGATGTTTGATTAATTCCTGTGCCACGATATGCATATGATCGGTGTCTTCTTTGCACTGTCGGAAATAATCTTTCTCGGCTTTTTTCCATTTCTTTCGTAGAGCTGCAGTATCATTCATATATTTCTGTTCCCATTCTGCAATTGTCTCTTGCTCCTGCTTGAGCTGATCTGCCATCTTGGTCAACTTTGCTTCCATGTCTTTTATGTCCTCATTTGTTTTGTCAAGATCTGTCGATGGTTGATCACTGAGGAGAGCTGTCATTAGCTCCTTGTTTCTGTCCCTTAGTTGGTCTGCTTCTTCCATGCTCACCTTGAGCTGTGACTCGAGTACTTTGCTACGAGTCTGTATTCTTGTTTTCTCTTTTTCAGTTACTTCCAGTTTCTTCGTTAGCTCCAACACTTGCTCTTTCAGTTGGGCATTCTCCTTTTCTAATGTTTTGCATTGTGTTTTGGTTGTTTTTATCTCTTCCTGTTTCTTCAACACCTGAGCTTCTACTTTAGATAATTTCTTTGCCAAATTCATACCTTCTTTTTGAAGCTCCTGTTTGTCGAGCATGGCCTGGTCGTAATCTTCATCAGCGTCAAGCATCAGTTGTTGAGTATCTAGTGCCGTGCGGATCATATCCTGCACCACCGGCTTGAGCTGAGCTATATCCACATTCAACCATGTCTTCGTTATGTCTGGTGTTTCTCCTGTTTGTACATCTTGTCCTTGTGTTACGTGGATCAATTCTTTGTGTGGTTGTCGGACCTGTAGTTGTACCTTAAATTCTGCTTCATTTTCGAGCGTTTTACGAACTTTCGTGGCACTCCCTTGAAATGTTACATCTAGAGGGGACGGTTCTGCCACAACCCTTAGTGGTGTGAAGGGTTCTTCGTCTTCTTTTTCTTCTTCCTGAGGCTTGTCCTCAGATATCATTGCACGCACCTCATTATCAGTTTTGTCCTCCTCTATGTGGGTGATGGAGGCATCCTTCGCTTGCATAGTGTTTTGCCCTTCTTCTTCTGCCTTCTCTGTGGTTGTATTCTGGTCTGCCAGCGATGGTTGACCTTTTTCTTCGTTGTCCGCTTGGGCTTCGTCATAGTTCACTTCATTTAATTCGGCCCACTGGCCATCATCTTTCGATTCACTTTTAATATCTACATCCAATAATGATGTAGTTTGCTTTTCTTGGGCGTCAGATCCTGAACTTGAATTGTCTAGCCCAATCTCCCGATATCTGTGTACCTTAGTGAGTTTTCTTTTTGGTTTTTGAACTGTTGCAGCCTGTTGATAGTGATGACCCTGCACTGGTAGATTGATTTGTCCTTCTGTATACTTGTGAGTCTCCTCCAGTGCTTGAGTTAATTCTTCTTCCGTAATCTTTCTGGGTCCTTGAGTGGTGGTGGTAGGCAGCACATGTACTCTCTTTGGTTGTGGTGCTTCTTCCTCTTTCTGTAGAACTTCTCTAGGCCGCTTTGTACCTCTCATGGTTCCTCTCATCCGCGGTTGCGAACTTGTTTCTGTTTCTTCTGCTTGCTTGCTCCCTTTCTTTTGTTTAGGTACGGTAGCATTCTTGACATATTGAGCCAACTCCATTGAAGATGGCATCTCCCTCAAGTACTTGCGCATGCCCAATGCATGGTAAATCATGATCGTGAGGGCAGTGGTTCCATTAAGGAATTTTTTATTTTCCCATTTCTTCTTGGCCTCGAACAATCTTTCCTGCACATATGGTGTGAGATTTATCTGATTGCCGATCTGTTTTATGGCATGAGACAATAATTGGACAATAATTTTTTGAGGGGCCGTGTATCTGTTCATACTTGGGAAGCAGAAGTGTTGATGAATCAACCTGACTTCTTCTTCGATATCCACTCTATTAATGTCAACAAAGGTTCTAGTATTTGCTCCACGAATTTCTTCTTTGACCGTGTTGATACCATCTTTTTCCCATTCAAAAGCTTCTTTGATTAAGTCGTGGGAGAACTGAATGACTACCCATTCGCCATTCTTATCCATCACATTGGCTTCTGGCACCAATGGATCATGTAGTGCTGATCTTAAAGTGTTCATGACCTGTGTGCATCGTTGGAAGTCCGGCTTGTAGATCGGTAGCTCAAAATACTTGTGAATTCCTGCTTTCTTCATGATATCGATTGTAGATGGCATTCCATGTAAAATCTTGAAGTCCTGGGACATGATCGGAAAGTGGTGATCCGTGTCCATGATCTTTATGTTGGCCAAAAAGAGATACTCTTCCACAGGCTGTTCATCTCTGAACCAATGTCCTTTTGCTTTCGTAAGACATTGGGGAGGGAATTCTTGGACCTCCTCTTGGATTGTAGCTTCAGAGTCTTCAGAAGCCATCTGCACTTAATATAGAGTATGAATTAGTTTCCATATTTTTTCAGAAATCCTCCGCCATGTGTTGATTAATCATTTGATATTGCTCCGAGTGCATGGTGCCGTCCCTTTCCCGTGGGTGTGAGAAGGGTAATACCTGAATTTTTCATGTATTTTTATATTTTTTGCTGAAAAGAAAACATAAAAGTTAGTCCATAGCCGAAGCGAAGTTTATGTACATAGTAGGGCCATTCCTATCAGTTTAAAGCTATGATCTAATCTCACTTGGAGATCGTGCACCACTATTTCGATAATGTACATCCTGTACCGAATGCATGGCCTTGTAATGTGGCCCTATCATGCATACTTGAGGTGCATCAGACACAACATGAGTGCAATTGGGTGCTTTGTCTCCTCGATCATCTGCTCCTCGTGGTAGTTTTGGTTTCCAGATCCATTTTGAGAACACTGAGAGGGGTCTCTGGGTTTTCTCAACTCGTGCAGCTCCTAGTGTTCCATTTTCCTTATTCATTGTTCGAGTGAATTTGGCATTGCTTTGCGATCTTTTCTGATGATTCATATGTGTTGTTGACTTTGGCCTTGTCTGCAGAGGTGTTTCCTCTTTGGTCCTCACATTCTGTTTAGCTGCTTGTATGACCTTTTTGGGAATCCATATTTGATGTCGAGATCTTTGAGCTTCAAGCAAGGGCTTGGGAATCCATACCTGTACTGGTTCTGTTCGTTTGTAATTCTTTGTAGCTGATTTGGTGATGTCCGTTTCCTTCTTCAAAGCGCTTGTGGACATTTTTTGACTCTGTACTTGATCCTTTCGTACCCACATATATTTGGATGGTTGTCTGTTCGAGTATCTGCTTGTTAGTTTCCAATAGTGCGACCCTTGGATACTTTGAGCCTGTTTAGGAGAGGGCGTCTCCTCGTTGGTTGGCTGATCCGCAATTACATTGGATAACTTCGACGCTATAGGGGATGTCGCAAAGATTAAAGTTTCAGTTTCTATGCCATTGCTTTCTGAGTGTTGAGTACAGTCGCTATTATCTTCCGTTGCTTCTTGAACTTCTTCTGATCTTGGTATTGATGTGGCTGGGTTACACGGTTTCTCTTCAAGCAAGCTGAAAACCTCCTTATGCCCTATCGTGGCCGAAATATATCCTTGAGCCAGATGGATACATGCTTCTGTTTCAATGATCCAGTCTTGTCCTAGAATGAAGTCTTCCATTAAATCGTTATCCTCACATACTAGGACTCTTTGTTCCATGGAGGAATTTGCTATGTGGAGGGACACATTAGTTGTTCCAATACAGTCTAGGGTGTGACCTTCAATTCCTATTAGTTTGGCTTTTGTGGGATTCAATTCCAATTGCAATTCGTTCGCTATCCTCCTTCGCATGCAGCTAAGGCCTGCTCCTGAGTCTATCAATGCGTCTATCAATTGATACTCCGTCTTACCAATCCCTAGGTTTAGGTAAGGTTGTGTTTTACATATACCCGTTGTGTCACCATTTTTGATCTGGTAGTTTGCCATAGGGATGGGCTCTTCTCCTTGGAGATAGCGTTCATCTCTTTGCCTGATCCACTCCTTGCGTTTTCTAATGCGTTCTAGGGCTTCCTGTCTCGCTTCTTCTCGTATTCGTTCTTCTTCCTTTTTCCTACTTTGAGCACCTAATAGTCGCGCTAACATTTGATCCGTCAATGGTTCCATGAATCGTTTTACTCGGCATCCACTGATGTAATTGGGAAGAATGTCTCCGTCTAGTGTGGCGAGATTGACTGCACCACTAGTGGAGATTCGATTTATGATCAGGGGTCCATATCCACGTTTCTGTAGTTTCTTTGCATGCTGTTTTAGGGTGTATACTAGGACTAAGTCGCCTTCTTTTAGTCCCTTATCTTTAATATGTGAGTCATAATATGCCTTTTGTCTCCGTTTAGCGGCATAGATGCCTGCTACTGCTTGCAATCTAGTCTCGTGCAGTTTTTCGATTTGATCTAATTGCTGAGACAATTCATGACCGTTCCACTCATATTGCTGGGCTACTTTTAATGTAGGCACTAAGAAGTCAATTGGCAAAATTGCATTCTGCCCATACACTAGGTTGAAAGGTGTAGTTCCAATGGCCGTTTTATATGCCACTCGGAAGGCCCAAATTGCGTGATGCAATTGTTTGTCCCAATCTGACCTTCCATTATTGACAATCTTTGTCAATACCGTACATAGTACTTTGTTGGAACTTTCAGCCTGTCCGTTGGCTTGAGGATGGTATGGGGCTGATTTTTTGTGGATCACTAGAAATTCATTCATTAGCGATTCAATGACTTCGTTTAGGAAATGGGTTCCTCGATCACTCACCATCTCGATCGGTAGTCCAAATCGTGTGAAAATATGCTCAAAGAGAAATTTTGCTGTAGTTTGAGCATCATTTTTGCGAGTGGCTTTAGCTTCTACCCACTTTGTCAAGTAGTCGGTGGCTACTATGATGTATTCCGCATGAGATCCTTTCGTAGGTGGGTTGATAGGTCCTATGAAATCAATTCCCCACTTGGTAAATGCTCTCGCACAAACCATGGGTCTTAAAGGCATGTCATCTCTTCTAATGGGATATTTTGCTCTCTGGCATGTTTCGCAGCTTCTCACATATGTCTCTGCGTCCATATGTAGAGTTGGCCACCACAAGCCTGCAAAGAGAATCATCTTGACCGTTCTATCTGCTGAAAAATGTCCTCCCGCAGCTCCTGCGTGTGCCATTTCTAATATAGGAAGATACTCTCCTTCATGCACGCACATTCTGAGTTGATTGTCTCTTCCTCTTCTAAACAGTTGTTTCCCCATTATCACATAATCCTTGCTCATTTCTTCTAAGGATCGCCTTTTTGCTAGACTAGCTCCTATTTCGTGCTCTTTCGTTCTGAGGAATTGCACTAATGATTTACTCCAATTAGGCGCAATGGTAGAAAAAGGTAAGGACACGTGATCCTCTGGGCTAATTTCTTTGCATTCCACACAATTACTTACATGCTCGTGAACGTCCTTGGACATGTCCGGCCAATATACGCCTAACCTCTTTAATTCTCGTATTGTTCCGTGCATCCCTTGATGGGTTTTCCACTTGTTGACATGTGCTTGCTGAATTAGTTGCTTCTGTTCATCCTCCTCGACACATCTCAATAAAACTCCGTTAGGTTCCTTATAATACACGCTTCCAGCAACAATGTGTAAATTCCTTGATTGAAGAATTTCTTTTTTGCTATTCCTGTTGATTGGGTGTTGAGGGCCATGCGTAAGTATAGGGGTCAATTTTTCTGCCCACTTCGGACATACTTCTAGATTAAACAGATAAGCATCTGGTAAATCATCTGGCACTCCGCTAGGTGGCTCTCCGTGTTTTAACCTAGAAAGGTGGTCTGCTCTCACATGTGTGTTTCCTTTTTTGACTATTACCTCAAAGTCAAACTCCATTAGTAACAAGAACCATCGTACCAGTCTCCCTATGTTGCAAGGCTTATTGACTAAATACAACAAAGCTTGATGGTCTATGAAGAATTTGAATTTGTTGGCTAAGAGGTAATGTCTAAACTTCTTCACTGCATAGACCATCCCTAGGCCTTCTCTTTCAGTAGTCGTATAATTTCTCTCTGCTTGGTTTAATTGTCTACTCGCATAAGCGATTGGATGGTCAAGTTTTCCTTCATCAGCCGGTTGAGCTAGGATACATCCAATGGCATAGTTTGAAGCATCAACATGAATGTGAAAAGGCTTGCTCCAGTTGGGTGATTTTAAAATTGGGGCTGTACTCAGCCTCTTTTTAAGCTCGTTGAAAGCCTTCTCACACTCGTCTGTCCAAGTGAACTGAGTCAATAGACCGTATAAGGGCTTAGCTATTATGGCATACATGTGAATAAACCTACGGTAATATCCACAGTGTCCCATAAAGGCTTGCACTTCCTTCGCATTCTTGGGTCTGGGTAGCTCTAGGATAACTTTAATCTTTTCTTCGTCCGTGGATATTCCATTCTTTGAAACAATGTGTCCTAGGATTTTTCCTTGTCGCACCATGAAGACACATTTCTCAGGGTTCAAACAAACTCTATACTGCCTACATTTATTAAATATTTTTCTCAGTTCCGGTATATGGTCTGGTCGTTGATTTGAGTATGTACACAGATCATCTACGTATACTTCCATACTTTTTCTCAGGAATTCTTTGAATACATGACACATCAATCGTTGGAAGGTAGCTGGCGCATTAGTGAGCCCGAAAGGCATCACTCTAAATGCATAGATTCCCCATTCAGTCGCGAATGCGGTTTTATGCTGGTCCTCAGTTGCAATAGCTACTTGGTTATAACCAGAGAATCCATCCAAGAAGCTATAGACCTCCTTGCCGGCAACTCTTTCCAAAAGATGGTTTGTGATGGGTAAAGGGAAACTGTCGCGTATAGTTGCTGCATTTACTTTTTTTAAGTTGATACACACCCTTAGCTTTCCGTTTTTCTTGGGCACTACTACTAATGGTGATACCCATTCTGTGTGTTCAATCTCATAAATGAATCCTGCCGCTAGTAATTTGTCAATTTCTTCCTTTATTTTCGCTGCATAAACTTCGTTATACGTGTAAGGACGTTGTTTAGAAGGTTTCGCATCTGCTGTCATAGGGATTCGATGAGCGCATATGCTAGGTTCTACACCCTTGAGGTCTTTGTACGTCCAAGCAAATACGTCTCGGTATTCCCGGATAAGGTGGATGAGTTCCTCTTCTTCCTCGTCTGATACGTCTTTCCCAATATACGTGCACCTCTCTTCTCCATCTTCTATCGTTACAACCACTTTTTTGGTTTGTTCCTTGTTATCATAGGCTTCTCTGTCTCGTGCTTCTCGTTTAGGCATTTGAGTTGCTATTTTCCTTTCTTCCACTTCGTATCTTTTAAAATGTTCTGGAACTTCGAAGTGGTCTGGTTCAGGTTCCACTTTACTCGTGTCCTCTTTATGCTCGTGTATTCTTGGGATGGTGTCAATTGCTAAGACTTTTGTCGGCCTTTCTTTTGATTCCTTTTGCATGGTTTCTAAATATTGTTCTTCAGAGTCAAACTCCTGTTCCATTTCTATGCTTTCGTACTCTTCTTTCCACTCTTCCTCTACAATTTCTCCTGCTTCTACTTCTTGGAGGACAACCATGTAGAGGTTCACATCATATCCTTCCTCGTCTGTACAGTCGTTCATCGTCAATACTTCTTCATTCACACAAATGTCTAATGTGGCTAGGATTTCCATCCAGCCATGTGGTTCGAAGAGTTCATCTGAAAAAATTTGAGGCATATAGTCGGGGTCTTCTATCGATCGATAATTAGGGTGCCCTATTGGCCACATTTGTTTTTTACACTCCTCCTTCTTGGCTTCTTTGCACATCCACAATTGGGCATCCTCATGCATCCAAGACTGGTCATTTGATCCAGCACTGTGAATGGATAGGTCATCTTCTTCTTTGTGGACTGGATTCCATTGTAATGGAGGGACATCCCGATAAGCGAATGTGTGCAGGTTTATCTTGGTGGTGTTCCCTTGATGTTGGAGATATAATGAATCTCTGCCCCAATCTTGTACTACTCGCATCTGTCGCATGAATGGTCGTCCTAATATCATTTCGTAATTGTTTGCTTTTTCGAACTTACATATGGCCAATGTGTGTTCAAACTCTACTCCACAAGTTGTTAACTTAATTCCTTCCAATATTCCTAAGGGTCTCTCCACATGACCGTCTGCTAACTGGAGTTTCATGCGAGTGGGTCGTAAGGCTGGTTTTCCCCACTTTTCCCAAATTTCCTTCGTTGCAATTCCTACTCCAGCTCCTGTGTCTAAGATGGCTTTGGTCATGTACCCGTTGTAGGTGACAGGTAAACAAGTATTACCTTCATCTCCTTCACTAAATTCTCCTACTTTATCAATTGGAACTTGTATTGTGGAGTGGTTTTCTTTTTCCTTTCCTTTCATTTCTCCTTTCTCTGCCGGTGGCTCTAATTGGTTTGCTAGCTGTCTCCATAGATGTGGTCTAAGTTGAAGCAACTCTTCCACCGTCAATTTGCATTGCACCTTTGTTTTCTTAAGTTCTGTTAGATTGTGTGAACTCTCTTCTGAGTTTCCTTTTTCTTTCCCATGCACTGTGGGTGCTCGTATTATTATAGACTCTCTTTCATATTCTCCCATGTAGTTAGGCAATGTTGAAATGCTCATGGTTTCCTCTCTTCCTTTATCAAACCTTGACACTTCCTCATATGCTTCCTCCAGGTTATGATCATGGTGACTATCTTCTCCAACTATTTCCTCAAAAGGAGGTGGACTGATTCCATCCTTTTTCCATTGCTCTTCTCTAATTCTTTTCCACAAGTCTTTGGACCAATCTTCCTCTAGGTCGGGTATTATGGATACCTGTTCTTCTTGAGATTTTATTCGTTTATTTCGATCATCTCCCCGTCTAGGTTCCTTATCCTTAGGTTGGATGCACTCTTCGTATAGTTCCTGTGCGATCCTTGTTTCAGGCAAAATTGGGATAGTTTTTTCTAGAGTCGCCTGTGCTACTTCTATGAGCTTTTTGCATATCGCCAGTCTTTCTTTCTCTAATTCCCCTTGAGGATAGAGTCTTTCATGTTGCTCTAGGTTCGGGCCCATTTTGATTCTAGCTTGGTATGCTTTTAACCACATGTCCAAGTCGTCTGGCTTTGGATCAGCTAGAATTGATCCTGGCTTCTTTTCCTCTGAGCTAATTGGTGGTGTTTCAGGGATCTCCTTATGCGTTTGTTGTTCATTATGCCTTCTAGAACCCTTCGCTTGTTTTTTGCTGTCTTGGCTCTTGTTTCTTGCCCATTTCTCTTTGAGCTTTTATCGTCTTTCTTTCCATTTTTGTACTTTGGTGTTTTGGGCATTCTCACATGAGTTCTCTGAATCCTCGACTATCTGAATGTTAGCGTCTCCTGTTTCATTGTTCTCTAGTTTTTCTTCCGGTTGTTTTCCTTTTTGTTGTTTTGCTTGAGCTCTAGTAATAGCTTTCAGTGGTACAGTGTACTCCTTCTCACTTCCGGATCCTTCTAAGACCTCGATTACATTAATTGGTGCAGTGCCTTGAGTTTTTGTAGGGTTCTTAGGGCAATCTCTAAAAAGATGTTCTTTCCCACAATCACTACAATATCCTTCCCAAATCCTGGGTGGTGGAGGGTTGTAAGGTCGAGGACACTCCCGAATGAAGTGATCCCCTCCGCATCTATAACATGGTCCTCTCTGCACTGGTGGTCTAATGGGAGGTCTCAATGGTTGTTGTGCTTTGGGCACTGTATACATTAAAGTTGCAGTTTCCGCTCCATAAGTTTGATCAAATCCTTCATATCCATAATAGGCCGCGTCATATGTTGGTTCATATTCCATCATGTTGGCTTCATATGGATAGTATTCTCCTGGCGGAGGTTCATACCCTTGGTTGGTTGATTCTACATTGGTCGCTATTGAAGCTGGTATTATGGCTCTTTCCAAGTTTTCTTCCCGTTGAGTATACTTCACAGGTACAACTTGCTGAGGTTGTGACAGTTGGGGTCCCAATACTGGTTGTGGTGGTGGATACGATGCTTGCTCATATTGTCTCTGTGCTCCTATCGGATACTGGTTGTATCTAGGCATCTCCCTACCAAGCTCTCTAGGTGGGTATCCATAAGGTCGGTATTGGGGTGGGTGGACAGGTCGTGTTTGCCTATTAAAGGGACAGTTCTCGGTTGTGTGATTGGTATATTTTTGCTCGATGTGGTAGTATGAAGAAGTCCCTTGTTGTTGCTGTCTGTTGTATGGATACGTCGGTTGTGCACCAGCTCCTCCTCTGGTACACAAGTGTGTGGGATGTTCCCCTCCACATAAGTTACACCTCCTCAACATAGGCACTCTTTGAGCTGGATGTTGGTAAGCTCTCTGTCCTTGGACTCCTAGTTTCTTTGCTAATAGTTCCGCTAGTTCTTCCACATTACTAGAATTGGACGTAACCGTGCTTCTTGAGTCTTCTGATTTAGTGAGGTCGGTAGTACCTTTGAGGTCTTCAGCCAGGTTATCTTCCAAGTCGATGCACTCTTGAAGACACTCACTCAATGTTTGCAGCCTTTTCACATACACTAGGGTTCGTAGGGTCCCGTTAGAGAGTCCATCCAAAAATAATGAGATCATCTTTTGTTGAGTCGGTCTCTCAGCCATGGGGCATCTATCCACATACTGGTTGAATCTTCGGGCAGCAGTCTTCACAGTTTCATTAGGGTTTTGTTTAAAGCTATGGATTAAAGATGCAGAATTGTGTTTAATCCCTCTCTTTGTAAATTCTCCAATGAATTCTTGAAAGAATTGTTCCATGTTCCCAAATTGATTGGGATCTAGAGGTTGGAACCAAGTTAGAGCTGTTCCTGTGAGGGTGAGTCCAAAAGACTCATACTGCACAAAGAAGTCCTCTACTTGCTCCGCTCTTAGAACTTGTTTAAATTCGGCAATATGATCATATGGCTCCCCTAATCCATCATAATGGTTTCTCACGCACTTAGCTACTTGGATTGGTCTCAATCTCCTCATTGGTTCAGGCGGTCTGGGCATTACAGGGAAGACCGGGACAGCTGGTCGTAATGGAGGCATTCCTGGCTGTCCTCCCACAGGTGGTCGTGGTCTGACCGGTGGTCGGAAATGGTTCCCCATCCCTGTGTGGGTCTGATTGTGTGTGTGCACTCCTGGGGTTGCAAACTGTACATGAGTACGGTTGGGCACACTTCTTTGACTGGTCTGTCCTGATGTGGTATGTTCCGTCTCTTGTTGATTTCCAAAA
Organism: Ceratopteris richardii; assembly: GCA_020310875.1. NCBI lineage: Eukaryota > Viridiplantae > Streptophyta > Polypodiopsida > Polypodiales > Pteridaceae > Ceratopteris > Ceratopteris richardii. The sequence continues at coordinate 171,426,946 of CM035415.1, forward strand.
GGATTCTGTGAGGTAGTTGCCTGCTCCCTCTGAGGAAATACAGGCGCACCCATATATCTCAGCCGAGCCCTGTCTAGGACACCTACCGGCCAATATCTCCTTTGATTCTTATCTAGGTAAGTGAGTCTAGTTTCGTCATCTGGGTCTTTCAACTCATAGAATGTCATGGGGCTCTCTCCTATTCCTTGAACAGGTACGTCAGTTTGAAGCAATAAGTCCGCACCGTGAATCATGTAGACTTCCAACAAGTAGTCGTCTTGAGGTATCAAGTCTCCTCTCAAGACCCGTGATACTTGTGACCTGCCTCTGGGGGTGGACACTAACTCTTCAGAGTTGTCGAAATCCATAAACTCTCCTCTTTCATTGATCCTCTCAGGAAATTCAGTTACTATGTAGATGTGACCCATTTTGTCAATGTAAGCACCTCCCTCGTATTTGACAGCTGGTCGTGGTATGATGGTGACATTTTGGGCAGTTGCCATCCTGGCGACAGATCTGTTTAAGCCATCCAGGTAGATTGGAATCTCCTGGGCATTAGTGGACACATATTGTAAGGAGGTACGGTAGTCTCCCTCAACAGTAGTCATGAAATTTCCTGCTGGTGTAGGTCCTTGCATGTCTTCTGAAGCCATCAGTAACTCCTCTTCCGAGTCACTGGAAGTTTCTAAGTAGACTGAGTGATGACTAGCCTGAGCTGTACTTCCTACTGAGGATATGACACTCCTTCTACTACCTAGAACTCTTCCTGACCTCAAGTTCATTCACTCTCTGAAGCCTCTCTTTATGCTGCTTAGATTTACTTTGGACAGCTCTACCAGTGATTCAGTTGTTTGCCAAAAGAAGGGTTCACTTCTGGGCGATACCACACTTGGCGATACTGCCCTCAGCGATACGATACCAGAGCTCCAAACGACACGATACCAGACACCCAGACGATACGATATCAATCTGGTGTCGCGATATTGTCCTGGTTAGTAGACGATACGATACCAGATATAGTGTCGCGATACTCCACTGGGGAACACCACGATACGATACCGGCAAAGTAGACGTTACGATACTAGAGATTCGAGGCGATACGATCCCAATGTGGTATCGCGATACGATCCTTGACAGGAGACGATACGATACCACCGCAGTAAGTGCGATCACGATACTAATCTTGGCGATACGATACCACTAAAGTAGTGTCGCGATACCAAGACAAGCAGCCGACGATACGACACTTGTGAGGGCACGATCGCGATACTAAAGTAGTGTCGCGATACCAGGGTAGTGTCGCGATACCACTGTATCAAGCGATACGATACCACTCGGTAAAGTGAGGTCGTGATACTAGAAACTTAGGCGATACGACACCGCAATGGTGTCGCGATACCAAGTATTAGTATCGGACGATACGATACCAGAGATCGAGTGCGATCGCGATACCGACTCAGTGTCGCGATACCGGAATGGTGTCGCGATACCAAAGTAGGTATCCAGCGATACGACACTTCAGGCGAGTGTCGCGATACAAGGGAATTTTGGTATCGCGATACCAAAACTCAACCGATCGCGATACTCAAGCCTAAGAGCAAGATTTTTCCAAATTTTTTCAACTTTTTTTTCACCCCCTTACTCTCCTCACTCTCCTCTTCCCTTCTATACCTCTGTATCACTCAAAAAGATAACACTGCTATCAGTTTTTCCCCCCCCGCGATACTGCGTAGATTTTTAATCACTTGTTTGATCATTTTTAAAATGTTTTTGACAGATAAATTGAGAGAATGTTTACCTTGGTACTGTCTTGATTGCAATGTGAGCTCAAAACCTAGCTGTAAAAGCCTGAAAGCCACGATACCAAACTCACGATACTGGTCGCTGCTCGCAAACGATACCAGAATTCTGTGGAGTGTCAAATGAGCCAAATTTTTTTGGTTTTTATACTTTTTTTGACTGAACTTAAAATTTTTGAATTTTTGGAGATTTTCTGAGAATTTTGGCCTACTCCTACTCCTCTTCCCCTCACTTCTCCTCTCCTTCTAACCTAACCCTAACTCTTCCTTCTCTTCCCTCCTCCTACACTTAAACCTAAAACTTATCACACACACCTCAAGGATGAGAAGTGACAAGTGCTGAAATGGGATACTACTCGTCAATGGACAAATTCACCTCTACAAGTACGATTCGATCACACTTGCTCTCTAACTAACACGAAGGCACCTTGGTGGGGTGACTCCCCGGCAACGGCGCCAAAAACGTGTGCACTTGAGCCGCAATGACTCAAGGACTTGTACCAATGAGACTATACCTCGATTGCCATACAAGTGCATATAGTGGAGTTCTTTTCACACATTTAATTATCAATCCTAAGGAGTGACTTACCAAGTGTATGAGGACATGTGCACACGTGATAGAAAATGAAGTGAGTTAGCTATTCAAGCATGAGAAAAGACTAATACTACCCACACCTACTGAAATACTGGAAGTGTTGCCGCAAGCCTCTTTTCAGCAGTTTTGGTTTTTTGAGGTTTTCTCCCAGCTCAGAACTCCGAACATAGGCAATAGGGTACTCGTTTCGAAGCTCTCGACGAGACGAATCCAACGGTAGTGGTTTCACTCAATTCTGACCACTCTGCTGCAAGTTATGGCAGAAACAGTGAATTACGGGAATTACTAACACCCGCGTTTTTGCTTCTCCTAGCTTACGCACGCACTACAGCCACTCAAAACAAGGGGGAAGGGGTAGACAACAGTCCTACACTTGCATTTCAAGCATCACACACACATACATGAGCAAAATGAAGATCAAAATCAGCAAGAAAGAGGCAAACTCGAAATTTCAGAAGTGCTCTTCTTCACAATGACAAGAAGTTTTTTACAATGAGTCACTTTTGACTTATATACTAGTGCCCTAAGTTTGGTCCTTTCACACAAGAGACCGGCACTTTATTCTCTAAAGGACTAATTTCCTACTATTGTACATGGGTAAATCACTAATCTTTTGTGGGGATGCATCTAGAGGACTCCTCTAGTGCATTTACAACGGAAAATATATACAAGGGTGGTTATGATACAAAAGTTGTGTGTCCAAATCGGAAAAATTTTGGGGCCCGTCTTCTTTCTTCTTCTTTTTTTTTTTTTTTTTTTTTGTGCGCTCTTTAGCTCTGCAACACCAACCTTGCATTCCATGCCCTTGGTGCTTGTTTAAGACTATACAATGCCTTCTTTAATCTGCATACATGATTATGATATTTTTCATCTTGACATATACACTTCTTCACTTAACTCACCATTAAGAAAGGCATTCTTTATGTCCAGTTGAAATATATTCCATCTTTTACTTGCAGCTAAAGCCAACAAAGTTATCATCGTTGCCATGTTCGCTACTGGACTAAATGTTTCCTCATAGTCCAATCCTTGAGTTTGAGCATATCCTTTTGCTACAAGTATAGCCTTATATCTTGGCACACTACCATCATTATTTCTTTTAACTTAAAAACCCACTTACAACCAATTACCTTTTGTTTTGGTATCTTTGGAACTAAATTCCAAGTCTTGTTATCCTATAATTCTTCCATTTCTTCTGTCATTGCTTTCTCCCACGTTTCATCTCCTTTTGCCTCATCATAACATGTGGGTTCATTTTCCTGGTCAACCTTCATCATAAAAGCATAATGAGTATTCATAAAAGATTCATAAGTATACCTTTGAGGTTGCTTACTCACTCTTGAATTTCTTCTTACCTCCAATGTAGATGCTCTTCCTTTTTTTATTAGGAACCTTTTATGATTCTCCATACTCGTATACACTACCAACTTCTTCTCCTTCATCATTAACTTCAATAAGTTTGAGTTTACCTTTACTTTCAACACTTGAAGGTGACTCTTGCCTTGATCTTCCATTGAAAGGTAGCTCTCTTTCTTCATCCAACGCACTCTTAAAATCACTTAAACGTCTTGTGGGCTGCGATAAGCACTCATCTCCTTCACCTATATCTTCTTCATCTTCATTTATGACTTGCAAACGTTTCTTATCTACATACCATGAAAGTGATTCATCAAAGTTTATATCTCTTGACCTAACCACCTTATTGGTATGTGGATTATAACATCTATATCCTCTTTGAGTATCCGCATAACCAATAAATATACACTTTTTTTATTTCACATCAAGTTTTGATCTCACTTCACTAGGTACATGTACATAACATACACAACCAAATACTTTCAAATGACTTATACTTGGTTTCCTTCCATGCCATACCTCATATGGTATCAAATGATGAACTCCAGTAGTAGCTACTCTATTCATAATGTACACACTTGTGCAAAGAGCTTCAACCCAAAAAGAATTAGGCAAACACATATCATTTAGCATGCTTCTAGATGCTTCTGCTATGATTCTGTTTCTTCTTTCTACAACTCCATTTTGTTGTGGAGCATACCTGCATGTAACTTCTCTTTTTATACCTTCATCATACAAAAAATCAGTAAAAGCTTGAGAGAAATACTCTCCCCCACCATTGGATCTTAGCTTCTTAACATATCTTCCTGTTTGCTTCTTGACAAATGATTTAAAATTTTTGAAACAATCAAAGACTTTAGTCTTATGTTTAATGAAATACATAAATGTCATTCTACTATGATCATCAATGAATGATACATAGTACTTAATACCAGTCAAAGATGCCTCTTTAGTAGGACCCCATATGTCTGTGTGTATAAGATCTACCAATCCACTACTTACATAGCTGGAATGCTTGAAAGGCTATCTACTCTGCTTACCCATTTGACATGCTTCACAAAGATGCACCATATGTTGCTTAGTAAGATCAGGTAATCCTTCTCTTCTTTGATAGATCCTTTAACCTGTGTACATCCATGTTTCCAATCCCTTTGTGCCATAGATCAAGCTCTATTATTCGATGCATACCATAAGAGAAATAGTTTGTATGATTTGGGTTTACCTTGAATGTAAACAATCTACCTTGTTTTTTACCTCTAGCAATTAACCTCCTTTGCTTTGGATCCTCAATGAAGCAACCTGCATGATTAAATCTTATTTGCAAACCTTTTTCTACCATTTGACCAACTGACATCAAATTCTTAGTGATCGTTGGCACATAAAATACATCCTTCAAGCAATTTGTCTTGCTCTTATCCTGCATAACAACATCTCCAACCTGCATAATCGTATGTGTTGTATCATCTCATATCTCAACATGACATTTACATGAAGGATTATGCATATTTGAAAACCATGATGCATCATGTGACATATGGTTAGAGCAACCACTATCTACATACCATACATCACTATTGCAATTCATCTTAGTTTCTACATTCATCATCAGAAGAGAATCAAAATCATCACTTTTACCTTCAATTGCATAATTTCCTTGTTGTTTAACTCTTCTTGAATAGCCTCCTCTTCGATTACCACCTTGATTTTTCTCATTTTGATAGAAATCTTTGGCATAGTGTCCATACCTTCCACATATGTAACAATTATTGTTATCTTCACTCCTTCGTCTTTGATTACAGGTGTAGTAGCCCCTCATACCTCTAGCACTTGATCTTCCTCTTCCTCGTGTTGAAGGACCACTTGAAGTCCCTTGATCATCACTCCTTCTTCCGCGACCTCTATTTGAACCTTATCTACCTCTATTTCCAACTCTTGATGATCCTCCATAAAGAGCTTGTCCTTGACATCCTTTTTTATTTGAAGTAGAGCCATTTATATTCATCTCCTCTGTGACCATGAGAGCAACAAGCTGATCAAAGTCTGGTAGTTCTCCTCTAACATAAATTGAAGTAATGAATAGTTTCCATCTCTCATCATACTTGATTCCATTGAAAGTATGTGCAACCAAGTCGTCGTCCTCCACATAAACTTGAATTGATCCTAGTTGATCTGCAATTTGTTTAACCTTCAACAAGTAATCATTGACTGATGTCCTTGTATCTTTCTTTATGTTATTCAACTCATTTTTGCGTTGAATCTTCCTTACTCTTGTACCTGTAGCATACAACCTTTCCAATGCAAGGCAAACATCTCTACTTGTGTCTAGATCTTGTATATTTCCTACCATTGAATCTTGAATATTTTGTGATAAAATGAATATAACCCTTTTGTGTCTTTCATTCCAAAGTCTAAACTCCCTCAATTGTTGTTGATTTGGATCCTTTGGTAATATAGGTTTGAAATCAATTCCATCAATCAAACCATACAAGCCTCTACATTGCAATCATGTTGTGATTCTAAATCGCCATGCTTGATAGTTGTTCTTATCAAGCTTCTCTTTGCATGTTGATCACCCATTGTATAAATGCTAAACTTCTGTAAAACAATAGTTACGCTATATAACACAGGAGCAATAGCAGAGAAGATAACAGATATAGAAGAATCTCAACAATTTTCTACTAATAGCAAGTACAAAAATGATGGCGTTGTCCACCCGTGTGCTCTCAAGGTAGAGCTTAAATGGTGATCTATACAACTCTAGATAGGGAGATACAAGGTAGACGTATGCTAAATCAATTTGATGTCTCAGGTAGTGCAAAAGTCATGTATATATAGGATCATGGATCGCCTTCCATGGACGGCTATACGTGGGCAGTAGAGTGTGGGCGGCCATCGCCCGCGTAATTGCCATACATAGGCCAGTTGAACCGACCTAACAAACATAAATGGTTTTGACTCGATAGGGAATATTCCATGGAATATTCCCTTTACTATTGTGATGGGGGCGCTACCCCTGGACCCCCACCAGGGGGCCCATTGGCCCCCTGAACCCCACCAGCGGGCCCGCTGGCCCCCTGAACCCCCTAGCCAGGGCTGCTCCCCGCTGCCCTCGACCCCACAATAGGGGACCCTGGTAACTCCCTTTCCTTACAATACCTTACATGGTCCAATATGACCTTCATCCAACATGCAAGTTAAGATTCCCATCAATTGGGTAATGCACACTTGGCTTCTCCTCATAATGGGGGCCTTACAAAATGTGCATACAATCATGAGGGGTAGACATTTGTTAAAGTTGTTATAGTTTAATTCTATACGTGGGTTCTTGGGATGGTCAAGGGTCTGATAATTCAAAGGCTCTTTATGTATTTTCCCAAATCACTGTTTAACGTTTGACAATTAACTTCACTGATTAACTCCGAACAATTACAACAGATTCAACTACACTTTCAGTGCATAATATTTCTTAAAAATCGCCATAATTATGTATGCAGAACTTTTACTCTTCCTTTATTATTACTGTTATACTCACACTTCACTTACAGCACCGTAAACTATTAACGTCGTACCTGATTCACTTCAATACTAAATACTGAATTTTATAGACGACACCACAATTCACATAACTCAAAACACAATCAACTCCAGCCAATCGCCCAGACCGAAGAGTCCGACGACACGTCTGTTGTCTCTTCCGCACACTCTATTGATTAGGAAAAACGTTACAACATTTTGCACAGCACCCTTTTAGTGCGCATCTTTTCCTAATTACAATTAATCCACTAAATAATATTCCAGCAGCCTTAACACTGACACGCACGGTGGACTCGAACCTAGAAAGGAAAATTACAAGATTTAGGAATCATCAATGATTCCTTGTATATACATGGATCTAGCTAATTTAAAGGTGAATGAGATTTTTTGTTTTAAGGACTCGAGCATCGCCTGCAAAAGTTGAGGTTCAACCAGGTGTGCATCAGTCCGCATAGAGCTGGAAGTGATTACTTGAGAGAGTAAGGTGTCAGCTTGATTCTGCAAAATGCTTCTTGGAGGTAGAAATCGTTGGCTAACGTAGCATCACGACGTAATTTCATATCTGCAATATCAGTGTCCATGCGAGCTAATCATTCCTGCTGGATACCGAGCTGTTTCTCTCTTCGTTCGAGCTCTTGGGAGTGGAACTGCATAGTTTTATAGAAATCTTGACGTTATTTCTTGATAGCTTCGACTTCCTGCTTTAGTGTAAGGGTCCGTCCAATGTCCTCTGTCAGGGACTCACTTTTTTTGAAGAGTTCTTTAGTGACCTTCTTCAATTCCGCTTCTGCTTGTACGACTTTCTCAGCCATCTCTTGATAATTTTGCTCGACCGTAACAAACTCAGCGCGCATTACCTCTAGTAGATTACGGAAAGCCTTCATGGCGTCATCCTTATCAAGCACTATCTGATTAAGTTTGCTGATCTCATCATCGCGAGCGGCAATGATGGCATCCTTCTCCATTAGCTGTCTTTGTAGAATTTGAAGTTTCTCTTGCAAGAGAGATGCATTTGCTTTTGGTGCTAGAACTTCTTCCTGGAGAGGTGCAATGTCTACCTCAAGGAGATCAACCTTGGCCTCATACTCAGTACGCATGGACTAATGGACCTCTTCGAGTTGGTGCAGGACATACTTGGATAGGTGGATAAGGTAATTCCCAATTTTGGCTAATTGATCCAAGCAGTCAGAGACAACACTAGGGGTAACGATGGGCCGACAACGAGCAGCCGAAACGATGGCAGAAGAAGAAGGAGGCAAGTAATTGGGAGAGGAAAGGATGAGTTTGGAATGGCCAAGGGCTACCGAAGGGCTCGATGAAGGAGGAGGGCTAGATGGCAAAGGCACTTTAGATGGGGAAAGAGGAGATGTATGGTGAGGTGAAGACAGTACGGCTAATGGAGTTACCTTAACAGGTTGTATATCCAGTTGCACAATCACGTCCTCGATGTGCACTTGCTCTGTGATTTGCACCACCTTCGTGACAATGTCGATCGCATGCTCTTGGGAATGAGGTTATGGCTCAATAATTGTATCACCGGGATGAATATCGGCTATGATAGTGTCGGGAGGGAGAAGAGGGAGAAGAATGTGATTAAGTAAAAACACTGATTGGAAACGCGGGAAGAAACATCATCATCACCCGTGGTTGGGAATATGCAGATATAATGATAACATGCACGCATTAATAGAATCTTAGACACATAGTGCGGTGGCTAATCATGATTAGGTAATAAAACAGGAATGTTACGGTTAGTCAGTCAACCGGAACGCGTGGACTGGAAAGAGACGTCGGGCCAGAACAAGGACATAAATCAAACGGAGAACAAAAATACCAAGAAATCATCAAAAGGAAAAAGGCATGGCATGATAGGGGTGAAGCTTTGATCCATTTATGGATTTAGGTAGAAGAGTACCAGTTAAAGTGGATAACTGGAACGTGGTGGCTCCAACCTGATCTTCAATACAGTAAGGACCAAACCACCGAAGTTTGAACTTGCCTGCTCAATGATTAGACTTAGCATTGTAGAATAGAACGAATTGGCATTTGGTAAAAATAGGAGTGCCGAGAAACCAATCATGTGTCATGGCTTGGCGTAGTTGCACTTCTTGCAGCATGAGAAAACTTTCCAAGCATTGTTCATCCAAGGACCGCAACACATGCAACCAGAAAGGAAAGGATTCCTACGGCAAGAGCTTATGATCCAGTGCCACCCTAAGGCTAGGTACCACCACTTCCATGGGTGCAATGGCCTCAAACCCATATGTCAATTTGAAAGGCGTATTTCCTGTAGCCACTTTGTAAGTAGTACGGTAAGCCTAGAGGACCAAAGGAAGAAATTGATCCCAACATTCCGGACATTCTAAAACTAGTTTCTTGAGCATGTTAGCTAAATTTATGAACAATCTTCAGGGTGCCGGTAAGCATTTGCATTAAGGAATTAATAAAATGTGTGCCCTGATCCGAAACAATTTCTAAGGGAAGACTGAACCGAGGGAAAATATCAGTCATCAAACATTTGACCACCACTGACGCAGTTGCAGAATGTAAAGCCCAAGCTTCAGCCCATCGAGTAGCATAATCTATACAAGAAAGTATAGATCGATGATTAATAACTATAGCAGGAGGTGTAATGGGACCAATGAAATCCAAACCCCACTTTTGAAAAGGTTCAAGGGGAGAGACAAGCTACAGTGGAAAATGATGTCATTGTAAAGGCTGTCCCGATCATTGGAAAGCATCACACTTTTTGACGTAAGTAGTGATATCATGCTGCATAGTGGGCCACCATAAACCACTGTGTAAAATTTTCTTGGTAAGTAAGATCGACCGAAAAATGACCATCGGAAGGAGTGGAATGGGCCATATCAATAACTGAAGGAATTTCATGGGTAGGGATACAATGTAAGAGTGCACCAGAGGAGTCCATGTAGTACAATTGCCTTACAATGATGTGAAACCACCAACTATACATTGCCAATTTACGGCGAGCCAAAGTAGGAGTATGAGTCGGGGGCCTTCCACAAGTTAGAAAGGTTAGACGAGTGTCATAATACGAAGGTGTCACCAGGAGCTCCTGACAATCATCTTGGACCGACTACGTCATATAGATAGCGGGGGTAGTATCATCAATTCCACTGGGAAGTTCATCGGAATCAAGCCGAGATACGAAATTGGCCAGCGCATGTGATGACCCTAGATGATGTACAACCACATAATCAAATTCTTGCACTAACAACACCCACCTGGCTAATCTTCCCCCTATATGTTTCTAGCTAACAAGATAAACTAGACCAGCATGATCCACATGAAAGGTAAATTGGCGTCCCAGTAAATAGTGCTTAATTTCTTCACCGAATAAACTAAGCCCAGACATTTGCGCTCAGTGACAAAATAATTCTGTTCAGCAGCAGCTAATCGTCGACTAGCATAATAGACAAGACGAAACCACTTATCTTGTTGTTGCATGAGCACACTACCGATGGCACTGTCTGATGCATCTACAAAGACGTGGAACGGAAGCTGCCAGTTCGCTGCTTGCAATATAGGAGCTTGGGTTAAGAGTGTTTTCAGTCGACCAAAGGCAATTTGAAACTCCTCAGTCCACATGAACTGGCAAGGAGTGGTAGTAATCAACCGATTTAGGGGTATAGCTAAATGCGCGAGCCACCGAAGATGCCACCCATGCCATCATATTTGGCCAAGGAATCGCATAACTTCCTTTCATGTCGTAGGGGCAGGTGCATGTAACACGGCTTGCACTCTATCTGGATCCACTTGAATGCCTTGCTTTGAAATAATATGACCAAGCAACTTGCCAGAGGAAACCAAAAAGACTGACTTGCTGGGATTTAAGCACAAATGAAACTCTCGACACTTAGAGAAGCAGCACCGTAGGTGGTAAAGGTGAGTCGATGTGTCACCCGATAATGAAAAATCATTCAGATACACCCGCATAAAGGTGGTTAGGTAGGGGGAAAAAATTTCTTGCATGCATCGTTGGAAGGTACTAGGAGCATTGCGAAGATCAAACCACATCACCATACACGCATAGACACCCCAATTTGTAATAAACGCAATCTTCGATATATCGATTTCAGCCATGCACACCTGATTATAGCCACTGTAACCATCCAAAAAGGAATACATTTCTCGTCCAGCAACATCATCGAGCATTGTATCCAAAAAGGGAAGTGGGAAGGGATCCGGCACAGTTGTCGCATTAAGTTTTCGATAATCCACATAGATTCATAATTGCTTATTTTTCTTTGAGATTATAACAATAGGTGAAATCCATTCAACATGCTCAATGGGAACGATGAAACCTACTTTCAACAAACGATCCAATTCAGCTTTCACTTGAGCAGCATAATTAGGGTTCATGCAATAACTGGGTTGCTTGATTGGACGTGCATCGGGCTTGAGCATCACACAGTGTTGATAGATCCGAGGATCCAACCCTTTCATATCTTGATAGTCCCATGCAAATACATCTCGAAACTCTGTCAACAACTAAAGTAACTCATTTTGAAAAGTTTTCGGTAGCTCAGCCTTAAGCTTGATCGATCGCTGTGTACCCTCATTTCCCAGATTACACGTGATAAGTTGATCTTCCGATACATAAAACTATCATGGCATGGATATATCTTCAGGTGTCAGGAATAAGTGGTGGAAACTCTGGGCATTCAAAGCTTGATCCGTAAGTGGGTCCTCTTCTTCTATAACCAAAACTACCAAACAAACGACCGGAGTCTAATTATTTGCAACCGCTTGTAAGTTGATTGTACCCAAGGCAAGCAAATCTTGGTTAGCATTGAGAAAAGCTTCTTCTTCATCATTTGAAACTCCATCCAATATATGCATAGTTTTGGCTACGTAGGTTCCAGCATGAAGGTTGTAAGGCTTCATCTCGTCCAACGATGCTATATACTTCTGATGATTACTTTTGAAAATAAGTTCGTGCACTGACCAGTCCTCTAACACTTTGGCTTGTTTTAGCCAGGGCTCTCGAATAGAAAATTATAATCCAGACTTGAGTCAGGTAATTCTAGGACCACAAAAGTCATTTTGAACACGGCTCCCTGAAGAGTAATGGGTATATCTCGCACCATGCCCACTGGATAGACCCTTGATTGATCAGACATTCTCACGAAAAACTGAACAAGTTCAATTTGATTCCATCCTAATCTTTTACAAAGTACGGCCATAGCAATATTCACACCACAGCCTCCATCAATTAGCACTTGAGTGATTTTGTGGTTTTTATACCATACCGTAATTAAAGGGACAACATGGTCCACCGTAGGATCAGTTTCTGGGCTATTAGTGGCCGTAGTAGGTGTACACGAAGATCTTGGACAAACTTGTTGCTGGAATTGTTGTTGTACACCCAAAACCAAGGCTAACAGTTGCCCCACTGGTAGTGTAATAGAGGCCTGCAATAGAATATTCCACACCGAATCAAAATTCGACGTACCTGTTACCGAATTCGGTGGAATCTCTGACGGCACTTTCACTGGACTCGATTCTTTTGGTGGTAGATTCGGTGCCGACTGTTGGACCACAGGTATTGGATTGGGAAAAACTGTTGGTTCTTGACTGGCCCACATACTAGCTTTGGTAAAAACTCTCTGTTGTTCTCGAATGTCAGGCTCAAAAATCTCAACAAGTGGTTGTAATTTCTTGTCGGACCGTGTCTAAATTACTGCCGCTTGAGTATCTACTGCTGAAATATATACCATGTTGGCCATTGGATGCTATCGTTATTTTCTTCATTTATCATACTCAGCCGCCTCTTTACAATATCTTCATATATGTCCAATCTCACCACAGAAGTGGCATCTGGGTTGTGGAAGAGACCGGAGTTCCACCGGGTCTTGCCGAAGTTGTTTGCTCGCGTTCCCTTGTAGGTTTTATAACTTTGGTAGGAAGTATTCCTCAACTGCAGTGGGACAGAGTAGGCAGCCTATTGTCCCTACTCCTATATTATAGCATTTGTGGTTGGCATGGCTTATACTTTAGCATTATATGGACACGTTTCGTGGTGTGACTCGTCGTATTACAAATAGCACAGTACATTTGATTAAGTGCACAAGCACAAGCAGTGTGTCCTTGGTTCTTACATTTTGTACAATACACTTGTTCCAATGGGTCCTCGCTCATACCCTTGGTCGCCTTCAGCCAATCCAAATCTTCAATGAACCCACCCACTTTATGTTCCAACTGTAATGCCATGGCTATGACCACATCCAAAGTCATATCACCCACACATCGTATCATCATTACTTGCTTAAGTTGAGGGTTTAATCCATTAATAAACCATTGGGTAATCACACCATCCGGTAGGTTAGCATGTGCCAGCGGCACTTGTGTAGATGAGTACGAAATAAAGTTGCATACTCTTGTATATTCTGGTGTGGTTTTTGTCTATTGTTTTGCAGATAGTCAAAGATCTCAAGCACATTTTCTTTCAACCGGAATTGTTGTAAGAAGGCATCCTTAACATCATCGTATGGACTGAAATGGTTAATATCATATTCAGTAACCACCGAGCAGCCTCATTAACCAGCGTAGATTGAAACACTATAGCTTTATATGCCGACTCTGTTGGATAGTTGAGTACAACATAATTAATTTGAAAGGTTCTCACATGTGCATCTGGATCATCATCGAGAAATCCTCCAAATTGTGTATATGTAACTCCAGCGGATACCAGTCTTGGTGGTATGGCCTACTGTTGTTGCTATTGTTGTTGATGTTGTTGTTGTTGTTGCTATTGTTGTTGTTGTTGTTGTTGCTGTTGCAAACCACTCATGTTGTTTAAACCAAGAGGAAATATTATTGTCGAATGATTTGGACCAATTAAACCTAATTGCTGCTGTGTTGTTTCATCGTCTTGCACGTTCTTCAGTAATCGGATATTGTTAAGTCGTTCCCCCATGCCTACTCCCAACTGCCATTCCTCATAGATGGCCTCTGAAGTAAGCTTTTTGCCAAAACTTTCATCCAACAATACACTAGTTCCCTCAAAATCAGAACCCAGAGTAGAACTTTCACTGAAATTTTGCAAACCGATCTTGAAATTATCCGAAGTTCCATCGAAATTCCGCAAACTGCTACCAAAAATTTCCACACTATCACCGGAACCAGTGCTTACTTCACCAACCTTACTTTCCGCAGATAGGGTTGGTTGCACTTCTAGTATACCCTGTAATCCTTGCACAAGGAAATGTTGAGGTAGTACTCCACTAGCCCAGATTTCTCGCTTTCCTTGCGACGATTGTCCGTCACCACTTCTACCTGGAGGTGTTCCCAATGCGCTAGGAATTTTCCAGGGATGTTGATCCCTTATGTACTTTGGGTACGATTCCTCGGAACGTGTTACATGCATATATCATCGGATTCTTTCTCAACTCCTATTATATGCGCCGACTGGTTACTCCATGCTCCATGAACTGCGCCAGTGTTAAAGTTGTTATAGTTTAATTCTACACGTAGGTTCTTGGGATGGTCAGGGGTTTGATAATTCAGAGGCCCTTTATGTGTTTTCCCAAATCACTGTTTAACTTCTAACAATTAACTTCACTAATTAACTCCGAACAATTACAAGAGATTCAACTACGCTCTCAGTGCATAACATTTCTTAACAATAACCATAATTATGTACATAGAACTTTTACTCTTCCTTTATTATTATTGTTATATTCACACTTCACTTACAGCACCATAAAGTATTAACACAGTACCTGATTCACTTCAATACTGAATATTGAATCTTACAGACGACACCGCAATTCACATAACTCAGAATAGAATCAACTCCAGCCAATCGCCCAGACCGAACAGTGCGACGACACGTCTGTCGTCTCTTCTGTACACACTCTATTGATTAGGAAAAATGCTACAACATTTTGTGCAACACCCTTTTAGTACACATCTTTTCCTAATTACAATTAATCCACTAAATAATATTCTGACAGCCTTAACACATTGATCATATACTAGCCACCCCCCTCAATGTTTACTGATGAAAAATCAAGTAGGTTTCGGTCCTATGCCCATCTGTTGAAGATGCTTGTTGAGCTTCCTTGTCATATTATGGCTTTGTGCCACATGGCTCCATGAGGAGCATTGTTTTATTTGATGGGTAGAAGAAGGGAGGTTATTATCTCATCTTTAAGGAGACTCATGCATGAGTAGGGTCTCTGACATAAGAAGATAATGAAGCTCGGGGGTTGGGTGGAGCAATCACGTTCAGCTCTGTGTGTGGGCCGACGGCAGTGCGCAACATTTTTTAGATTCATGGCAAGTTGAAGATGTAAAAGTTGGTATCAGAGCAAGAATCTGGGCGCTTCTGCATGTGCAGGACATGCGAATTGAACCTGCATCCTAGCTATGGCAGGCAATTACTCTATCCACCCCACCATATTCATTTGTTGAAAGGTACTTTTATATTTTGTTTACAGTTTTGCGCACGCCATCCTTGAGCCATTGGAGGAGGAGACATACCTTCCCTTCTCTCCCTCCTAGATTTGTTGGGTAGCTATAGATGGTGGCTGAAGGATCAGCCTACCTCGTGTCATATGAGAAGCATCGCTTAGCTTCATAATTATGAAGCAAGAGTAAGAAGAATTGACACTAAGGAAATTTCAAAGAGGAAAAGAAAGAAGATAGACAATTATGTGTAAAGTCCATGCAAAAACATGGAGGCTTTCCATTGCATTACTTATTACATAAGTTGTAATAAGGAACTATTCATGAGTTACCTAAGTCATAGGTTCAGAGCCTCCGATTTGGACGTCGAAGAGGAGGCAGAAATCCTCAGCTATTATGAAGGGTTTGAGAGCAAGCCCTTTGAGGGAAATCACATATATGGAGAGTATGAGGTATATACTCTCATGTCAGGTCAAGGATCCCCTCAAAATAAAAGAAACTAGAAGTTTTAGGCACATCCAAAGTAGCCTAGTTTTATGATTTTTATATAAATTTCAGGAGTTATTTGGATAAGTAGCCATGTTGGGAAGGGGAAAAGAGGAGGCATTTTTCATAAATTTATGGAAAAAACCATGCATACTTATAGTCTAGTGTATTGACTTCCATATAAGATCAAGAAATCCAAAATATACCTCAGTATGACGGGAGTTTGAGGCTCCACAAAACCCCCTTCCATCACAGTTTGAGAAAAAAGTTTCAGCACTTTCTTCTACCACTACGGACATTTCATCTACATTTTCGAGGATGAAAATGTTTTCAAGGGGAAGGAAATGTCATATTATGGCTTTGTGTCACATGGCTCCATGAGGAGCATTGTTTTATTTGATGGGTAGAAGAAGGGAGGTTAGTATCTCATCTTTAAGGTTAGTTCCTGATGATCTCTTGTAATGATCAAATAGTCTATATATACAATGAAAACAACAAGCTTGCTATCCCTTTTCATTACATACAAGTTAGCATCAGAAGTACTTCTTTCAAAACCCATATTTTTGAAAAAAATATATATCCGTTGGTACCAAGCCTGTGGAGCTTCCTTAAGTCCATACAAAGCTTTCTTCAACCTGCAAACTTTATTTTCTGAATTGGGCACCTCAAAACCTGGTGATTGAGATACATATACCTCCTCCTTGAGGTGACCATTCAAAAATGTAGATTTGACATCTATCTAAAAAATAGGCCAAGCCTTTTGTGCAGCTATTGCAAGTACCGTCCAAATAGTTGTCATGCGTGTTGTTGGTGCAAAAGTTTCTTGAACATCAAATATTTTGATCTGTGAAAACCCTGTGCAACTAATCTTGCCTTATACTTTTGTAATTTTCCATCTACTTTATACTTAGCTTTCCAAATCCATTTAGTACCTATTACCTTCTTCTTTGGCGGCAAGTCGACTAGATCCCATGTATCATTTTTTAGTATACTATCATACTCAGACTGCATTGCTTCTCTCCAACCTGGATCATCAAGGGCTTCTTCAATGGTGGTAGGTTCCTTTATCGAGCCCATGATATTTGCCATTAGAGCCATGTTAACTGTGTTCTGAGGCTCTTGTTTGCTCCTCTATTCTCTTTGATCTTCGTAGTCCATTTGAGGATGATTCTGGAACAGCTACATGTGGATTGTGATCATCAAAAAGCTGATGTGCCCACTTCAGGTAGCTACAATTGGTTGGATTTTTATTGAGCAAATTTCTCCATCAGTTGTTTCCTCCTCCTCAACTTTAACCTGTCTTTTGATAGGCACAAGGTGAGATATTTCTCCGTTTGATGAGATAGTAGATTTACCTTTATCTTCTACTAAGTGTGGTCGTTCATCAAAGACCACATCTCGACTGACAAAAATCTTCTTGGCCTCAGGATCCCACAACCTATATGCTTTAGACTCTTCACTATATCCTAGGAAGACACACTTTTTGCTTTCTGAATCCAACTTTGATCTTGTTGAATCAGGAATATGTGCATAACAGAAACAACCAAAAATTCTGAAATGCAAATCTAAAGGTTTTTTACCAGAATATGCGTCTTGAGGAGTCATCCCCTTCAATGCTTTTGTGTAGCTTCAATTGAGGATGTAGACTGTTGTATTGACTGCTTCTGCTCAGAATGAATGAGGCATGTCTTGAGCGTTTAACATACAACGAGCCTTTTCAACTATTGTCTTGTTCTTATGCTCAACAACGCCATTTTGTTGAGGTGTATGAGCTGTACTAAGTTGCCTTTTCACACCATGCTCCTTACAATAATTATTGAATTCTGTTGACAGGAATTCACCTCCTCTATCTGCTCTAAATTTCTTCAGCTTCCTTCCTGATTCATTTTCCACGTACTTATGCCACGTTTTAAATTTTTCAAAAGGGTCAGCCTTCTCTCGAATGAAATAAACCCACATCTTTCTACTATAAGACTAATAGGAAAAAGTAGAAAGATCCTCCTAAAGCAGGTGTAGACATTTTACCGCAGAGATCAACATGTACCAACTCTAGAGGAGCTTGAAATCGACTTCTGGTTTTTCTTGGAAATGCCTTTCATTGTTGCTTGCCCATCATACAAGCTTCACAAGATTCCTGCAACTCTGAAAATGCAGGCAAATGAGCAACCATCCCTGTTCTTTGCATCTCCTTCAAAACTGCAAATCCGAGATGCCCAAATCATTAGTGCCATAACCTGCTTACATCTTTATCTTCTGTAGCAGTTAAGGCACTTAACTCATACAAGTTGTCATGTGTTATGCCTTTACCTACTTCATTACCTGATGAATCCATGATTTCTGCACCACTCTTATTGAAGTGAACTTCGAGTCCACGATTTATTATTGCAAAAACTGACAATAAATTTCTTTTAAGTGTAGGTACATAAAGAACATCGGATAACTTTTTCTCAACACCTAGAGAAGTGATAAAAGAGATGGTTCCAGTTCCTTCTGCTGGACACTTGGAGTCATGTCCCACCACTACATTGATGGATTCCCAGGGAGGCACTAGGGAACTATACCAATCCTTTTTACTGGTCATATGGCGAGAAGCTCCAATATCTAAAATCCATGGTTCATCAACACGAGCTTGAGCAGATGAGCATACCTCTTCAATAGCTACCCATAGTTCTAGCTCTGTGTTGTTTGCAGACTCTTTGTTCTTCCACGATGAGTATTAAGGGCTATTACGAATCCATCATACTTTGCCGGAAGAACACATACACATCTTCGAGCCAGCTCTTCTGGTGTTATAACAACACCAACTACAGCCAATTGATCTTGAAGATGTTTTATCCGTTTGATAAAATCTTCATCCTTTTCAAAATCAGAATGCTTCTCATTTGCCAACTCATTTTCTAAATTTTGTATCCCAGTGTGGTTCTTGCTCTCATATTGACGATCCGATATGCCCCAAGCCTCATGTGCTTTAGTAGTATGTTGAACTAAATTAAGCACAAAATCACTTACACTAGTGACAATTGCACATAATGCATCAGCATTCTGTCGCTTCCAAGCTCGTAGAAGATCTGGATCTGGCTGAATCATCAATCTTGAATTTGCTAGATCTTCAACTGGTATAGGCTTTGGATCCAATCCCATCGGTCCCATGACAGTGTCAAGAAATTCATAGGAGTCAAAAATTGTAGAAATTTTGAACTTCCAGAGTGTATAGTTGGTTCCATCCAGCTTCCCTTTAGTGACTGCAGGTGGGCGAATTCGATTAGGTGCAGCATTAACATTAGCTAAAGCACCAAGACCAGTGTTCAATGATGAAGCCATCATGTAATCACTCGAATAATCTACTGATATTCTAGTTTGCTAGTAGGCTAAAATAGTGATACTTCTCAAGCTATTCGAACCTTATGGCTCTGATACCATGTAAAACGATAGTTATGCAATATAACATAGGAGCAATAGCAGAGAAGATAACAGATATAGGAGAATATCAACAATTTTCTAGTAATAGCAAGTACAAAGATAATGGCATTGTCCACCCGTGCACTCTCAAGGTAGAGCTTAACTGGTGATCTAGACAAATCTAGATAGGGAGATACAAGGTAAAGGTATGCTAGCTCAATTGGATGTCTTAGGTAGTGCAGAATTCATGTATATAGAGGATCATAGGTCGCCTTCCATGGGTGGCTATACATGGGCAATGGAGCATGGGCAGCCATCGCTCGCGTAATTGCCATACACGGCTTAGGCCGGTTGAATCGACCTAAAAAATATAAATGATTTGTGACTTGATAGGGAATATTCCATGGAATATTCCCTTTACCATCGCGCCGGGGGTGCTACCCTTGGACCCCCACCAAGAGGCCCGCTCGCCCCCTAGGACCCCCTAGCCAGGGGGCCCACTGGCCCCCTTGGACCCCTAGTCAGGGCCGCTCCCCACTGCCCCAGACACCACAATTGGGGACCCTGGTAACTCCCATTCCTTACAATATCTTACATGGTCCAATATGATCTTCGTCCAACATGCATGTTGGGATTCCCATCCATTGGGTAATGCATGCTTGGCTTCTCCTCATAATGGGGGCCTTACAAAATATGCATACAATCATGAGGGGTAGACATTGATCATATACTAACAAATTCCTCCTCTTAACCCTCCTTGTGGATATGTGTGATAAGAAGAAGTATGAGATTTACCTTTGTAATAAATTTTATGCACCTTTCTTTGCTTGGATGTTACTTGAGATGCTTCCTTGTTATCTCCTTCTACCTGCATGTAGTGTCGATGATGAACCTCGACTCCAATAGCTTCAAATTCTTCATCAAGGTATTATAACCTTCTCCAAGCTTCAATTCCTTGCTCTAATACCAACGTTGGAGTTTATTGACCTCCAAACTATAGTTGGAAGTAGGTGGAACCCCCTAGGAACAAGTTGACCTTCTCACAAACTTCATTGCAAAAAACCAGTCATGCTTGCAGAGCTTACTGTTCTCTACTTACTTAGAATTCTTTCAAAATCATTTAACCACATAAACCAGAGACCAAGATCTCTCTAGTGAGCCAAAGAACACTCAATTTGGATAAATACACAAGGAGATATGACCTCTGCAAGTTTAAGCTTTAATGGAGACCTTTAGTAGAGATGAACCTGAGAACAGACACTACTTGTAGAGCATACTGCTCTTAGGTAAAAAAATCCAACGATTATGCGACTTAATAATACGAAAGTAAACAATAAGAGATTTCAAATGAGCTATCAAACATGTAATTTGGATATATAATGAGGGCGATACAAGCTCTGCAATCTCTGCAATCTCTACATACAAAATTATAGCAGTGTAGAGCTATACATATGACTCTCTTGGACTTCCCACAAGATCACGACCTCTCTCCTCTTTTTATAGCATGGGGAACTAATCTAAAACCTTTCTAATATATCTAAATTTTTGTAGACACTCAGATGGAGGTATTACATGACTCAAGTGCTGTTGGAAGCAGCCAGAGGCACAGACGACACGGAAGCATGTAACGATAGAGCAGGGAGCCAGTCGAATCCTTTTTTAAAGAATTATGTTTTCAAACACTTTCCAAAAAAGCTCCAACAGTGATTTTTATCACTATTGTAACATATGGAACATAGAAAACCCGATTTTGGAATCCATAGCTCCATTTTGTGCAAGCCGAGGAGTCCTCGAGCTTGAGGAGCTTAGGTAGAATGCGCGTACCAATTTTCGTTATTTTTAGACATCGTTTACCCTTCCAAATAGCATCTAGGACCTAATTTTTAACTATGCCGGTCACTAGATGTGAAACCGGTCAAAACTAGTCTAGAAACTATAAAAAGAGCTAGAGAGCTCATTTTTGAGGTTGGTTAGTGTTGGCTAGTGTGAGCTTAGAGCTATTTTGAGCTTGTAATAGTGTTCTTGAGTAATAGAGCTAATTTCCCACCTTCCATTGTGTCTTGCTTGTCTCTTCGTAGTGTGTGTGCATGCGTGTGTGCATTTCTATGCTTCTCACCTTCACTCTCACTTCATCTCACATTCACGATCTTCATATCACTCCTATCTCTTCCGCGGATTGACATTAAGGAGGTGGAGCTTCTTAACGTGGTTCTCACCATTGTGCTAGAGCAACACCAAATTTGGCGCCGTTGTCGGGGATCGAGTCTAGGACGAATGTGTGATGGTAAGAGTATAGCAAGAAGTGGCGTTGGAAGGTAAAAATTTCAGTTTTTGTTGTTGTTTTTACTTGGTTTTTAGTGTTTTTCACCTCCCCCACACTCCATCTTCATCACCGCATCATCATCTTCATCTCCAAAAAAATCAGAAAATTCACCATATCCACCCATTCTCCTCATTTCCCCTCACTTGTGCATGCGAGAGAGTGAGAGAGAGCTTTTGTGCTTGTGTGTACTTTTGTTTTCTTGAGTTTTCTTGCAGGTACAGAGCTCCAGTGCATCAGGAAGGCTGCAAAAAGGTAAAAACTTCAGTTTCTGTCAGAAATTTCCGTCTGTGTCAGACCATCGCGATGGTCTGCAAAGTTCGGAATTTGGAGAAGGCGACCACACTAGCGTGAAGAGCACACCTGCGCCTACAGGAATCCATAGTTGCATTCACAAAATTTGCATTTTGGTGGACCATCGCGACGGTCTCTGACCATCACGATTGTGTCACACCATCGCGATTGGCTCACGCCATCGCGACGGCTTGGCCGGACCATCGCGACGGTCTCTGACCATCGCGATTGTGTCACGCCATCGCGATCTGCTCACGCCATCGCGCCGACGGTGCCACGTGGCAAGCTAGACCATCGCGACGGTGCACTTCAGACCATCGCGACGACACCCTCACCCCATCGCGACACTTCAAAAATTCAGACCATCACGATTGGCTCACGCCATCGCGCCCAGACCATCGCGATTGGCTCACCCCATCGCGCCGAGACCATCGCGACGGTTCACTTTGGACCATCGCGATTGTCCACGTTGACCGTTGACTGACGCCATCGCGACGGTGCACTTTCACGCCATCGCGATGGTTCACTTCACGCCATCGCGACGGTTCACCCTCACGCCATCGCGACGGTCCCAGACCATCGCGATTGTCTCAGACCATCGCGATTGTGCACCCCCATCGCAAATTTTAGGGTTTCATTTTTTGGCCAATTTTGGGGCTATTTTTGGGAAATTTTTGGGTGATTAGACTCATAGGAGACCCCTTAGCTCATATTTGGAGAAAAACCTGTTTGTCAGTTTTTACCCCCTAGGGCCTGAACAGTCATAACTTTCTCATCTGAAGTCCCATTTTTTGAGCTTAATAGCTCGTTAGAAAGCTCTCGTTTGAGGTTGACCTAGTTTGGGACTAGAAAGCCAGGGGGCAAGCATTAAGAAAGTTGGGCAAAAGGGAAGGGACTTAAAAGGTGTATATACTTAAGTGCTTGATCATCCAACTGTGAATTGGTCTAATATTGGATTTGTCCAGGTCTAGCAAGGACAATCGAAGGCAACCAAGACAAGGCAGTGAAGGGCATTAAGCTTGGGAAGCGCGGCTTCTTGGGCATCAGAGCAACCAGAAAAGCTCACTCGAGGTTGGAAGATTACTCAACCCCCTCAGTCAATTCTTAGCTTAGGATAAACGTTAGCATTGTGGATTAAGACGATAGGAACGCCTCAAGTTCAAGAGAGTTAAATTTATCAAGTTCAAGACTAAAGTAAAGGTGTGTGACGAAAACCTAAAGGAAAGAACCTAAGTCTGACGGAACGAGAACTCAAAATTATAACAAAAAGTCGAATTCCTGACGCATACATTAAGACAAGAGTCTAAAGAAATTTAAAAAGAATCAAGAAAGTAATAGCAAAGAATCATTGACGATCTGAGTGTGTACTAAGTGTGCAAGGAACAAAATTAATGAACCTTAGATCGGGCAAACATATAGGCAAGTCAGACCGGAGAAGCCTTAGATCATCAGAGGCAAGTGTAAGAACTACTGCACGATCGTGGGCTCAACAATTGAACACTAGTTATCCCTACGAGAACTCAGAGACGAGTGATTCAGAAATGGCATTTAGCACAGAAAGACCAGAAGAAGGGTCGAATGTAGCCTATTTAGAAAAACCAGAAGGACCCTATAGAACGCAACTAGAGTTTCTCCGAACCAACCGATTAGGTGCTCGCATCTATGAGGATGGTTTGCGAAGGCAAGTGGTGCAAATGCACAACCCCGATCAACCCATTGGATTGGAACATCTAGTGGTGAAATTTGAGAGAGACGCGTACATAGACAAAGAAGGAACAATGTACATATTAAGTACGCAGCCAAACAATACCAACGAGTTTGGCGTGATTCAACCAGAGACGGAAACAAAATCTCAAGGAAAAGAACCATTAGAAGAGCCTAGAACACCTAGAGGGAAATCTGTACTAACACGAGTACTAATCCCGGAATGGATCCCTCAGGACAATAGAAGCATAGAGTTGTTTGTAAATAAAGAAACTGATGAAGCCTTTTGGAGATACAAGACCGAAATACTTAGTGAAGTAGGAATCATCACGATATACGAGTTCAAGGACCCGGATACACCTGGAAAGGTTGTATACCTGGATGAGACTTCAGAAAGGGTCTTTGTGGTGCCTGACCGCGCTAAAAACACATACACATGGAGAGGTGAATTGGTATTCCCTCCATCTAGAACAAACATGAATACAAGTCAACAAGGGGCAGGAACATCCTCAGCCCATGGAAATCAAAGAGAGGGAAATAAAGAGAGACCGGAAGTAAGCTTCACTCATCCCATAGGGAGAGATAGAACAACCACGAACACTAATAGAGCAGATAGACAAAGAGATCATGGAGTACTAGGTGGTAGAGATGATTTTCCTCTACCTAGGCCACGCGAACACGCAAGAACATTGAGACCCACACAGTTAGTGAAATCCATGAAAAATTACTTTGATGGGACAGGAGACCCCTATGACCACGTCGCAGAATTCAAGCAAGTACTAAGAGCCGAACAAGTTGAAGACATGTTCACGCAATACAACGCATTTGGACTAACGTTAAAGAATACCACTTTAACTTGGTTCCAACCATTGCAACGAAGGCAATTTAGAGACATCCATCACTTTTTAGAGTCATTCATCACCGAATTCTCTAAAAGTGGGATTAGACATGACACGTCTTCATTGATTCATAGCTTTAAACAGACCCCTCAGGAAACAGTAAGACTGGCAGGACGTAGGTTTAGACAATATGTTGAACGATGTCCAATGCAAGAACTACCCTCACAAGCTAAGCAAGTGTCATTGTTTCTAGATGGCTTGTTGAGCTCTAAACTACGCTCCTACGTATACCTAAAAGAACCTAGAACGCTAGAGCAATGTGTAAGAATTTGTATAGACATTGAGGACAACTTAGGAGATGAGTTGGAACTCTCAAGGGTCTATAAGGACTCAGACTGTTCATCTCTAGCATCCACAAAATTGTCTAGCTCAATAGAAGACCTAGCAGAAAAAGTGGCCCAAAAACTAGGAGTTTCTAGTAAACCTAGGGTGCTAACAAACAAGCGTTGTTACACCTGTGGTGGTGATCATATGGCAAATGTGTGCCCCAATGCACCACAACCTCAAGCCAACCCTAGTGGCCAATACTGTACAATTGAGAGAAGATACACGAATCATACGGCTCAGGACTGCCCATACAACAAACAAACCGTGAGATAGAACTATCCGCAAGCATACCCGTAGCCAGGTAGGTATCAAGGCCAATACAATGCTCAGCCTTATTACTATAGGCCTCCTCAAAACTACCCATACCAGGCTCAACAGAGACCTCAACCTGTCTTAGCTCAGCAGCCACCCCCACCAGCGAATGTCATCTCAATCAAATACGCTGCTGCAGAAGAGAACCTAAGTAGGGCCTTAGTGCCTTCTTCACCTTTGATCACAGAGAGTGATCCACACTCAAACAGTTTTGACTCTACGCATGTAGATAGTCCACCCGCATATTACACAGAGTCACCAGAACATGTGGAGACATATCATTATGATAGTCCACCAGTGGAACCTAGTTGGGAGCCCGACTATGCTAATGTGATGTACACAAACCCAAATCCACGGCCCCAATTAAGACAACAGAGACCACAGGGCCCTAGAGGACCATGCTTTAGGTGCCAAGGAGATCATTTCATAAAGGATTGTCCACATCCCCCGATAGCAGGACAATCACAGTACTATAACATCCAAGGCTTTTGTGCCGATTGTGGCAAAGAGCACATAATCAAAGATTGCCCCAAGAATCCAGTTAACGCTTCGAATGTGACACCGATCAATGTGATAGGTATTGTAAATAACGCAGATGGATCCAACCCTACATACGTGCCTATCCAAGCTATAACAAGAGCCCAGGCACTCTTACAGAACCAACAGCTTAATCAGGAGAAAGTAGTTGGAAGTAGTGAAGTTGCAGAATCTAGCAGTAAAAAGACAAAATCTTGGAAAGATTCTAGAGAAAGAATAAAGAGAAAATGGAGTAAAAAGATAAGTGAGTTGGAAGGAAGTTTAAAGGAATCTAGAGCCAAAATCCAAGAATTGACTTCACAGGAATTGAATCAAGAGAATCCAGCTCAGAAATCAGGATCAGTTTTAGCGGAACCCATACCAGAGAATCTAGACATGATGTTTCGTGCATATCAAGCTAGATTAAAAGAGGGACCTCAGGTAGCTGAAATGAGCAAAAACTACCCTCGAGCTGATCTAGAAATTGAGAGAACTAAACTTTGCATGAAGATGGTAGAACTAGCACAAGCTTTGTTCGAAGCCTCTAGATATCTTAATTGGAATAACATGGCAAAACCTGAATTACATTTTCAAGGACTAATGGAGAGGCTAGAATACTTGATTGAGAGCAAAGAGAAAAAGGATCAGCCTAGGAACCCCATTGTCTCAGAGACACAGGAAAGGAATGCACCATCCCTGTCTCAAGTACCCAACACAGAAAGTCATGACAATTTGTCTTCCATACATAAATATTCACATGAATTTTTGAGAGAAATCCAGGAAGAGAAATGGAGAAAGGAACAAGGAACTCATCCTCCTATTCAAGAAATAGATGACTTGCAGGAGCAATTTCCCCAAGACATTCCCTCTATTTACGATGATGTAGAGGAAGAACAACTGAGTGAACACACAGGATTTGAATCTAATTCTTTACAAGAATTACCTCAGTTCACAGGACCTTGGGAAGCAAAGTCTATTAGTATGAGAGCACCCACGATAATAGTGAGGAATGAAGAATCAGTAATCCCTAGAAACACGGAAGTGATCAAGAACACTAAAGTACAATGTAACCTCACTCTAGAGGAGTTGTTAAAGGTAAAACCAGAATTGTGGAAACACGTAGCAAATCAATTCCCCGAGCTTGCTACTACTCCCTCACAAATAGGATCACATAAGAAGGTACCGGAGATACCCGTAGAAAAGATTGGAGATGTAAGCGAAGGAGAGGAAGGTAACACTTATCTTCCGATAACCCATCAGGGCTACACCACGAAAGCCATCTTAGATTCAGGAGCCGGAGTAGCCATCGCTACCACGGCTTTATGGAAACGTTGGGGTAAGCCAGCATTAAGACCCACCAGGATGAAGCTACAAATGGCTGATGGACACATAGAAAAACCATTAGGCTTACTAGAAGGCATATCTCTCACCACTTGTGGTGTAGAATTTGAGCATACTTTCGCCATTTGTGACTTTGCAAAAAACCATGCTTATGAGATGATATTGGGACGACCATTCATGCGTCAGTTGCAAATTGTACAAGATTGGGGAACTAATTCGCTGTACTTGCAACATTTAGGAGTGACTACCAAAGTCAATCTTAAAGACTATTCACATAGAGATGTACCCCCAATACAATGGAATACCATCCATAAGACACCAGTAGAAACAGAATCCGTGCACTCATTAGAATCAGATCCTTCTTGGTTGCATGAGGACACTCATTTATGGATGTGTAAAGTAGCAAAACAAGAGGAAGAAAGGTTAGAAGCCAGGACCTTAGGTGCAAAACAACATCCACGAACCCTTCAAGATCCAGCCTATGCACCTGTAGTATTCCCAGACGAAGAGTTTGAACCCCATGGTTGGGCCGAAATCCTAGCAACCATGGATGTAGCCATCAATGAAGAACAATGGACACCCCACTGTGACGAGGATGGCTATGACATATCAGTTTTTACGATAGAGCCAATCATGTGCGATGCAATTTTAGAAGAGTGTGAACCTAACATTGATGCATTTGAGGATGCAAGCGATTTTGATTTAGAATCAATTATCATGGACCCACCCTTTGCATCAGAGGAGGAATATTTTTCGAGGTAGAGACTCACACTCAGAGACACGAGGAAATTATGAATGATGTGAGGTTAACCACACAAGTGACTAACAAGAGTGAAGGCAAGAAAAGAAAGAAGAAAGAAACCATGTCAGAAAAAGAAGAATCTTTATTTGAAGTACCCGAGAATTTCAAGAAATATGAAATCGAAGATAGAAGAATCATGGTACGAATGCCTAATAGAAAGGCGAATGACGGACAAGTATATGATAACCGAGAGAAAACCAAGAAAATAATAGTTGCTATCGAAGGAGAAGAAGAAAAATGTACATACATAGGGCATGATTTGACAACTGAAGAAGAAGAAGAGCTAGTTGCCCTATTACGCGAATATAGAGATGTTTTTGCGTGGAGTTACAAAGATTTGAAAGGAGTAGATCCAGATATATGTTCTCATAGAATCCCTATGATTCCAGATGCAAAACCGACAAAACAGAAACCGTACACGTATAATGATAACTACGCTGCGAAGATTAAAGAGGAGATAGATCGCTTGATAGAAGCAGGATTCATTTACGAAATTGAGCATACCGAATGGGTATCTCCCATTGTGGTTGTGCCCAAGAAGAATGGGAAATTGCGTGTGTGTATTAACCTTAAAAAAGTTAATGCCGCAACGATTAGAGATAGTTATCCTCTTCCTATCACAGAACATCTATTGGAAAGAGTTGCGGGCAAGGAAGTTTACAGCTTCCTTGACGGTTTTTCAGGCTATAATCAAGTAGCCATTGCTCCAGAAGATCAACACAAGACGGCATTTGCCACTGAATGGGGCATATTTGCATTTCATGTGATGCCATTTGGCTTAACAAATGCACCCGCCACTTTCCAGCGACTCATGTGTCATGTTTTTAAGGAATTCTTACGCAAGAGTCTGGAAGTTTATGTCGATGACTTATGTGCACATTCAAATGTGAGACAGACACATATCCCAGAGTTAAGACAAATATTTGACAAATGTCGAGAATATCAGGTTTGTTTGAACCCAGAAAAATGCGTTTTCATGGTCAGACAAGGCAAAATTCTAGGACACATTGTGTCAAAAAATGGAATCTCTACGGATGAAGAAAAGGTGAAGGTAATTGCAGAATTACCGGAGATTCATACACATGTATGCAATCATAGCCAAGCCTTTGTACTCTCTTTTAACCAACTTTGAATGGACAGATGAATGTGAAAATTCATTCAATGAACTCAACCGACGCTTGTGCTCAGCACCTATATTGACTACCCCAGATTGGAGTAAGCCATTCCATGTACATGTGGATGCATCCAATTATGCCATAGGATGCGTGTTAGCACAACCCACGAATGAAGGTAACATAGATACCCCATAGCTTACGCTAGTAGACAATTGAACGCAGCAGAAAGAAATTACACCACGACGGAACGAGAAGGATTAGGGATGATCTACGCAGTAAAGAAGTTTAGGCACTACTTGTTGGCCAACAAATTCAAGTTCTTTACAGATCATCAAGCCCTATTGTACTTAGTCAACAAGCCATGTAACACAGGACGAATGATACGTTGGTTTCTATTACTCATGGAGTATGATTTTGAAGTCGTAGTCAGGAAAGGAAAGACACATCTTAGAGCTGACCACCTTTCAAGATTAACCTCGGGAGAAGCTCCTCAAGGAGTAGCGGATGATCTACCAGATGCATACTTGTTTAACCTTGAGATAGCACCAGAATGGGCTAAGCCTATAGTCCCTATTCTGACATATGGACCCAAGAATCCTAGGATAAAGATCAAAGAGGGAGAGATTACCAAGTCTCAGAGATACCAAATAATGGCAAGAAGCATATATAAACAGGATAATCAAAAGATTCTTGCTTGTTGTGTAGATGAATCTGAACACGCGAATTGGTTGCAATTAGCACATGTAGGTGCATTAAAGAAACATCATTCAAAGCATCGAACATTACAGACTCTGCATAGATCAGGAGTATATTGGCCTACGATGGAAGCAGATGTCTACAGGTTGTGTAAGGAATGCAATGTTTGTTGTGAAAGACCACCAGTAGAGCATGCTACATTATATCACGTGTCTCTCACACCAGACTGGGGTGAACAATTAGTGACATACTTGAGGACGAACACATTCCCTCAAGGAATGACTTTAGCACGGCAACGCAGTCTAGAGCAGGAAGCTCATGACTATTCACTTATTGGCGATAACCTATACAAAAGAGGACGAGATGGATATCTAAGACAATGTGTTCATGAGAGCAATTATCTGAGCATACTAGAGACTGCACACCAAGGTGTTGCAGGAGGTCATTTTGGACCCGATAGGATAATCAAAGCCATCCTCTTTGCAGGATTATGGTGGCCCACTCTTCACATGGATGCTCACACCTATGTAAAGAGATGTGATGTGTGCCAAAGAACTCAGTTTCCTACTCGCAGAGATGAAATGCCATTGAAACCCATGATGGGCGGACGTGCATTTTCTAAGTGGGGTATAGACTTTGGAGATTTAGTTCTAGTATATACGTTGAAACAACACGCACGTAAGTTAGAAAAGCGAGGTTATGGACCTATGATCATTAACAGACTCTCAACAAGTGGAGCAGTACAATTAGCCACTTTAGAAGGAGATATAATGCGTAATTATATTAGTGGCTGTAGAGTCAAGTTATATCAGGAACCTCTTACTGAGGATATGCTTAGACGACTCACGTTGGCAAAGAAGCGTAAGGAGGAAGAAAATAGAATACGAGCGGAAGCTCAGGCAGAAGCAATAGAACGCATTAAACGCATGAAGTTAAGAAGACAAGGACTAGGGAGAGAACATTATAACCATCTGGAAACTACACCCAGATATCCCATGGCCATGTGTCAAGTAAAGTCAACCACTCATCCTAGCATAGTGGACAGGAGACCATTCATTACAGTTAGGCTAGAGCACGGCAACCCTTGCCAAGAGCTCAGGGCTTTAATTGACTCAGGTGCTGCGACTAGTGCTATTAGATGGTCCCACTATAAGGACTCAGGAATAGAAATGCAGCCAATTGAGGCATACCTCATAGGCCTAGGAGGCATGGAAACCCCTTGCATGGGTGAGGTGGACCTTCCTATCCTCATTAAGGATGTGACCATGACTGCGAAGCTACTAGTGTGCCATGATGACGACCTGATAGAACCCCTAATCCTTGGCCAAGATTGGCTATACGATCACTCAGTGGACCTAAATCTTAGACAAGGCTCCTTACAGATTGGAACCTTAGAACAGAAGCGAGTGATACCGCTTGACTTCCCTAACGGCATTCCGATTGAGGTTTGTAACCCTAGACCCTATGAAACACATGATACGGAAGACCGGAAGATCTTGGGTCAGAACAGTCACGTTACGTCTACTCCAACCCACTCGGGCTTGGGCTTCCTGCAAACTAGAAGGGGCAGCTACCCAGCCGCTAGGGCAGATGGATACAATCAGCGGTCAGGTGGGTTGCATCAGCGGCCAAATGAGCACAACACCATGCGGTGCTCATCCTTCCAAACTTGTTGCGGACTTTAGATTAAAGATAAATAACAAATCACTTCCTAATGGGCAGGTCACGCAAGTGTTGGATCTCCCTTCTTTTCCAAAGCAGAGCGTCCAATGGACCTCTCAAACCCAACCACGAACGAGTCAACCACAACAGAGGAACCCAGACCGACGACATCACCAGACAAGGCAAGGAAAGCAGCAGTATCAACATCACAGAACAAGTGGCACGAAACAAATATGGGTGCCAAAAGGACAGCAACCACAGGCTATTGGCAACACTGCAGACGAGAACAGGATAAAGTTGCAACAGAAGCAGAGTTCGCATCAAAAGTCCCCTCGATCTTCTTTCCCAAGTACAAATACTCGACAGATTTGGATCGCCAAGAAGTATCTTATCAATCGACCCACACCCACGCAGATTTGGGTACCCAAACAATGTATTATATCCCAACCCTCAAGCCATGTAATATATACCCCTCAGAAACCTTTTCATCCTTCAATACCACCAAACCCGATACCACTTTTTGTACCTCAGCAGAAACATACCACCCACTCAAAGACTCTTAGGAAATGGATACCGAAACGTATCCAGACGTCTTCTTGTAACCCATTATCTAACAATTTTCCCACCCCGTTTAAACTCCACCCTTGTACTAATTCACCCTCAACCAAACCTTGTATAAATTCATACACCCAAACCCCACATCATGCATAATAATGGCTCATCAAGAAATGTATGCATAATCTGACCATGTACGTGTCTAGAGACCTGCATTAGTTTTGCAAATAATCATTGCATTAATCACTTCACGACACTTGGCTACACGGGTTACACATCGGTTATGGAAAGGGATTGCGGTCTCACCTTAATGGGATCATAATTAATTTCCATACTAAAGTGTTAATCTTTTGTAGCAGATCTTTTCCATTAGCTCATCAGTCATCATGCAAACCGAAGCAGGACCATCGGAAGCAGGCCCCAGCGTGGCTGCGGTGCCCCTCAATGTTTTACGCGCAGAATCCCACCCGACCGCTCCACCGCCAGAGTTCCAAGGATTTCCGGGACCCATGCCAATCGATAACCCACCTATGGGATACACAGAGAAGATACACCGTAACTCTCACTGGTTTCAAGGCCTAGCAGGACCCTTAGCAGACGCTGATTTCATTTTTGAAGCAAATATGACATTTGATGACCGCACATGGGGCAAGTATCGATTCTTCTCAAGAGAATTCGAAGGCCTACAGAACACCCAGGACTTAACTCATGTTTGGGCCAGAGCCGACTTCACAGAGTATTTCAGTGATCCTCTGCCCAAACCTGACTTTTATAGGTGTTATTACTTAATCACCACTTTGTTGGCCTCAGAGAATAAGGACATCCCAGGAACCTTTATTTTGCCTTCTTTAGTGGATGATCCACCTTACAAAAGATTTTATCTTTCGAAGGATTTAATCAGAGCGGCCATCAAGATTCATGGAACACACACTCCAACGGAGAAAGAACGGCTAGTCCCAGAGCAGATGAAGCGTGGTGACGTAACTAAGTGGGAGGATATTTCTGCTATAACACCTGAGCTCTCTAAGCCATTACGGATATGCATGCAGCACTTTGCTTTCCCAGCTCAGGATCGTTTTACCATGCCCCACAAGAGAATCTGGTTTGGATTATACTTAGCATGTGCTGGACCTCAAACGGTTGATCTTGCTAGCTGGATCATTGATCAGCTCTATTTGGCACAACATCGATGGGAGTGAAAGAAGGTAATCAATGGGTGCTGCGCCCTCACCAGGATCATATATATGTGCTTGACATATGATTTACCCATAGAGCGTGCCATGACCAGTGAGGAACTGAAAGCATTCAAAGGGACCACTAGGAAGGCTAGAAAGTCTAGCAAAGGCAGAGCTAGAAAGCGGATGAGAGGTACTATCCCGTGCCTACAAGTCCCAGAATCACCCTCGCCACAACCATCTCCAGAGCAGTCACCAACAGCAGCCACTCCCACAATACAACCTATTCGCATAAGGTTATCTAGACCAGTGGTAACGGAGAGCACCACCAGTACTGTCGCACCCCAAGCAGCCACACCCACAGAACCTATCACCACAGCAGCTGAACTTCCCACCACTATCGGTGCGGAAGCTTTCTCTTTTCCAATACCGCATTTAGAACCAGGACAAGCAGAGCCACTGGACCAAACTTTTGATTTTGAGATGCCCGATGCATTCTCCAACGAGTTCCAGTTTTCAGATGGACAAATGTTTTCTCAAGAATTTGAAAGGCCTAGCTACCCTACCACACCCAGGGATCAACCTCAAGGACAGGCTGTGTCCAGCTGTGATGACGAAAGGACAGCAACCGATGACGACGAAGGAGACGACGAAGCTAGCCAGGGAACACATGAATCCCAAGAGCAGGAACAGACAGATGGCCAAGGCCAACAAACCGACACACATGGCGATACAAGTACCCATGAAGATGAAACTTACGAGGCAGCAGCTTACACTCTAGCTATCAATATAGAACTATGGAAAAAGTTTGGGCACGCAAGAAGCTGACAGAGGAAGAGAGCCAAAAAATAATAGAACAAGAACTTGTCACAGGCGGATTCGAAGACGCATATATCAAAGGATTCAAAGAATTAGTCCAATCAGTAGGCTCCAACGAGGCACTCAGGTACTTGCAACGAAAGCCACTGCCACAGTTTGACCCCCGCAGAGTACGACTACTTTCAAAGCCCGGCGAATACATTCGTGTACCAACCGGAGCACAATCTTCAGAACAAGCCAGGGAGGCACGCCTCGTCCCCGAACGTTCATTGGCCGTAGAAACCATCATTGTAGATTCCCCACCCCGCGCCACAACTGTACCTACCTCAGTAGTCACTGAAGTACCGACCACCCCAACCGCTCCTCTCTCACCACCCGTCCATCCAGCCTCCCCTCTTCACCCTCCTTCCCCCAGACCCACATCTTCATTCGTCGGTGGTGTTGCAGAAACCGTCTTTACGACCACTCACCCCACAATTCCCGCGCCCATTAGCCCTAATCTACCCCTTCCCACACCCACCTTTCTATCCAACCCATTCCTTCATCAATCTTTTCCATCTTTCCCCACACCTCCAAGACCCCTTTTCCCATTCCCCCCGCCATTAACCTTCTCCCCCGTCTCACCTCCCCGACCCACTGTAACCCCTCTTTCCCCTTTCCACAAGCTGCTCCAACCAGCCCCCCTGTAAATTACCCCTCGACATTTGTAAATCCCGTATTTACACCAGCACGCACACCCACGATCACACCCATATTCACGGTCACCGCACTAGATACGTCCACTGACATGGACATCTCACCACCCACTGCACCATCACTACCTTCACTCACGGCACAAACATTTTTAGGCACATCCCAATTTTCAACAATCACTACATCATCCACCTTCCCATCCCCATTCCCCGTTCCCGTTGCATCTACACCAACTGCATCTTCATTTAGCACCCCGTTAATACTATCACCCACTGTAGATAATGCATTCCGACAGATGTTCATGTGTGTGACGCAAGTCAGAGATGAGTTCACATCTCTTGGTGATAATTATCAGCAGCTGCAGAGGACAACCAATGACTTACAGTCGCAGCTTAACTTATTGTCTATTGAGAATGCCTCTCTGAACACCCGCTACCAAGAATTACGCGAGGCTTATCACAAATTGGAACTAGAAAGCAAAGAAAAGACCAAGGAAGCCACTGCTGACCTGGATAACTTATTAAGAGCCCAGACAGTCCGCAATGCAACTCTAACACGAAACATGGGCTTACTACGAAGACACCTAGCAGCTGCCAAGGAAGAAAACCAGCGCTTACAGGATCAGAACCGAGAAAACTTAGAAGCAGCGCTCGACCACCCAGACCAACCACTCAGTCCTAGCAGGTTCAAAGCCATTCCTTCAGACTCGATGAGGATGCTGCTAGAAGATCATGTAAGATTGCTAGATGAATATGACCGCATGAACGAGGAGTTACAGAAACTCAAAGAAGATCACAAATTACTCCAGTTATGAGAACCGGCACACCGCGACATACCAGCACCTGTGGACCCCTCTCCTGACCTCCTAGAGGAACTCAACTCATTACGGGCCCAGGTATCACACCTTGAATCAAGGATCGCAGTATATGAAGCGCCACCAAGGCCAGATTCCCCACCTGAGCTTCCAGCTGAGGAAGAAACGGTCACCATCCCGGTGGAGGAAACATTTGAAGAGGCATACGAGCCACAACCCATCCCAGGCGGACGCGTCACGGCCGAAGGTCAGATGACATACGAACTTCCGACCCCCGCGTGGATGAAGACTATTGAGGAACTTGGAACAACACACTCAGCGAGAGTAGAGGCACAATTACATGCCATGGCGATGATAGAAGAAAAGATATTACAGTCTCCATTCTTTGCTCATTTGGCCCCGCGACGATACATATCTGGGCACGAGCTACAGTATAAACCGTATTTCATGTTAATGGCCGAATACCAGTTAGCCATTGAGAAAGAGACAGGTAAGAAACCATCGCATGCAACTCAATTCGAGGCGGCTGATCTACCACCAGATGCACAGAAAGGAAGGATCTATCAACCAAAGTGGCGAAAAAATTTACTACAGCAGTATCCAGAGATGATGAGTACATGGGTAAAGGCACCTTTGCATTTGAAGTACAATCCGTGTTGGGGACCAGTGCCACGACGCCGCTCCTGGACTACCTTTGCTATTAAGGTACAAAACAATAAGCAGTGCCAAGACTGGTTGAATTACCCCTATTTTAAGCCACCCATTGAGTTACCAACTGTTGGCTACATGATGGCTACAATTCGCCACTGGCTCCCTAGATTAAAGCATATGGACGATATAGCGGCACATATGACTGTCAAAATCTTTGACATGATGCAAATGATTTTTAAAGTCTTCCGACGCGTCAAGGCGCCACATGTCAACACCCCGGGCTTTGAGCATGGCAATTTCGATCTGGTATATGATATGAGTGCTACGCCATCGCTACGGGTTTGTTATGCCTGGCACTGCAGAATAAAGTACCTACCGGCGTGCTACAAGCAGACATTCGAAGAGATGTTCACAACCGGTTTTTGAGAATACCATTCAGAGGTATTCATAAGCAGGCCTACACATTTATTACAATTATTTGCCTGTGAACGAATGGTCTATTCCACACACTATCAGCTCCCGCCACCGG